>NW_010729075.1:11342810-11422976 GCF_000365185.1 Nelumbo nucifera
ACTAACAATTTAAATTATGTTTTTTCGGATTATCAATTTAAATGTTTCTCAAATATTTAATAATATGTAATAGCTTTAAATAAATAAAATTCAAATAACAAAACTTTTAAATATTTAAATAACTAAATATTTATCATAACTAGATTTTAAATAGTTACAATAACGAAGTTATGTAATAAATTTAAAAATTTTCTTCAAAGTAGAAAAACAATTAAAACATAATGTTGAAATTAATAATAATTTAATATATTACAAAATTAATAATAAAATTATGTAATAATAGTATAAATTATGATTTTAAGGTTAATTAAATTCAATAAATAATTAATATTTTAAAATTTAAATATTTTACGTATTATTTAAGTATTGAAATAACAAAATATTTTAAATAAAAAAATTTAACATAGCTAGATTTTAAATAGTTAAAATAAAGAAGTTATGTAAAAATTTAAAAAAATTCTGAAGACTAGAAAAATAGTTATAACATAATTTTGAAATTAATAATAATTTAGTATTTTTACATAATATTGTAAATAACTAGTTTCACTTATATCAAGTAATAATTCGAGAAAGTAAATTTCAAAAGAAATATTTATTAATAATAATTTTAAACTCTTAATCTGTATTTATTATATAATTATATATGCTAAAATTAATATTTATTGTATTTCAGTAATTATTTATTTTTTTATAAATGTATTTTCAATGATTTTGCATAAATTTATTTTGTTTTGTTATTTAACAGAAAACTTTCAATAATTATTGGAGATTAAACTACTATTATTGAAATTTTTAAGTTTAACTTATTGTACTTATTGTATTTTTATTATAACTTATTGATTAATATTTATTAGAGATTAAACTATTATTTGAGATTATACTATTTATTAATTAAGTTAATATAATTTTAGTAATTATTGTATCTTTTTCATTATCAATATATTTTCGATAATTTTGTTTTTTTTTCTTTATAAATTTTGAATAATTATTGGAGATTAAAGTATTGTTATTTATTAGAGATAAGACTATTAATTCAGTTGAAATTATGAGTGTTCATGAGTTGATTCAATTTGGTTGTAGGTTATTTGGCCAACCAAATTGACCTGGTCAGGCTGGGGAATTGGTTAGTTGAAACCAACTAACCTTTTGTGAAAATCGATCCACTCAAGTTGTATCGGTTTAGGTCGATTTTCTGGTTTGGTCAATCGGTTCAAAAACCGATTATTGTTATTGTTATTAATTTGATGAATAACAATTAAAGTGTAGTATATAAATACCTTTAATTTGGTAGGTTTCATTAATTTGATGAATAAACCTAACTGAAATTAATTATTGTTATTTTTATATTATAAAAAACTTATTAAAGTGTAGTATATAAAATATGAATAGTTATTAATTATTTAAAAAGTTGAAAATATAAAACAATTATATACTTTTACGTGTTTCTATTAGGGTCATTTATTAGAATACACCTTATAGTTTTACATATTTACTTAAAACTACCTTAATCAATCTTTTTCAATGAGTGTTTTGCCATTAGGTTCATGATTTTTTATTAGATAAATCTCTTAAACTACCCCTATTGTTTAGCCTAATTACACATGATACTTTTATTGTTTAGCTATTGTATTGTAGACCTTAAGTTTTATGACAATTGTCATCGTTGTTAAATTAGGACGGAAAAATTAATTTTACATTTTTACCCTTCCGTTAACTCTCACTCAGGTTGAACCTTTTTGCAAAATACATTCTTCACTGTTCATCATCTTCGACCCATCGAACGACAACGAGAACAAAGGCGGCGACAAACCCCTTTCATCTCTAGCTATTCTCTCTCTCTACAATCTTAACCTGGTGGTAACGTCCTATCTCCCCAATCTCTCCCCAGGTTATTTCTTTTTTTTTTCTTCCCGCTTTCCCTCCCCTGTTCAGTCATTTGCAGAAACAAACCCTTGAGCTCTCTCTAGCTATTCTTCTGCAGGCCTTTCCCTCCTCCTTCGCCGGCGAAGCATATCAAGGCATCTCTTGCGAAGCGTCTAGGCCCGCCAAAGTCCAAGGAAGGGTCGATTCCCAAGGACGATTACGGGAAGAGTTTTGGTGCCAAGTATGAATTGGGTAAGGAGGTTGGTCGTGGCCATTTTGGGCATTCATTCTCGGCTAAGGGCAAAGGGAGAGCTCAAGGATCAGGCTGTGGCTGTGAAGATTATCTCCAAAGCTAAGGTTAGATTGTTTTCTCTGGATTGTATCAGACGATTTTTTTTTATTCTGATAAGTTGAATGTCTTTCACCCCTTGAATGCTTATGGCGGAGCTTATTAGGACATTGAAATTACTAATTGTTGAATACTTCGAGGAGTCTGCCTGGCCGGCGAAGGAGGAGAGAGACGAGGGATTTGTTCACGTTCTGTAATCAGACTTGTGAGTCGTAATAGTAGCAATGGTTGTTTCCGCCTGTCAAAAACTGCAGCACCTGGACCTCTCAGAGAACTACCTTGTGGGTCCAATCCCGTCCACGCTTGCTAATATTACAACTCTTCGTAGCCTCATCCTGAGCGGAAACAATTTCTCCGGCGATATTGAGATCTCTCGTTCCCAGCCATGGTGATTCCCGGTCCTTACGAACAGAGCTTGCCAGCGGTTCCAGAATGGCTGAACAAGGGGGACAATGCATTGCAGATGACAGCTGTGACACTACTATTGGTGGAGCCGGTTCTGTGCAGGCTGGTCTTACCAGTATCCAACTCGAGGGGTGCATTTTACGGTGGAGGAGGAGGGGTGCAGCTGGTGAACATTTTCTCTGTTATCTGTTTCGTCAGCAGCGGTCCGAACCCAGAACAGAGCAGCGGCGGCTACCCCTTCACAACGACCTTCTCTCCCTTTTCTTCTAATCTTCTTTCTTCCTCTTCTTCTTCTTCCCCCTTTTCTTTTCTCTGTTTCATTTCCGCCGCTGCACCGGTGGATTCGAACTCAACGACCTCCTCCTCTTCTTCCCGGTTCCTCTTGTTTTTCGTTTTTCCTCCGCCATCGCCACTGTTCAGAGCTGCAAGTTGCAGCAGCGGTATCTCCTTCGATTTTCTTCACCTCCTTCTCACCAAATTTTTGCTGTTCGGAAGTTGCAGTGGCCGCCATCGCACATAACGATATGAAAATAGAATGACAAATTCAAAATATACCTAGAAATAAAATGATGTTATAGTCAAATAATAAAATTATTAATAATAGAAAATACAAAAATTCACAAAATTAAAAAAAAAAAGATAAAGAAAATTTTGGGCACATATCTAATGTTTTATATTTATAAAAAAAATAAAATATTAGATACATCTCTAATATTTTACATTCATTATATTGAACAAAAATAAATTTTATACATAAGAAATAATTTTATCAATGATGGAAATGTAATACAATATTTAATATCAACCTAGAAATCAAACAATTTTTATTTTTAGATGGTGGGTTAGTGGTTTGAGTCAAATGATACAATAGACAAACAAAAGTTAATTGTGATAAGTAAAAAATATTTTATATAACGTAAATAAAATATATAATTTAAAGGGAAAATCATAGTCAAAGTCGATTGTACATTTAAAATTATGTTGTAGGTTGGTCAAAAAACCAACAAAACTCTAACAACCGAAAGCCCCCACCATGTCATTGGAGGCTTATGTGGTTGTTGCTGACATGGGACTCTTAGTCCATGTTGGATACAACAAAAAACTATCGAAAAATAGGTTTCCAGTTTCTCTTCCACTCTCTCAACTTCGGTCTGTAGCCAAATCAACCTCTCTCTCTCTCTCTCTCTCTCTCTCTCTCTATTGTTCTCCCCCACTCTCCCTCTCGATCAATATTTCCTTTTCCCTCGATCTCTATCATTCTCTAGTTGGTGTAATAATAGCTAAAATCTTCTTGTGATTTTTTATCAAATTGGTGTAATAATTTTTGAACCATACCAAATTGGTCTCATGTTTTTTTATACGATATGATTAATACCATATAAGTGTGTAAGAAAAAAAAACGAGAGAGAGTGGGAAAGAAACTGAGGGAGAATGGTAGAAATTAAGGGACAATGAGAAATCGACTAAGAAAAAGAATGAGAGAAATTGATATAGAGAACATAAATACAAAAACCAAAAACCATTTTTATTTATTTTCAAATCACAGAGTCGTTGAGTAGATAAAGATGATTGTGAGAGAGAGAGAGAGAAACTAAAAACTCTTTTTTTTTTTTTCAATCACCCAACATTAAAGGGCAATTTTAGTATAAGCTTTTTGTTGTGTCCAACATGGATTAAGAGTCCCATGTTGGCAACAGTCACATAAGCCTCTGATGACATTGCAAGGGATTTTATAATTTTAAATGTAAAGCTGGCTTCGACTATAATTTTTTCTAATGTAAAACTAGTTGAAAAGAAAAATTACTTTCTTATCTAGATGGTGGGTTAGTGATCCAACTTTTCAAAGAAACTCATGATGTCATAATTGAATAATAAATATTTAATTTATTTTTAATCATATTGTTACTTTTTTTAATTTTCAATTTCTATCTTAACTATGATATATCTAAAATTCAAGTAATTAATATGAAGAAATTTTTCTCATATACAACGCATGTGCTTAATTACTAGTCACTTAAATATCCCTATAGTCTTTGGCAACGAACAACCTTTAGGAATGGTAATGAAAAGATTGAAAAGACTATTTTCCCTTGATTTTTCTCCAAATTTTCAAAATGTAATATTGGAGAGAAAACTGACCAAATGCCTTGTGGAGCACACCAACTTAGAATGTTATATGAAAAAGGAAAACTCTTCTAGGTTTCTCCCCTTGACTGAACTTGTATTGGCCAACATGCCAGGTTTCTCCCCTCCACTCCACTCCCACTCTCCGGTCTCCAACCCCTGTTTTGTCTGTCCCCTTACTGCATCCCGAGAAACCTCTATAGTTCAGACCTCCAAGAATCCAAACTAGAGATTCTCAACTATAGAGAAATAAAAGAGAGACAAAAGGTTTCTTGTAGTATTGCTCTTCTACAATTTCATTCCTATGGATTTTTTATCTGGTTTCTTATAGAACTGTAAATGGAAGCTTCATTGCCTCTCTCAATCCCACAAACCCCACAAGAGAATCTGAAAGCCTCTCCAAAACCATTCAAAAAAGGCTTTCTTAGTTCATTAACGGAAGCCACCTCACTTCGCTCTCCTTCCTTTAAAGAAGACACTTTAATCCATGTGGAGTATTTCCCTTTTTTAAACTGTTTTGGGGTCTTAATGATATCTGGTGCAGGAGACTCTAATTTTTTGAGCGATTTCAGCTTTTTAGAGAAAAGACAATGAGCGGACCAACAAAAATTGCAAGAAAAAAACCTCCCGTTGTTACCGTGAGGAATCTGCTCCTCACAGATGGGCGCCTCACAGGCACATCTACTGTGCATTGGAGACATTTCTCATGAATAATAATAACTAACAAGTGGGAGATATTCCCAATGCATGATAGGATGTATGTGTGATGCACCTCACGGTGTGAGGAGAAGATAAGAGATGAAGGAGTTAACGAGTTCAAAGTGTTAGCCATTGGGATCATAGAACTAGCCATAGGGGCTATAGAAGTAAGCGTTGGAGGTGGAGCAGATGAGACGCTAGGGGAAGTTTCACCAAACGAGGAACTAAATTAAAGCTCCACCATTGATGTTGTGAATGAATATTAGTACACCCCTGAGTTGAACCAGAGAAAGCCACGAACATGAAATCGTTTACGAACCAATCCATGTCTGGAGTGAATGACAAAAAGGGATCGGTTGGCCGAAGATTTGGGTAAGAAACATGGACAGTAAACAAGTCAGTGAAGCCATCATAATCTATCCAAGCATTCACGACATCTCTGCTCTTCAGTTCCACATTTACTGCACCCAAATTGCCCATGAAAGAAACCAAGCTATTTAGATCCACGCCAACCTGGTTCCCGTTAATGTCCTTGAACTCCACATCCGTTCAGCGTGTCAAATTCAACGGCAACAACCTGGATGTGGAGCTCCTTCCAATTAGGCCAAGAAACCCACCAACATCGATCGGCAGCCATCTCATCATCCAGTGAGATTAGAAAGGCAAGTCCTCCACTGATAGAAGATGGGTTGAGATTGTTAACCGAGAATGAGAAGAAAGCCGAGTAAGAAGCTAGAGAATGAGTCCCTGACTGGCGGAAGCTGACGAGGAACATAGTCTAGTTGTTCTAACAAATCCCGATGGAAAATAAGCTAAGAGATACAATGGCTGTATATAAAAGTCTCTCACCTGAAACCCCAAAAAATCTATTTTTTGGGGTTCTCTCATCGATCAAGTAGGTTTTGTTTTGAAAATTTAAAGAACGATGAAGGGAAAAATCGACCACAAAAAGATAGTTTTGAAACCCCAAACCGATTAATCCGGACCAACCCAATCCAAGTCGGTCGGGTTTTCTTTATCATCGGTCGGTTTCGGGTTATAAAAAATCATAAACCAATGATTCGGTTCGGTTTGAAAACCGAACTGACTTAGTAGTTAGTTCCTAGTTAGTAGTTACAACCTACTTAGTACTCTCATCTCTATAGTGTAAGTGGACACCAGTTGGCAAATAGTACTCTCAAACTCTGCTCCTTCCACAACTGGATCCATGGATGGGCCACAAAACATTAAGGAAATGTTGGTTTCCTTTGGGAATGTAGAGCCAGAAATGAACACTTGAACAACAACTAAGTCACCACTAAGTAGAGCCGAAACCAACCCAAATCGATTCAAACCGATCAGGTTGGTTTTGCTTAATACAGGGTCGGTTTCGGTTTCAATTTTAGGTAACCCGACCAAGTCGGATCAGTTGGAAAAACATCAATAAACCGACCCAGTCCGACCCGTGACATCACATGTGAACAGTAGGGGTGGATTTTGTTCATTGTAAAAAAACTTAAGGGTCTTTAAGTCATTTTTTAAACAATAGGATAAGTTTTTGTCAATTTGTTAAACCATAAAGGTACTTTAAGTATTTAAATTGACCAAATAAAGTACTTGCTCGTGTCTTAGTAGGGGCAAAACTGGTATTTTCATGATTATTTTCTTTTAATTAAATTCATTCAAATGGACATTAAATCAAAACTGTCATTTTCCAGTATCATCTAATGGAAGGTCGATCAAATAAATCGATTGCAAACTATCAAGGTGTTTTAGGAAAACACAAATTATAGGGTAATTTTAGCTAGGGCTGTTCACAAGTCGGGTTGAGTTGGTTTACTAAGGTTTTTCCAACCGACCCGACCTGGTCGGGTTACCTGAACTTGAAACCGAAACCGACCCAGTGTTAAGCAAAACCGACCTAGTCGGTTTGGGTCGGGTGGGTCGGTTTGGGTCGGTTTCGACTCTAAGTTCAACTATGCTTGACAGAAACTCAACTGCAATATATATGTGGGGACTGTGGCACCAGAGTATGTGAGGTAGTGAATGCGGGAAAAGCCTTGTTTTTGATAAACAGGATATACCTCTAGTCCACAGTTTGGACTTTGGAGAGGAGAAGAAGAGCAAAACCCATATATAATAATAATGCCTATTATAGAGGTATATATGTTATATATCTTTTCAGTAATTAAGTTTTATCTCCAAAACCACCAACTATCCCTTTGATTATATATTCATTTTGAAGTTTAATTGTCTTAATTGGGATTTGGATGAATTCTGTAGGGAGACTTCAGGATAGTTAATTACAATCATTAATCTAGCTATTGTAATAGATTTGAAGAGGGACACTTAGTTATAGGAGCTTAATTAATTTAAACTTCATAAAGGGACAATTAGTCGGTTTGGTTTGGATCAGTTTCGATTTTCACACAAGAAAATCGAAACCGATCCAAACCATCGGTTTATGATGTTTTACAACCCGAAACCAACCGGTACTGAAGATAACCCGGCCGACTCGGGTTGGCTTGGTTTGGGTTGGTCAGGTTAGGTCTTCTTGCAAATCTATGACACTATATATTAGGGGTATTTTAATAAACAACCCTAAAAATAATGAGTGTTTTTGATAAAAATAGGATCGAGTTACACAAGACGGGGTAACTCAAGCCCACAAGTCACCCAAACAAATAAAAGATAAATCCCTAGGAATGCTTGCACCACAGAGGAAACTGTCCTAGGGGAGAGACGATCAAAATTAATTCCGATGCTAATAATAATGACATTGTGTTTACTAGCAGCAGAAACCTGACTACCATCTTCAAATTAAATGAGATCCATCACCAACCCATTAAAATAAAAGAGACTGTATATGTTTTGGGGTCTAGAGAGTAGGACAGGGCTGATCAGTGAAAAGTTGTTAATCAATATTTTCAATCTGTTGGTGACCATTGACCAGGCCTGTCGGGCCAATGAACTGGTCACAATACCAATTCGGGCGAAACACCCAACAACCTAACCCATTGATTCAGGTGGTTGATGACACATTCCTTTTCTAGCATATTTAACATGTCCAACATTGGAGATGGACTAGTCCTCACCCCATCTAACCGCATACGAGATAGTTATATTTGTATTTTATATCTGGCCATTATTGATCCCTCTGTATCAATTTATTAAATCCTGCTATATATTTGGCACACTTAACCATCAACCTGAAATTCCCACATGATTTAAGACATCAAAATCCCGATTAGACTACTGCATGACCCAATTAACTAACACTTCTTCATATAGGAACTAACACTTTTTCATATAGGAGCTAGGAGCTAGATTTTCTTGTGCTGTTTCATTCCCTAAATTAAATCAGTTCGGTTGAATCCCCTGGATCAATAAAATATTTGAGTTGCTGATGAATTATGGCCCAAGTGCATACAAATTACAAATAGGTTGAATGGTTTTATAAGAATGATTTCCAAAACTTTTACATGCATTTAGCCTTTGTTCATTTTTTGGTAAGGTCCCGTTTGACGTATCATTTCATGCGGTCTATCGGCTATTTATAAGTCCAACAGACCATGATTTAGTCTTTTTCTGTTTGCTTTGCGGTAGATTTAGCCGTCAAAAGTCAATGCACCGAAACGCTGCAAGAAGCCCAAAAGGGGTGATTTTTGGGAAGCTCCAAATGGACTTTTTACGTTTTTTTCTATTCGTTTTTGCGCAGAAAGACATGCCTTAACCAAATGGGCTTCACGCTGCTCAGATCTTAATACAAAAGCTTCATGTACCTTTTAATTGTCAAATCTACTAGAAGATCTTCCCCAAAAGACTTGCCAAACGGCCCCAAGTTATTTACCTAGGTAAATGCATTTATTCGGGTAAGTGTTTCCTGGGAAATATTACCCAGGTAAGTGCATTTATCTAAATTCTTTTATTTCCCAATTAAATACGGAATGACCATTTTAGCCATAAAACTCCATTAATAAAAGGGCATTTTTTTGTCCCATTCAAGTGTTGCCAACTTTCCCCCTAGGTGGAAAATAAAGCTTCCTTGCTCCCCACATAAATCTAAGTAGAGAACATAAGCTTACGTTTGGAACTGATGTAACACGTCATCGGTGTAAAAGTACATTGATGACATTTTACAACGAACCATTATCAATGTAATATTTATATCAATAATCGATGTAAACTCTGTTTTAAAGAACTTTTACATCGATTTACAACGTAAAACTCCACTCCATCCAAACATACACAAAACTGAACTGGAACAGAGTTTTACGTTGATCAAGATTGTACACTCCTTCCAAACACTGACAAAATCGAATTGGCATAAATATTTACAAATTGACGTTTTACATCAATTTCAAACGCTGCCTAAATGTCTTGGTCAATAGGAACAACCAAAATCCCATTGATATCAAAATCGAAAAAAAGGACGCCCCCTTAATTGTTAGGCCAAAAATCCTATATTTGTGCAGAAACGATATCGATCATCAAATAAGTTGGATCTAATAGCTAGAAATGAAGGTTTTTATGGAAAAAACTTGACTGTAAATTGAATTACATTAAATGCTTAACTAGAATATGTTAAAACACATATAGAGATGCATGCGTACAAAAATGGATAGGGGAGGTTCAAGTATTGCTCCCTAAATTTATATGTAGTTTAACTTCTCTTGTTTCCATTTCTCAATATCTTAATTCAAAGAATGATAAAAATGAATAGCACAAAACATATACAGAACCAAATCTAGCTCTCATATTAACTTGCATATACATGGATTCTTTTCTCAAACTTGTCACCATTTGTTAGTTAGCTCATGCCAAATATTCAAAATTTTAGCCAAGTTGGTATCACTGCAAGGGATCAACCTAGTTGTACAAAATTGCGCATGTCTGCTTTCTCTTTCTCTAATTATTTTCAGTTTTTCTAAGTAGGAATTAATGGTTTTGCATACTAAGATCAAGTTTGGGAGTGCTTATTGAATAAGTGCTTAAAAACAGGTATTTATTCTAATAAGTACTTATTAGTGTTTGGTGAAAAAGGCATTTATTTTAAATATGGGTAATATAGGCATTTTAAAAATGACGTGGTGGGCCTACATAGACCCAAAAAGAAATAAGCACTTAAAAATAAGTTCAAAATTTAGGTTTCTCAAATAATAAACATTTATTTCGGACTTATTCCCCAAATACAAATAAGTGCTTATTGATGTATCCCAGCACCAATAAAATTAAAGAGAAGAACACACGCATATTTATGTGTTCGGCTTATAGCCTATGTCCACTCATGAAGAAGAAGCAAAAAACCCCCATAAAATTAGAAACGGAGAGGAAACCAAAGCCCACTACACCCATCTCTCTCTCTCTCAAAAGTCAAAAATAAACCCCCAAACTACATAATATATCATTTTTCAGTTGGATCCATAGGCTAGATGCGGATTGAGTTCATACGTACCGCTGCAACGATGCTTTCAATACAAATCATTATGAGATTTTGACTAGCTTCAAGTTTTTCTCAACTTGATTCAGAGTTGGTCAAGAAGAGTTACAAACAAAGAATTCAAGAAGTGGGCTTGTCTCATCTTTGTTGGCACTGATTCTGTCATGGCAAACCCATAATCAATTTCTTCGCATTTCACAATTTCTGATTCCCTCCTTGCATGAAATTTCTCTTGATTGACCTAGCGCCAATAAAAGGAAGTAGCCAAAATAAACACTTAAAAAAGTGCAGTTTCTTGATCAATGAAAATAGTGAAACCGTAAGCCCTAACCAATTAAAGGAACCCTAAAAAGAGAATTTACGTGATCTAGCATCATGTAATTGAGAACCGATATTCGTGAGAGAACTAACAAATGAAGCCATATATTAGCTTGAAACTTGGTTTGAACTGAGTTAAATTAAGCTTTTCACAAATCAAACTTGAATAACTCATGAAAAGCTAGATTCATTTGACCCTGATTAATCCAGAATTGACTCCTTTAAATTGTTCACGATCTAAGAACATACAAAGTAGAAAATAAATAAGGAAACTTTTTTGCGTTCATCTAGCTCAACACCTTGTTTAATATGCATTTACTTAAGAGGAAGAGACGGTAGAGAGAAAGGAAACTACTAGCGCAATTCCTGTTTATTTAGTGCAAGCTGAATTCCCTGACCACTACGAAGGGAAGAGATATATTATTTAACTTAATTACAACGGTAGACACACATACAGACATAAGGATCGCAAACACCATGGCCAAAGTACTCTTTGGCGCACCACTGATCGCTTGGGGCACAATCAAAGCCTTCCCGAAAAACTCGGCATGTTTTTACTTCCGAACTGAGTGCCATTGATGCAACTGCAACAAACCATCGTTTATACAAAAAGAAAATGAATATTTTTCATAAAAAAGGGGGGGAGGGGGGTATCCTTGGCCCCCAAAGTTTTTGTTAAAACTATTATTTATATGATTACTAAGTGGAGACAGGGTTAATACTGTAATAAAGTAGGTCGTTGGTTGTAATAGATCGATCCAAACCTTTTCAGTCCATTTTTCCCAAAAGAAAATTCTTGGCTCCGCCTTTAAGAATTCCCATTGTCACCCATATAACAAAGAAGGCAACCTCTATTAATTCTAGGAATATAGAGCCATAAATAATAAACACAAATTAATTTATATAAAAATATAACTGAGAGGAAGAATAACAATCTTGGACTGTTGAAGGTTGCACCATGTGATGTAACCATGGTTACTGTATCTTGCAATTGTCCAAATATAGCAAGTTGGTTTTCAATGTTGATACAGAAAGATGTGTTCGTTTATTATAGAAGTGATCATGAATGGGTGGGTAATTAAACAGCAGGGACAAACAAATGAAAATGAGGAAAGTTTAAGAAACCAGAAAGGAGTAGGAGGACAAAGAAGAAACTGCTGAAAAGCTTAGCCATCTTTCTTTCTGTCAACTACTTGGACAAATTTGCAGAGCGTGCTCTTTTGTTCAAGAAAACTGTGTATTTTCTCGATATGAAACCATAATAAGTTGCAGGGGGTATTTATAGAGTTGTGGGTCTGGAGATTTATTTATAAATAGCATTCTAAGGTGCATTAATCAACCAAAAAAAACAATGTGAAATAGTAGAGGCCTTAATCCAAGTTCTTAATTTTGGAAGTATTTCGGATTGCTACAATAGTATGTTTTAATTTAGTTGGGCACAAGGTCAGCTCAAATATGCATCTCAGTTTTCTAAGCCATGAGATATTAGAACTTGGGAGGAAAATTTTCAAATAGATTGGGTTGAGTGGCACACAAATCAAAGACAATGTAATTAACTTCAATGTGTGGCAAAGCCTTGATGAATGGGTCATTAATTTGCTCGTCTCTTAAAGATTCTCTAACCCATAGTCATACACTATGAAATCCACAACTTGAACCGGATTGAATTGAAGGGTAACACAAGAATTGATGATAAGGGTCAATTATATTATCAATTAATGAACAAAAACCATAAAGTTGGCTGGTCATCAAGAATAATCCAGTTTATATATGTAAGATTTGGGGTTGGTCGCATTGGCAGGTTAAAAAATACTTCAACTTTAATTTAATTTTGAAGTATCAGATGGGTCCAGTCAGTACATCTTATTAAGAAGCTTACAAGTTAGGTGAACATGGAAAAGTTTTTCTTTAGGGCAACAAATGCCCTCTGTTTAGAGATAATAAGTCAAAGCTGCAAATTTCTGCTAAACATGGTTTATTTATTTATCATGCATCTTCAAATAATTAGTGTGGGTCTTGCATTTAGGGCTGTATATTTCTAATCAAATTTTGACCTAAAATCTAAAGATTTGATCGGTTGAATTATGAGCGAAACTGAGCTGAGCAAATAATCTTGACTCTCATGCATCTCTACTTGGTTGGAATTCAAGGCCTAAAATAAGGTGGGAGGTAGTTAGTGAGTCTTTTCACTGTTTGTGGTTTTCTGTGAAAGGACGAGCCTAGGGATGGTTGTGCCTAATGTCATACTGGAAAAACAGCTTACACAAGGATCGATGGTGACCCATTTCTCTGCTACATAGATGCAACACAACACCATGTTACTTGAAGTTTGTAAATTTAATTCTGGGAAAGGCCATACAATGTTAACAAGAACCACCAATCACACGGGCTGAACTATTGTCCTTTATGGATTTTGGACTACTATATATATATTCTTAGATTCGTTTTGGAAATTCAAACAATGTCATCTCTCTAGCTAGCATAGGGTATTGCTGCAAAGTCAACAATGAATATGACCTACTTTTCTGTTTTCTTATAGCTATATATTCATGCCCATCCAATAAGGGGTTGTTTGCCAAATTCAAGAATTTGAATTGTTGATGCAAAGTTGATAATTAATTTTTAAATGAATTCATATTCATTTTTTTTTTCTTCTCCTTTTCCTTTTAACTTCAGCCAATGTTGAAGTAGTAAGTAAACCATTCATCTCTAACATTCTCAGAATCAGTGTCATCTCTATCATTCTCAGAATCAGCGACCATTTGGGAAGGCTGAAGAACAGCTGCTTCTCAGAATGTGAAACCTGTACAATGAATAGAATTGGTTCATTTTCTATTAGCCATGCAGCTTATTGGGCGTGCCGAACCTGACCCCAGATCAATCCAGTACGCAATTTCATATGGGCTAGACTTATATTTTTGGTCCTTGGGATGGGCTTGGGCCCAACAGTTTGGAGCATTTAAGTAACACAAACCCCAGTCTAATTATATACATATATATCGACACATTTGCTGTTTTGCATGCTGCATTCATATATATATATATATATATATATAACCAATTATTATTATGGGTAGATTGACCAACTTGAGCCCCAATCTGGGAGTATCAAATTCTTGTGCGGGCTGCGCTTGGGATGGATAGTTCGGGCTTCACCTCAGGTTTGTGCTTTAGGCCCAACTTGCACTTCTATTTTCTATCATGAATTCATTACTTCATGTTTATTCCAGTTTCTTACCCCAAAAAAATAATAATGATTAGAAAATATTTCGGTTAAAATTGGTTAATCAAAAAAAACGAAATTAACCGAATTTTGTTATATAATGTGTAGTACATAATATTTATATATTGATGTATTATACATAATATTTTCTAATGAAATTTGGTTTTATGATATATATTATATGTTATTATATTTATAATATCTATATATTATTGAAAGTCGATTTTAACAGAAATAGCTGAAAAGTGAAGTGAAAATTTTGATTTATTCAATTCGATTTTAAATCAAATAAACCGAATACTCACCCCTAATAATAATAAGGGCCATTTACTAGAACATCCCAATAGTTTCATTGATTTATCTAAACCTGCCCTATAATTTACATTTTACTAAAACACCCCCTGTAGTAAAAACAAATAATCACTGAATAGATGTGACATGTGAGAACTGAGAACACAACTAGGCAAAGTAGATTACATGCCTACTGCTTATTAGCAAATAATATATGATTCATAGGAAATAGATTCACTTAATTTGCAGAGGAAATAGATAATTAGCTATGTATGTGAATTAACCAACGTTTTAAAAAATGACCCAGAAACGGAACCGTTCTGACCACTGGTTTTCGGGTCGACGGTTTGACTGCCCGATTCGAATGGATAGCCCATTCTGATAAATAAATAAATAATTAATTAAAAATAAAAAATGGTCAAAACCATTGAACGGGTCGACAGTTCAACTGCCTAGGTCAATGGATTGTTGATTTTTTCAACAATTTTTTGCCAAAAACCAGATTTAAGGTAAAACAGAACCAGTTGCCTGAACGGATCCTGGGCCGAACAGTCCAACCGTCTAGGCCAACGGCAGTTCGAAAACTTTGGAATTAACAACAACCAGCAATGTCCTTTTGAACCTTGATAATAATAAATCATGCAAATTCCCAAAAACAAGAAAAACATAAGTCCAAAAGAAACCTGGATATGTGATTGTACATATATGGGTCCTAATTAAATTGCAGAGAACTTGCAGATTGGAAGTATGTCTACCAGATTTGTGACATTATGAATCGATATTCCCCTAATCTTTTAGGATCGAATGAAAGCAGATTACATATCTAAGGATATTTAATATTAGACGGGTTTTAATGTAAGATATTAAGAAGAAGAGAAGATAGTGTTGAGATTGATTTTTATGGTTTAAAAAATGGAATTATCAAGCAAATGAATCTTGATCTAGAGGGGCCTGTTGTAATCTTTATCCACACCTGCAGGTGTAGAAAAATGAATAGGTCTCACATTTGAATTCGTAAGTAAAAACAAAAAATAAATAAATAAATAAATAAACGCATGCAATATTAACAAGTTGAATTACAGATAAATGCTTTTTGGGTGTCATGTACATCATGGGAAGCCTTCACATCTTCCCGCTTTTTATCTTCTTCAAAAACAAAAAAGCAAAATAAAACAAAAAAAAAAGCTAATAAAAAATTTAAATAGGGATAGTTATGGGTTTTCAAAAAAAAATTATAATGGCATGTATGAGATCATATGCTAACTTTATATATAGTTTAACAATTCATGTTTGGTGTTTCCATTTCCCAATATCTTATATTCAGCGAATGGTAAAATTGAGTAGCAAAAAAGGCATATTCAGATCCAAACATAGCTCTCATATTAACTTGTCCCCATAGAAATTTGAAATTTCACATGGCTTTTTTTCTCAACCTTGTCACCAGTTTGTTAGTTCATATAAAATTGTGATTACTTTCTCTTGCCCTATGACACTATATGTTGTGCAAAACCCAGAACACAGATTCGAATGACACGAGAAAAATGAAATAAGACAGACTAAAGAGAAGCAAGAGAACGAAACTCATGCCGTTCAGCTTAGAGCCTACATCCATGGGCAAAGGGATAGTAGAAAATTCACTATGAACTCAGCAATAAATAATACTGAATTGCATACAACCTTTCTCATCAAAGAAACCCTAAACCCAAATGCTAAAAGTAGATAAGAAAACTCAGCAATAAATTTTCTCATCAAAGAAAATTCACTATGAACGAAACACAACCTCTCCGACTTCTTTCTTTTTCAAGCTAAAAGTAGATAAGAGAAAACCCCCAAACTATATATGATATATCGTATTCAAGTCGGACTCAAAAGCTAAATGTGGATAGACCCCAAATGAAAACCACTAAGTTACACTTCGACCATAAATTAAATTATTATGAAATTTTATCTTTTTGTTTTTCTTAATTTTTAATTAAATGGAACTAGTGAAGCTTGTTGATCAACCAAAATATTGAAACTGTATACCTAACCTAATCTAACCATCAATTAAACAAATCCTAAAAATAGAATTTACTCCATCTAGCATCTATGCATGTAATTTAGGCTGTGTTTGGTTGCAATGTAATTAAACTTGTATTGATGCAAAATCATGGCAGTGCAAATGATTTGAGTGTAAATTTTGACTTATTTTTGTTTCAAATTTTAACTTATTTTGTTTGATTGCAATACAAATTAAGTGAATTAAGACATGAACCAGAATAAAGTAAAACTCCAAATACGCAGCCTTAGAAACAATGTTTGTGGGTGTAAAAAAAAAAAAAAAAAAAAGAGCCGATGTTTGTGAGAGAATGGCTTATGATGTTCAAAACTCTTTTAAGTTTTATTTATCTACTATAGAAAGAGAGTTTCACTTTTTTTTTTTTGGAAAATTGAATGAGGCGACTAGTTTCATTATTTTTAGATTTCAATAATACCCCTATATTTTTATAAATCTACCATATAAAAAGAGTTCATTTTCCATTCATTTAGTCATGATGTAAAGACTCCAATAATGCCCATGTCTTTGGTTTTATATACTATCTACACGGATTATTCCAATAATGTCCTTGCTTTTTTACTCTATACTAGGGCTGTCAATGAGTTGGGTCACTTGGCCAAACTGATTATATCAGTTCAGGTTTTGTGATCTTGTTCCAATTAAAAATTGGACCCGGACTGGTCCCAATTAAAAAATTTATTATAAAAATAGAAAATAGATCAATTATCAATTATCATTTAATAAAATATAAAATATTATTAAATTCAATATCTAATAGAGAAGTTCATGTGTCTTCCAATATTGTACATGTTAGAGAGAGTTAGGTTTAGCCTAATATCATAATCTACTTGTAACTGTAGGAGTGGTAAAATCTCAAAAACTATTCCTACTATAAAATCCGTTTTTCAAGCGGAAAAAAAAAACACCCCATTAAAAAGTTGCCATCCCTACCATCTATAATAAACTTCTTTAGAGTGAATAATTACTATGGGTTTGACCTTCATTGGTTGGTCTAGAATTGCCTCCTATGCATTCAGCTAGCACTTACATAGAGGAAGAGATGGTAGAGCGAAAGCAAACTAGTGGTGCAATTCCTGTTTATTTAGAGGAAGCTGAATTCCATCACCAACAAATTAAAGGGGAAGAGATTATTCAACTTAATTAATTACAATTGTAGGTACAGACACAGTGAAGGCCATAGGGATTAAATCCACTGCCGGCACTGCAAGTAGCTTTGCCATTGTACACCTGAAAGCACCACAGGCGGCATTTGGCGAAATCACAACCATAGCCGCTCTGAACAACTTGGCATATTTTTGCATCTGAACTGGGCACCATTGATGAAACTGCAACAAACCGTCGTTTATACAAATGAGCAAATGAATATTAAAAAAATGGGGGGAGACAGGGGAATATATAAACAATACAAATTTATAGGAGAGAAGGCACCAGGATTCCCATTGTCACCCATAAATGGCTGCATGTATAGAAGAGAAGGCACCCAGTACTATAAATTCTAGGAATATAGAGACACAAATAATAAACACAAATTTATATATTAATATAAACGAAAGAAAGAATAACAATCTCAAGACTGTTGAAGGTTGCATGATCGTGTGATGATGTCATGTGGTGCAGTGTGATTAGAGGTGTATTCGAGCTGAGTCGAGCTTGATATTTCGTTATTCGAGTTCAGTTCACCAGAAAATTATGAGGTTCAAGCTCGGTTTAAGTTAGAGAGTTGAGTTTGAGTTCGGTTCCACTCGAAAGCTCATAAGTTCAAGTTCAACACTGCTCAAGTTCGACTGTGAGCCGAATTTCCCATAAAATTAAAAAACTATACATAAAAATTATTTTTTATTCCACATATAAAAATTTGAAAATTATAAAAATTAGTTATTATTATTTATAAAAAACTAAAAAGATTATATATATACATAATATTTTTATTATATATATATATACACACATATATATAATCTCGATTAGGCTCACAAACCTTATAAGCCTAGCTTTATTGGGTTCAAGTTCAACTTGAAGCTCAATTTAAAACAAATTTGAATAACTCGTGAAGAGCTCAATTCGTTTCCAGCCCTAACTGTGACCATGGCTTCAACACAGTATGAAAGAAATGTAGTTTGCAATTGTGCAAATAGAAAGTTGGTTTTTTGTGTTGATACAGAAAGATGTATTCATATATAATTGAAATGATCATAAATGGATGGATAAACAGAGACAAAGAAATGAAAATGAGAAAAGACTAAGAAACCTGAAAGGGCTAGGAGGACAAAGAAGAAACCGCAGAAAAGCCTAGCCATCTTTATGTCAACGTAGACAAATTTGCAGAAAGTGTTCTGTTGTGCAAGAAAACTTTGTATCTTCTGGATATGGAAATGATTTTGAGTTGCAGCGGTATTTATACAGTTGTGGGTCTGTAGAATTATTCACACATGACATTCTAATTAAGGTGCATGAATCAACTAAAAAAGCAGGTGTAGAATAGTTAAGGCCTTAACCTAAGTTGTTAGCTTTGGAAGGATTTTAGATTGTTAACAGAATAGCTGAGTACAATAGAAACAACCATGTTACTTTGAAGAGTACAAGTAAATACTATCTATTTAGAGATAGTAAAGCTGCTGTTGTTAAACTCATGGTGTTTTACTTGTCATCTTCCAATATTTACTGTGTCTCCTGCATTTGGTGCTGTACATTCGCAATCCAAGGATTGAGTTGACGAGCCCTATTATCAGTGCAAATCTTGACTCATCTCTACCTGTAGGTGAGGAATTTGCATGTTTGGAATACAAGCTCGACTGGGATTCAAGGTTTGAAAATAAGCTGGTAGATAGTTAAAAAGTCTTTCGCTGTTTGTGGAATTGTCTCTGTGCAAGGGGTCTGATCAAGATGGTCGCCTGAAAAAACAGCTACACAAGGATGGTGACCCATTTCTCTGCTACATATGGTAAAAACCATGTTACTTGGAAGCTTGTAAACCTTAGAGAAAGGCCATAGCATGTTAACAAAGGCCCACCTATCAAACCTACTGGAGGAGCTAGCTATTGTCCTTCATGCATTTTGGACTATCTTATAGCCATTTTGGAAATTAAAACAATGGCATTCCTCTGGCATAGTTTATTTCTGAAAATTGCAAGTCAACAATGAATATGACCTAATTTTTATGTTTTTTCATATAAAGTATTTCCAGCCAACATATGTTCAAACAAATTAACCATTCATATCATACCTAGCATTCTCAGAATCAGTGCCATCTCAAACATTTTCAGAATCAGCGCCTGTTTGGAAGGATGAAGCGCAGCAGAATTGGTTCTTTCTATATGATGATTTTTTTTTAGCATTTTCTATGATGAATTAATGACTTTGTGCTTGCAAGCAGAAACCTGGTTGTCATCCTCAAATTAATGGACTCCATCACCAATCCATCAAAGTGGAAGGGTCTATATAACTTTTGGGGTCTGGAGAGTAGAGACATGGCTGATGATCAGTGATAAATTGTTAAAATCAGTGTTTTTAACCTATTGGTGGCCCAGCTGGTCGGGCCAATGAAAAGTTCACATCTACCCCTACAGAATGCGCCTCAAAAACACCCCACATGCACATCTCAGCAGGCATTGACAACATCTCCGGAATTTGTTATTGGGAGATGTTCCTAATACACGCGGGATGTGTTATGGGCCGTTTTTGGGGCACGCTCTGTGTGGGGGTGGGGCAGATTTGAACTCGCCAATGAACCCCATCAATATCAATTGATTTAAGCACTTATTCATATAAGTATTTAAAATAGGTGATAGGACTACACAATGATACAATAAGTGGAAAATAAGTACTCATTCATATTTGACAAAAAAGCCTTAATATGTACTTATTTTGAAAATAAGTGATTAAAAAATAAGTAACCCTAGGCCTACTTATTTTAAGTGCTTATTGAATAAGGTAAATTGCTCAAAACTCTCCTAAAGTTTCTGATTGCTGCTGAAACTTCCCTAAAGTTTAATAATTGCAACCACTCCCCCCTGAACTTTGTGACACAGTTGCCATAGATCCCCACTATTAGAAACTTATAATAAGAGACATGAAAAATGTCCAAAATACACAAGTTACTTTTGACCAAAATATTTGTTTTCCAAATTTTCTCTTCATATCAATCTCTATCCTAAACCTTTCCAATTTCTTTTTTTAAATTAACTTACTTTCAAAATTTTCCCTTCATATCCATCTCCCAAAGGTAAGATGCAATTTTAAACTCTCTTATTTTTCTTTCATAAAGTTTGAATTATTTTTTTTTTATAGAAATAAGACTCATTAGTAATTACATGGATATTTTGGATATTTCCATGCCTCTTGTTAGAGGATTCTAACAGATAGGGTCTACTTGCAATTGTGTCACCACAACATTTCAAAATTTACATCAATTGCCCCTCCTTGTTGAGAAGACAATAGAACCCTATGGTCTTTCCGTTTTGCGCAAACAGCTACCGCCGCAGAAACGCTCCATTCCATAATAGCATCGACTTTGTTGGTGACTAAGTGACATTCGTAGGAAGGACCTAAGCTTTGAGCGGAAACAAACCTTAGGCATCCCTTTTTTTGGCAAAAGAGAGGGTATTAAATTATATTGTAGATAAAGTTGTACAAGGTAGCATGTCCATAGTAGAGTGCCTTTGATTCTTACCAACACAATAAGCTTAAAGATGAGCTAGTGTGTTCTTAGTTCTGGATATGTATATCTATATTACTTATAAAAGTACGAATGAGGAAATATTGGCTTATGGAATTTTTCTTTACTGAAATACCTCTCATCTTGAATTTAGTTCATCTCCATTGAAAGGGTAGAAAATGTAATTAAAAGAATACCATTAAATACATTCAATTATCTCTCATTAACCTCACATTTAAGTCATCAAATAAATCACATTCTCTCTCATTGAATCCAACATTTATACTTGTTTTTATCATCATTAAATTCCACCAATAAATTCATGCACAATAATTTTTAATAGAATGAAATTTTATATTTTTAAAATAAACATAGAAATAAAATCATATTTTTCATCTAGGTGGTGGGTAAGTAATTCAACCAATTGGGTTAAATGGATAATTTCATGATGTCATAAATAAATAATAAAAATTTAGAAATATAAAAAGTACTTTTGTTTATCATCATTAAATTCCACTAATAAATCCACACATAATAATTACTAATAGAATGAAATTTTATATTTCTAACATAAATCTAGAAATGAAATTTGTAGATAATTTTGGGTACATTATATAATATTATATATTCATCATATAAAAAAAGTGTGATTAATGAGAATTAGTTTCATTAAAGATATAAATGGGATAAAAATTATGTTAAAAATAAAGAGCATACATGTCTAACACATGACTCCACTGACAATGCCAAATGGTTCAATGATTTAATTAGCTAGGTCATTATTGGCAAGTGGTTTGATAGGGAACCAAACAGATCGGGTCGGATTTGAATCAGGGTTATTTGAATTCGATTTTATCCAAATATCTGATCGGATCTCATAAATATTGTTTCGAATCTAAATCCGATCAAGATGTTGGATATTTGAATCTAATATGATCTGATTTAATTTTAAAAAATAATAAATTATTAAAAGGAAAAGAAAATATAATAGTTGAAATAAAGAAAAAACAAAAAATATAAGTATTTTTTCAACTATTTTTATCATATACGAAGTTTCCAAAAATTGCAATATAAATGACATATTTATAAATAAATAATAAATAAAATATATGTTATATATAAATGATATATATATAAATAAATAAATAATTGATTTGACCACAATATTAAAAACCAATATTCAAACAATATATTGGAGTTGCATTTCTTCTTGGTAAATAAGTAATTTTTATTATCTCATAAATTAAATAATAAAAATAAAAATATAGAATTTTTTATAAATTTTATAGAAAATTTTAAACATGCATTATTATTATTATTATATATATATATATTATTCATATTAAACAAAAATATATTTGAGAAATAAGAATTATTGTTAGTAAAAATAGAAATGACTAAAATACAAAGAAAAAAATTGAACTAATGTCTTAATCATAGTCCATTTTCTTGGTAAAATGGGTTAATGGTTCAACCAGTAAGGTCATTTGATTGCTAACTATTATCATCACCATCATTTGATATTGCCACATGCAACGCACGTACACTTTTACTAGTTAATTTTAAGTCTCTAAACTAATTTTAGAGATGTAAAATCCACCCAAAATGCACTTGATCGATCCATGTACGGTCCATTACTAAAAAGTCTAACTTCTTTACCATTAGTTCATCATCCAAGAAAACTCGCACCGATTGTCATTGCAACTCTATAGGATGATTGCACAGAGCTCTGCATCATAGCTATCAACGGCTTTGAAAATTGACCCTTGGGTGCCTATCACTAGGTTATTTGATGACAAAACTGATGTCTACATTGCCTATGTATTGCTCAAAAGATCCAACATTGAATGCTGGTTAATGGTTTTCAGTTGTTGGGCTTAGAGTGTGAAAACTAACGTGATCGTTAAGAAAAACAATGTAACTATTTTTCATCCTTTTTTGACCACCCCATTAGAAATAAGGAATTCAGTATTCCATACACATGTAAAGAAAAAGAAATAGAGATGGTGGTGGGACCTGTTAAGCCCAATCAATCTGGATTGGATTGGATTCAATGGATGAGCCTGAATCATGAATTGGGATTTGCTTGTTCCTCACACTGAACTCACAGCCACATTCCTTTGGGAACATCTTCCATAAATAACAACATACAATTATGGGAGATGTTCCTGATGTGCAACCAGTGCAATCCGGATTTTTGGACCATATATATTATAGGGAAGAGAATGTACTTTTATAATGATATCTGAATTATTGCTCTCTAATAATAATTAAAGTAATTAATTTTCTTTACTTAATTAAATTAATTTAAAAATTAATATGTTAATTAACACAATTAATTAATTAAATTTACCCAATAACTTAATGTAATTAATTTATTTAACATAGATTAATTAATGTAATTATAACATAATTAATTAATCGTACTACTTATTAAAAATGACTAACCTTAATAAATTAATATTAACTTAATTTAACTTATTTAAGCTGATTCAATAACACTTAGACACCCTTATAGTTTTAGATCATTACTAAAACATCCCCTATAGTTTGTTTATTATTCAAAACACTCCCATAGTTTGCAACCATTTTACTTAATTGACCATTTAAATAAATTTACTAATTTTTTTAACTTAATACATTTAATTAACTTAGGTGGTATTTGATAGCACTTTTCATACATTTGAATCTGAAAATGTTGCTTTTTAGATGCCACCTTTGTTTGGTGTTGCATCTGAAATATTATTTGAAAAGTCAAAAATACCCCTACCCCATTCGACCCCCTCTCTCTCTCCCTCTCTCTCTCATCTTCATACCACCACCGCTACAACTCCCGACAAGGGTGGTTCTCTCTTTCTCTCCCCCTATCTTCCCACCAACGCTACTACAACTTGTAGTAGCAGTTCTCTCTCTCTCTCTCTCTCGTCTTCATACCACCACTGCTACAACTCCTAGTAGGGGTGGTTCTCTCTCTCTCTCTCTCCTTGCTTCCCGCCAACGCCGCTACAACTCTCTCTCGTCTCCATACCACCGCCGCTACAACTCCCAGCAGGGGTGGTTCTCTCTCTCTCTCCTTGTCTTCCCGCCAACGCCGCTACAACTCTCTCTCTCTCTCTCCTGTCTTCCTGCCACCGCTGCTGCAACTTGCAAGGGTGGTGGCTCTCTCTCTCTCTCTAGCTCTCTCCCCCTGTCTTTTCGCCACTGCAAGTCGTAGGGGTAAAATAGTAAAATCAGTGAATTTCATATGGTAAAGGGTTGATCCAACACAAACAAATTTATGGATTTAGAGCTTCTAAAAAGTAAAAAAGCACTTATACTTCTTTTCAGATTTTAAACACAAAAAACATCTTTTTAACTTTTTAAATCTGAAATTTCAGATTTATCAAACGACACCTTAATTAAATTACTTAGTAATTTAACACACCCTCTATAGGTCATGTGACCACTTGGAACAAGTGGAAAATGTGAAAGGACATGGGCATAGGATTTTTTTTTTTATTTTGAAATTATCCCTAGATGCTCTCTTATAACAACCTTTTAAAGACAAAACTTAGGATAAAATCAACGTTTTCATTTTCATTTTCTTTTAATTAATTTGGTGGGACAGACATTGTGGTAAAAAAATGTCATTTACTACTAAAGAAATTGTGATAAGTAAAATGGCTGGAGGGCGATGTCTAATTGTCCAAGTAAATGATCCTTTTTTTAATTCTCTCTCCACCTTCCAAGTTCCAACTACATGAATTCAGTTGTCCATCCAAGTGAACCATCTAGAAACTCATTTAAATCTATTTCCTTTTGCCTCAATCAGGCTTCACAAGGCCACTGACTAGGCTCTACAGTTTTCCTCCATTCAGCCAAGTCATATCCACATCTTTTCAGCTGGCGATTGAATTGTATGAGACTACTATCTATGCGTAATGATGGGAATGGCTAGAAGAAGAACCACATAAGTTGAGTTAAAATAAACAATATGAAATCCCATGATAAACTCAAGATTGCAAAGTAGTAGTAGTAATAGAAACAAATGATCACTGAATAAGCGGGGAAATATGCGGTTCTTCTTTAATTACCAAATGATCCCATGATAAGTCACTATAAAATTGTGTCTTTGATTTGGAACGGGTCACAGGCAAAGAATTCAAGGCACAACTTCTCACACCAACCTTCACAGCATGTCCTGGTCGCACATCAAGGATATCTTTTGTACTTGTATTTATTATTTTTATAGAAATATTTACAATACATGATGGGATATATGTGGCTGAGGCCGGTGTGAGGAGAAGATTCCAATTCCAAATACAACAGTACCTCTTCCTTGTAAACCCAAGGCAAGGGTTAAGCACACATAATAGCATTCATTCCTTAAGCTCAATTTGGAAGCAGTACAACTGCAAATATGTACAGACGTAAATATATACAAAATAATAAGCTCAATTTGGAAGCAGTACAAATGCAAATATGTACAGACGTAAATATATACAAAATAATACAAAATATAAGGTTTTGTACTCCTTCCAAACTCAGCCTTACTAAAACATCAATATGCAGAAGTTCATGTACCTTCCAACAATATCCAAGTCAAGGAGGGTTGAGTTTAGCCTAATATCATAACTGTACGAATTATAAAATCTCAAAAATTGTCCCTACCTCAAAATCCGTTTTTCCAAGCGAAAAAAAAAAAAAAACATGCATTAAGGTGGATATATAGGGACAGGTACCTACCTTGTAAGGTGAAAATTGCCATTCAAACCATGAACTGAGTGACATTGTAACCTTCCTTAGAGTCGTGGTTTAACCTTCTTGGTTGGTCCAGAATTTCCACCCTTAAATTGTTCACGCTCTAAGCAACATACAAAGCAGAAAACAAATAAAGAAACTCTTTTTGTTTTCAATTAGTACAAGTAGAGCAATGACACATTTGCAAATTTAACATGCATTCGATCAACATTTATTTAGAGGAAGAGATGGTAGAGGGAAAGCAAACTAGTGGTGCAATTCCTCTTTAATTATTTATGGCAACAGAAAGGGAATAGATTATTCAACTTAATTACAATTGTAGGTACAGACACAGCGAAGTTCATAGGGATTAAATCCATCGATACGACTGCAACTAGGTTTGCCTTTGTACACCTGGGTGCACCATAGGCGGCATAAGGTAAACTCACAACCTTGGCCGCTCATAACAGCTCGGCATATTTTTGCATCTGAACTAGGCACCATTGGTGCAACTGCAACAACCATCATTTATACAATAAGCAAATTAGAGAACATTAAAGAAAAGGGTTTGGGGGAATCAGACCAATTAAGTCTGTATCTATTGCACGGTATAGCAGAGAAGGCACTCTCTATAAATTCTAGGAATATGGAGGCACAAATTTATATATCAAGATAAACAAAAGAAAGAATAGCAATCAGGTTGCACCATGTGATGTTATGTGGTGCTCTATGACCATGGATTAATTCAACACAGTGTGGAAGAAATGTAGCTTGCAACTATGCATAATATAGCAAGTTAGTTTTTGATGTTGATACAGAAACATGTATTCATGTATTATAGAAATGACCATAAACGGATGGATGAACAGAGAAAAGCAAATGAAACTGAGAAAAGTTTAAGAAACCTGAAAGGACTAAGAGGACAAAGAAGAAACTGCACAAAAGCTTAGCCATCTTTTATGTCAACTTAGGCAAATTTGTGGAACTGTGTTATATTGTGCAAGAAAACCATGTATCTTCTGAATATGCAACTCAAATTTGAGTTGCAGCGGTATTTATAGAGTTGTGGGTCTGCAGATTTATTCATAAACGGCATTCTAATTAAGGCCTTAACCCAGGTTCTTAGTTTTGGAAGGATTTTAGATTGTTAACAGAATAGCTTTGAGTACAATAGAAACAGCAGCCATGTTACTTTGAAGACTACAAGCTTTTGTTTGGATCAAGAGTACAACTACACGTACAATAAATACTATCTATTTAGAGATAGTAAAGCTGTGTATTGTTAAACATGGTTTCTTAATTTACTTACCATCTTCAAATAATTACTGTGTCTTGCATTTGGTGCTGTATATTTCTAATACAATTGTGTCCTAATATCAAAGGATTGAGTTTAATGAACTGAACTGAACTGAGCCCTACAATCAGTTCAAATCTTGACTTATCTCTACTTGAAGGTGAGGAATTTGCTTGCTTGGAATACAAGCTTGGTTGGTATTCAAGACCTAATATAGGATGGAAAGTAGTTAAAGAGTATTTCACTGTTGGTGGTTGTCTGTGTAAGAGGTCAAAGGATGGTTGTGTTCGGTTCAGACTGGAAAAAACAACACCCAAGGATGGTGATCCATTTCTCTGCTACATATGGTAAAAACCATGTTACTTGGAAGCTTGTAAACCTTGGAGAAAGGCCATACCATGCTAACAAGGTCCACCAATCAAACCTACTGGAGGAGCTAGCTATTGTCCTTCATGGATTTTGGACTATCTTATGGCCATTTTGGAAATTAAAAAAAATGGCATTCCCCTGAAAATTGAAAGTGAACAATGAATATGAGCTAAATTTATGCCCATCCTTTAGGGAGTATTTATGCTTATCTGCTCAACCAGCCTCTTGATTCTTACCAAATTCAAGAATTACTTGATAAAAATTCACTTTTAAATGAATTTATATTCCTTTATTATTATTTTTTTGTCTCTTTATGCATTTTACTTCTAGCCAATGTTCAAGTAAATTAACCATTCATACCATACCTAACATTCTCAGAATCAGTGCCATCTCTAACATTTTCAGAATCAACGCCTGTTTGTAGGGATCTGCTGTTGGAACGGGATCCGGTCTCCTATGGGATCTGCTCCTCACACATGGGCACCTCACAGGCACATCACCATGCATGCATTGGAAACAACTCCCATGAATTATAACTTATAAGTACAGGAGGAATTCCCAATGCATGGTAGGATGTGCGTGTGAGGTCGGTGTGAGCATGGTTTTTAAAAATGAACCGGCAACTGAACCAGTCAGAGGTCTGGTTACCGATTCAAACGGCTGATGAAAAGAATTAAAAATTTAAAAATTTGGAAAACGGTCAAAACTGTTCGAACGATTAACCGACCGGTTCAACGATTTTTTAACGGGGGAAAAAGCGGTTTTGGAGGAAAACGGAACCGGTCAGGTGACCGGTTCCCGATTTTTCTGGTCCAACCGCCCGGTCCGGTCTGGTTTTGAAAACAGTAGGTGTGAGGCACCCTGTGTGAGGAGCAGATCTGATCTCTAAATTAATTGGGATCTGCTCCTCACATAGCGCGCCTCACACCGATCTTACAGCCATATCTCACCCTATATTGAGAACATCTCCCCATGAATAATAAATACCAAGGTTTTAAAAACCGACCCGGAAATGGAACCGTTCTACCTACTGGTTTCTAGGTCAGCGATTCAACCGTCCAGGTCAAATGGTTCGGACGGCTTGTGACTTTGCATTGGGGCAAATAATTATATTGATATGAGAAAGAAGAATGGAGAAAAGACTGATAGACTGATGTTGGTTGAGAAAGAAAAAAAGAAAGAAGAAAAGAAAGAAAGAAGGAGAAGAAAAAAAGAAAAGAAGAAAAAGGAAAGGAAGGAGGGAAGGAGGGAAGAAGAAGGAAGAGGAGGAGGATGGTTCGACGCTCACCGGCGATGATAATGGCGACGACAACAGCAAGGCGGTAGTAACAGAGATTTGAGATCTGAGATCTAAGTTCTCGGATCTTAGATCTGAAATCAAGATCGTGTCTCAGACTGGATCTCAGATCTGAGATCCTGTGTTTTTCTTCTCTGCAACTTTTTAAAACTGTTAACCGGTCCGGGTCAAATGAGTCGATGGTTCGACCTCCTGGGTCAACGGTTTTCTGACGGAGTCAATGTTTTTTTACCAAAGAATGGGTTAGAGGTGAAACGGAACTGGTTTCTTAGACAGTTTCCGGGTCGAACGGTCCAACCATCCAGGTCAATGATGGTTCAAAAACATTGATAAATAAAAGTATGGGAGATGTTCCCGATGTGTGGCCAAGACATGCTATGAGATTGGTTTAAGGTGCGCTGTGTGAGGAGTAGTCTGGACTCGATAGGAACCTCTACCACTAACAGAATTGTTTCATTTTAAATGATGATTTTTTTCTCTCTTTTGTTTTTGTCAGCATTTTCTATGATGAATTAATGACATTGCCATCCTCAAATGGGCTCCACCAATCCATCAAAGTAGAAGGGTCTATATATATTTTGGGGTCTAGAGATAGGGATGGCAATTTTCCCCATCCTGGGGATGGAGAGTGTTTTGGTGGGATTACGGATGACAATTTTTCCCATTTCGTTGATCCTACAGGACCCATCCCATTTTTTAAAATATGGTTAAATATGTTTGAATCTTGTTTAATAGAATCATAAATTTTAATTATTTTATTTTTAATTTTTAAATAAAATAAAAAATAAAAACAAAATGATTGACATTATAAAAAATCACGAGAAGTGGGGATCCCCATGGGGATAGGGATGAGGATAGCCTTGTCCCCGTTGATAGGGATGGGGACGAGGATAGGGATCCCTGATTGATGTTGGGATCAGGGATGGGGAATGAGGTCCCCACCCCGCCCTATCCCCAATTATAAAAATTAAATAATATTCATATAATATATATGCTTTTATATATATGATATAATTTAAATGTATCTAAATATATTTAAAATATTATTTATATTTTAAAATTTTTATTTATTTTAAATAAATTTATTTTTCAAGAAATACTATTAACTAAAAAATTTCGGGGATTTGGGTCCCCATGAGGAATCTATCCCCATCGGAGTTCGGGGGATAGAAAACAACTTTTATCCCCGATAGGGATCAATGCTAGGACGGGAATTTATTCCAAAATTTGGGTTGGGAACAAGGAATATGATCCCCGCCCGAAACCTGCTCGTTGCCATTCCTATCTAGAGATTAGGGACATGGTTGATCAATGATAAGTTGTTAAAACCAGTGTTTTTAACCTATTGGTGGCCGGGCTAATCGGGCCAATGAACCCATCACAATATTAATCATTTTAAGCACTTATTCATATAAGTATTTAAAATAGGTGATGGGACTACACAATGACACAATAAGTGGAAAAATAAGTATTCATTCATATTTGACAAAAAACCCCAATATATACTTATTTTGAAAATAAATGATTAAAAAAGTAAGAAACCCTAGGCCTACTTTTGTTAAGCAATTATTGAATATGGTAAATTGCTCAAGCCTCCCCTAAACTTTCGTTTTATAATTACAATCACCTCCCCTGAACTTTGTGACACCGTTATAAATAGATCCCTCTATTAGAAATTTCTAATAAGAGGCATGAAAAATGTCCAAAATACACATACAGTTACTTTTGACCAAAATATTTGTTTTGTCCAAATTTTCCCTTCATATCCATCTCCCAATGGTAGGGTGCAAGTTTAACTACAATGGTATTTTGGGCATGAAATTTATGCCTCTTGTTAGAGGATTCTAGCATAGGGGGTCTATTAGCAACTGTGTCAAAAAGTTTAGGGGAGGTGATTATAATACCAAACTTTAGTTAGTGGAGGTTTCAACAAGGGTCAAAAACTTTAGAGGAGGTTACAGTAATTTACCCTATTGAATAAGTAATTTTTTTGTTGGACAAAACTGTCCCCACGGTATTTCAAAATTTCCATCAATTGCTCCTCCTTGTTGAGAACACAGTAGAACCCTGTCGTCTTCTCCTTTTTGTGCGAACAGCTGCGGCCATGGAAACGATGTGCAACCCAGGCAGAAATATGGGGCGGAGTGAAATTTAGGGGCATTCTTTTTTCCGATTGTGAGAGGGGGGAAAATTGGTCAATGGGATTTTGGTTCCCATTGACCAAGAATCCCATGTTCTTTTCTCATATTTTTGTGAGGATCAGGGGGTAAATAATTTTCCCACCTAGGGGAAAGTCGCCAACACTTGAATGGGACAAAAATTCCCTTTTTAATAATGGATTTTTATAGCTAAAATGGCCATTGCCTTATTTACATGAGAAATAAAAGAACATGGGAAAGTAACTTACCAAAAAACGAACGGGGCCTTAGAGAGATGGAATGATGATGGACAATGGTGACAATGAGTGAACTTAGACTTTTGGGTTTGATGTAAAAGAAAGAAAGAAGCAAATGGGATTTACAGCTAGCTCGTTTGGTCCGGGATGGCTGAACGATCATCAACTTATGCTATACTTTGCAGCGGAATCTCCGAAAGACAATAAAGTTAATAATATATACAGGTTCTTGTAGTTTCGAACTGATTTAGAGTTAATAATATATATAGGTTTCTCGCTTTTATTATAATTATTATTATATTTTACATCTTAAAGTACAATTTTGAAAGACAATATATTAGATAATATTAGTTAAAAACTACTATTGAGGTGTCCAAATAGAGTCATTTGTTTATGGGTGTTCATGCAATCTAAGTAGGTGTTTGGCATCGATGACGTTGCTTGAGAGATGTTTTTTAAGAAAACAGTGCTTTATGCATGAGGATCTATTGCACCATTTTCTCAGAAAATGGCTCCTTTTATTGTGTTTGACATCGATGCTGCCACATAGTCTGTTTGCTGGGAAAACAACACTATTTTTGTTTGGTACTGGTGCTATATAACCATTTTCAGCATTGTCCTACATTATCCAATGCCCAAGATGATGTCACATTGATGCCACGTCATTGCACCGCTGGCAACAACAATTAGAAAATGCAAAACACTTTTAGAAATACTTTTAACAATATATGCTCGTGCAAAACACATGCTTCTTTGCTAGTTGATGAAAATGCAACACTTTTTAGACATGGCAATGGGGCAGGTTTGGGGAGGGTATTCTAAATTCCAAACACTCCCACACATGAAAATGCAAATTTGAGGGTGAATGAGTCGAATTGACGGATTGGGTCCAAAACCCACATCTAATTTTCAATTATATATAAGTGGTTTAATTAATTAGTTTAATTAATTTTTTAATTACAATTGTAGATACAGACACAGCGTAAGGGATTAAATCCACTGCCACTGCAAAGACCATTGCCATTGTACTCCTGGGTGCACCACTGCCGGCATGAGGCCAGATCACAATCATTGCCATTCCCAACAGCTCGACATAAGGCAGCATCCGAACTGGGCACCATTGATGCAACTGCAACAACCATTGTTTATCGTTCATACAATTAATAAGAAAATTATGCAAGTGATCATATATAGATGAATAAACAGAGACAAACAAATGAGAATGAGGAAAGCTTAAGAAACCTGAAAGGGAGGAGGACAAAGAAGAAACTGCAGAAAAGCTTAGCCATCTTTCTTTCTGTCAACTACTTTGACAAATTTGCTCTTTTTGTATTGTGCGTGCAAGAAAGCTGTGTATCCTATCTTCTCGATCGATATGAAAACGCTAATGAGTTGTAGGGGTATTTATAGAGTTGTGGTGGGTCTGTAGATTTATTATTCCTAAATACCATTCAATTCTAAGATGCATGAATTCACCGGAATAAATTAAAAAAAAAAAAAAAACTGTAGAATAGTTAAGGCCTTAATCTACGTTATTCTTAGTTTTGGAAGTATTTTGGATTGCTAACTGGATCAGTTTTGAGTAGAATAGTTGTTTGAGTGGCACACATATCAAAGACAAATGTAACTTCAATGGTTGTAAAAACCTTGATGATGCCATGTGCCCATCTCTAACCTATAGAATGTGTATCTAATTAATTAATATATCCTCAACCAAACCAAGACATTGGCTGATCAATAAAAAGCCCAGATTGTGTATAAAATTTGGTGTAGGAAGCCAGTTTTACCTGTGGCATGGGCAGAAGGCTGAGTTTGTTCTCTACATGAGCTGAAGAACGAGATGGGATGGAGTGGAGCAGACAGTGCCTCTAATTAATTACCATCCATGATCCACCCCACAAATCATGTGCTGATGCCAAATTGGGAAACAATATATATAGTGGATAGCATCAACTTTAATTTTGAAATTAAAAGGGTCCTGTACATATTATTAAGATTCTTGGAGCTAGCTTAGGTTAACATGGACCATCGATACAGCTTAACAAGAAGAAATTTTAGCCTACAAACCATCAAATTATAGCCTATTAAGTTAAATTATTTACTTGCTGCTAACAAAGTAAAGCTAATAAATTTTGTGTTAGTGATAGTAAAGCTATGTATTGTATGTTAAACATGGTTTCTCTATTTATTATCTTCAAATAATTACTGTGTCTTGCATTTAGTGCTGTATATTAATCAAAGATTTCTGAGGTGGATTGTGATGGGCCGAGAAGATCGAATAGGGTACCCACGCATAACCCAAGGTACGTGGACTGATAATGCGCATGCATGGCCCATGTAAAGCCAGTCCATCATGCATGGCCCATGCAACGGCCCAGTAGAGCAGTACCCAATAGAGAAGGATTCGGTCAAGCCACAAGAATTGGTCAAGCAATTAGTTGTTGATTGTTAGCTAGTCTTAAGCATGTTGTTAGTTGGTCTTAAGTAAGATTGAGTCAAATAAGTTATTTGTTATTTCTGTTAAGTTGTTAGCATGATAAGGCATAGGGATAGACTATATAGTTAGAAGGCTAATCCCTTATTTTAAGACTATTTCAGTGGTAGAAAGTTAAGAAATTTATATATTTAAACACCACCCCACCACATGGATGGAGTAGTTGAAAGTTAATAAACCTCTTGTGCCTATTCTCACCCTAAGTAGAATACTCAATCTCTCTCTAGCTTTGACTGAGACCTATCATTTATCCCAATAATCTTTCGCTGTTTTTGGTTGTCTCTGTGCAAAGGGTCTGACGATGGCTATACAAAGATATGACCCATTTCTCTACTACATACATGGTAGCAGCAGCTGCCAGTAACAAACACCATGTTCCTTGAAAGGCCCACCAATCATGAGTACTGGAACAACTAAGGATTCTGGACTATCTTGTATCCATTTTCGAAATCCAAACAATGCCATTTCTCTGACATAGGTTATTGCTGCAAATTACAAGTAAACTAAATATTCATGCCCATCCATTATAGAATTTGGTAGCAACACGTATCAAGCCAACCAAGAGGGAGTATTTATGCTTAACTCAGCTTCAAATGAATTCGTGCTCTATTATTATTTTTCTCCCTTTTTCCATTTAAGTATTTCCAGCCAACATATAAATGTTCAAGCAGCAAATTAAACATTCATACCATACCTAACATTCTCAGAATCAGTGCCATCTCTGACATTTCCAGAATCAGCGCCTGTTTGGGAGGGCTGAACCGCAGAAGCTTCTGCTTTTCTGAAGTGGGCCCTACACCGCCAGCCCATAACTAGAAACCTGTATCACAAACAGAATTGGTTCATACTAACAGAAACCTGGCTGTCATTCTCAAATGGGCTCCATCAGCAACCCATCAAAGTACAATAGATTGTATATCTTTTGGGGTTTAGAGAGTATGGACAGGGCTGATTAGTGATAAGTTTTTAAAACAGTGTTTTCAACCTATTGGTGACCGGGCCGGTCGGGCCAATGAACCGGTCACAATACCAAATCAGCCCAAATTCCAACCTGTTGTTCTTCCAAAACCCTATTGACTTGGTCAATAACCCATTGATTCAAGTGGTTGATGACATCACAGGTTGAACCACTGAATGACTTAATTCTCTAGAACACAAAGCAAGAAATCATTCAGTTCACCTACTTTCAGCTATTATCAAATGGCCCCTTAGATATAGCTAAAGTTCTCAATCAAAGAGGTTAATGGAGTTTATCAGCATTAACTAATCTAATTGAGAGTTAAACTGGGATATATCAGAGGTCAGGAAGTGAAAACTCCAAAATCCAAATATAAATATACCAACAGAAAAGTGAACAGATTTGTCATTGTATATTCAAACCGTATGGCATTCCACCTTCCAAGTGACAACATAGATTTAGGGCCCAAAGATGTAGGTTTTCAGTTCATCGTTTTCTTATGGGATAATAAAATAGTTTTACTACATAAAACACAACCAAAGAAAAAGTATTAATCCGGATGACTGGAGACAATATCTTGTTTCTTTTATTATGGCCCTTAGAATGGCATCATACAACACATATCTGGTACAATATTGCATCATTCAGATTAGGGGTGATTAGGGGTGTCAATGGATCGGTTTTGGATTGGACCCATCCAAACCAGAATCAATTTAGACGGATTAGATAGACTAACAAGACATATTGAATTGGACCAGTTCAGACTTAATGGTCCAAAGTATTAATTGGATTGGGTTGGATCTGGTCCATTCATAGTGAATTTATATTGGAATGGGTTGGATTGAGCCAATATCCGGTCCATTGATAGAAGATAAGAAAATAAATGTCAATGGACTAGATTTGGACTAGAATTAATCTAAATTAAAACAAATTTGAACGGATTGAACAGTCCAGACATTTGAATTGAACTGGTTCAAAATGGACCAAATTATTCATTGAATTGGATTGGACCTGATCCATTTGTAATGGACCCACATTGGACTGGATCGAATTGGACCAAATCCAGTCCAATTGACACACCTAATTCAGATGGGTTTCATGTCTACCATACAAGTAAGTAATCAAGAAATTTTTCTACAATATTATGAAAAAAAAAGAGAGAGAAAAAGAGGAATTTCACCAATTGACCATTAACACTGTGGTCATGCTTTAAGCACATGTTCCACTTTAGCAGCGGTGTTAATCCAGATATACCACAAAGATATGGGTTGATGATATGGATAGTGGAACTATCAATCATAATCTCCTTTGTCTGCCTTACCCCATCTAAACCCTCCATATTAGTCGCATTCCTTTTCTATCCAAGGTCCAACGTTCACTGTTTATCTCTCATCTAAGATAGACCTGTTCATGGGTCGGTTCGGGCCGGGCCAGGCTTTTACTGTGTATTAACAAATTTTTTTAAGGCCCGAGCCCGAGCCTAGGCCTGGGCCCGAAATTTAGCCTATATTATTATTATTATTAATGTTGAAGTAGCTGAATAAAGAGAGAGAGAGATTGAAATTATAAAGAAAAAAATAATATATATATATATATATATTTTAATAAATATTATATTATTTATATATTTTATATAATATATAAAATACATATTATATATTTTATAAAATATATAATACTGAGTCGGGCCGGGCTTTTTTGACAAATCCCGAGCCCAACCCGAAACATAGTCGGACTTACTGTGTTAAGCTTGAAGTCAGGCCCGCGGGCCTAATTATATGACCAAGCCCGGCCGGGGTGCGGGCCGGGCCGGGCCGGGCCGGGCCGTCGGGCTACCCGGCCCATGAACAGGTCTAATCTAAGAGGATTGCAGCTCCTTGTGGGCAAATAACCCACCCTGGTAGGAGTGGGTCTTATGAATGACTTCTCTGATGGTCTTAACCAATGTATTAAAAACCGATCCGAAGGTTAACTATATTTTAGCATCAGGTCATAAGTCAATGGTTTAATAATTCAGGTTGGATAGGTCATAGATCACAAAATATTGTCTAAATTTACACAAAAAAAAGAGCAACTCCAATCAAACAACCAAGCGCAGAGTTATGGACTTTGGGAGTTTTTAATACATTATATATTATAACCTACGATTCAACGCAGATCAAACAACTTAAAGGTCCAACCTCTCAAGTCAAATGGGTTTTGACCAAATCAACGATATTTTATAAAATAAAAGGTTAAAAAAAATAAAATAAAACTAGAAGTAAAACCAAATAACGGTTCGAATCAAGGTTCAAAGTATTAATACGTATCAATCGATATATATCATTCCGGAACCCCTCCGATATGCTCCTACAGTGGGTGTATAGGGGGTCTGTCCAGTTCAAAGGGTGAAGGAGCCTTAAACCAGTTCCCCTGAACTGGTTGCAAAAAAAAAAAAAAGAATTAAAAAAGAAGCATAAAAAATCAGTATCGATTCACCCAACATGACTCTACCAGTGTATCAAATGCATCAATATTTTGAACCTTGATTCAAAGAGTCCATGATCAATGACAGTTTGAAAACATTGACCTCAGCTTGCCTTTTATAAATTTCACTGGTTCTACCATATCCCTGTTGGGGAAGGGCATTATTTTAGAGGAATTGCATATGGCGTTGTTTGCTAGCATCCAACATGTCTGTTTTCATGGGCTCTACCGGTACATAGCGCGTTGTGTTCCAAAGAGTTTCATATGACATAGTTAGATTTGTACATATATCCGGCCATTATTGATTCAAATAAAAAAAGTTCTTAAATCTTACTGTTTGGCAAACCTGACCAGTATTATGCAATTCCCACGTGATTAATATACAAATCTTATATGAATGATTTCCAAATTATTTAACTTGGGGATGTAGCTCAAATGGTAGAGCGCTCGCTTTGCATGCGAGAGGTACAGGGTTCGATCCCCTGCATCTCCAACTTTTTTCAATCTCATTTCTGTCATTCTCTGTAATAGATAGAGTCTATAACTTACCAGTATCCAAATCTATCTTTAATCAATTCTTTTTTCTACGAATAACAGAACTTCTCTGGAATATTTACATCTGACATTCCCACTGCTTAAATCACAACTTTTTTTTTTGTTGGAACTTGGAAGTCATTACTAATAGCACCATGGGTACTTTATATTCTTGTATAAACAATTCAATGCTTGATCTAAACATTTATACTTGTGGAGGATTATTATAGTTTGAACATTCTTGATTAAGGAGTTTATTCCATTTATATACACCGGTTGCTCAATTAACAACTTAACATAACCACCTCACTCAATTTAATTGGACAATTAGAATGCTTATACAAAATTTACAGTAGGTATATTTTCTTTATTCCTCTCAGGGGATCCACCTGCTCCACCATAGGCTGTTTCTATGTCGGTTGAGTTCACCAATGCTCTCATTTAGTGTTCTTATAATCTTCCTCTAGAGTCTAAATGCAGATGCAAGACAGCAAGAGCATTCCGTTGAGCATTGGCCTTATTCTTTGGTCCCATTTCCTAGATGAAAATAAAACATAAAAGTGAAGAATAATCCTCTCAAAAATTCTTTTGATGGATGTTAATTTAAATTATTGTTCACAGGCAGGCCCTGAGCTCCTCAAGTTGAGCTTCTGTCAATCTACCATCCTTCGTCCCAGATTTTGCCATAAGTTTGATTACCCACTTGGCTGCTTCACTATAATCTTGCTGAGTAGCACAAAACAGCTGCAACCGCAAGTTCTGCATGAAAGAAAGAGCTAGTAGACCTTCCCTATCAAAATATATGGATGAGCTAAAGAAGCCTTAGCACTGGTTCTTCGCCGTGCTTTGTTCCGAACCATAGATGTGAGAAGTTCCCACCATCTAAATCCAGTAATTCAAATCCTCTCCTGAGTTCTGGGCTGGCACGAGGCTCTACAGTTTTCCTCCATTCAATCAAGTTGTATCCACATCTTTTCAGCTGGCAGTTGAATTTGGGATGACAATTTTCCCCATTTTCTTGATCCCTACACGGATCCACCCCGTTTTTTAAAATATGGTTAAATATATTTGAATCCTTTTTAATAGAATTATAAATTTTAATTATTTTATTTTTAATCTTTAAATAAAATAAAATTACAAAAATAAAATGATTGACATTATGAAAAATCACAGGAAGTAGGGATCCTTGTAGGGATGGGGATGAGGATAGCCTTGTCCCCATTGATAGGGATGGGGATTAATAGGGATCCTTGACCGAGGTCTGGGTCAATGATGGGAAATGAGGTCCTGCCTTGTCCCTGATTATATATATTAAATATTATTCATATTAAATATATATTATTATATATTGATAGTATTTAAATTATCAAAATATATTTAAAATATTATTTATACTTTAAAATTTTTTATTTATTTTTCAAAAAATACTATTAATTAAAAATTTTTGGGGATTTGAGCCCGTATGAGGAATCTATCCTTATTGGGGATCGGGGATAGAGAACAATTTTTATCCCCAATGGGGATCAAGACTGGGACCGAGATAGGGATTTATTTAAAAATCAGGGTCGATGATGGGGAATATGATCCCCGTCCCAAACCTACTCATTACCATTCCTATCTAGAGAGTACAAACATGGTCGATTAGTGATAAGTTGTTAAAACAAGTGTTTTTAACCTATTGATGGCTCGACTGGTTAGGCCAATAAACCCAGAGGCGGGGCTAGGAAATTTTCATGAGGGGGGCTAAAACATAAGGTAGATTGAGAGGAGGGGGGAGGGAGAATAAACTTAAGGTAAATTTTGTCGATCCATGTCACCATACCTCTCCTTGCTTCAAATCCCCCTTCCTAATTTTCTGTTTTTTTTTATTTTTTTATTTTTTAATTCCACATAATTAGCCATTAAACCAATAAGAAAATCACATATGCTTAACTATTTCAACAACGATAAATAAATAGGGATTTGCTTTTCTAATGTTTAGCCAAGTGGCACCACTTTCCCCCACTTCCTCCTAAATTGTCTATAATTCCTAATTATCTCTAACTCTTATTTATCTCTTAAATTATCTCTAGTTTAGTAGAGAGATTCTCTCCTAAAATATCTCTAATTCCTATTTATCCTCTACACCGCTTTTTATCTATATCTATCTAAAGAAAGTTTCAATTAAAAAAATTCAGAACTATTTAAATGTTATAACTAAATTATATACTAAATTTAAAATATTTACTCAAAACAAAAAAAATTAATAGATATAATAATATTCATATTATTAATAATTCAATATTTTTACAAAATTCATCATGAAATTATGTAGTAACGATATAAATTATAATTTTACAAATTATTCAATTTAAATGTTATTCAAATAATAAAAAATTGACATTAAAAAATAAAACATTATTTCAATATTTAAATAACTAAAAATGTAAAATAAAAACATTAAAAATAGCTAAATAATATAACAACATATTTAATATTACGTAATAACATTAAACAAATAAAATTCAAATAATGAAAATTTTTAAATATTTTACATATTATTCAAATATTTAACATGACAAAATTTTAAATAGTTAAAATAACGAAATTATGTAATAAATATACAAAATATCTTAAAAGTAGAAAAATAAATATAATAGAATTCATAATATTCATAATAATAATAATTTAATATTTTACAAAATTAATAATGAATTATGTAATAATAGTACAATTATAATTTTATGGATTATTAAATTTAAAATTAATATTTTAGGAATTTAAATAACAATATTATTTCAATAACTATATAATATTGTAAATAACTAATTTCCCTTATATCAATTAATAATTATAGGAAATAACTATAAACAAAATTATAATTATTAGTAATAATTTTACAATAATAGTGTATATTCATTATATATTTATATATACTAAAATTAATATTTATTTTATTTTCAGTAATTATTCATTTTTTTATTTATAAATATGCTTTCAATAATTATTTATAAAAGTATTTTTACTTTTGTTATTTAATAGAAAATAATCAATAATTATTGGAGATTAAACAACTATTATTTAAATTTTGAAATTTAATATATTGTATTTATTGTATTTTTGTTATAAATTTATTTTTAGTAATTATATACTTGTTAAAATTTATAGATTAATACTTATTAGAGATTAAACTATTATTTAAGATTACACTATTTATTGACTAATTTAATATATTTTCAGACTTTATTATATTTTTGTAATTATTGTATTTTTATTATATATCTATTATACTTTCATTATAAACTTATTTTCAATTATTGTGTACATTTTCTATAAATTTTCAACAATTATTGGACATTAAACTATTGTTATTTATTAGAGATTAGACCTCGCCAACCAAATCGATTTGATCAAGTCGCAATTTGTCACTCAAAATCGATTAATCATTAGCGAAAACCAAGAATGGCAACGGGGCGGGGATTACATTCCCCATCCCCGACCCCGACCCCCAAATCACTCCCTATCCCCGTCCCCAATCCCCGGCGGGGAAAGGAATCCCCCCTCTATCCCCGACTCCAATAGGGATGAATTCCCCGTCGGAGACCAAATCCCCGACGAACTGGAGTGTATTAGTGTTTTTGTTTCACCAAATACCAAGACTGGGAGTATGAAAGACTGAAACTGAGAAAGAGAAAGAGAGAGAGAGAGAGAGAGAGAGAGAGAGAGGACCATTGCGAGAGTTTAGGTCGACGATGAGAGAGAGTCCGAAGGGTGACCATAACGGCGGTCGGCGACGATGACGAACGTTGAAGGAAGATCTTTGTTCTTTGAATATCTCTTCCCTTTGTTCTCTGTCCTATGTCGAGACTCGAGACTCAAATATCTCTATCCTCTCCTTTGTCCGATGTCCGATGGGCAAGTGGGTAGTGGCAACAGCAGCAACAATAGTCGGCAATCGGCAAATCGGCGACGAAGACGATGCTAGGGTTCGGTGTTCAATCACCTCTCTAGTCTTTTCTCTCTATGTGTCGAAGACTCGGTCGATTTTTAGAACTTTAGTCGAAGGGTTTTAGTTTTACTATTCGTCTATTAAACAAATAAATTAATAATTATTATAATTATATAATTTATAATTATAATATTAATCAGGGGCGGGTCGAGGCAGGGATTGCAGTTCCCATCTTTGACCCCGACCCCGCCAAAGTGCCCCCCATACCCAACCCGTTGGGTCAGGGAGCTCGAATACCCGTCGGGGACGGGGAAAATTGCCACCCCTACCGAAAACCCACCAACTTGGGTTGTATCGATTTGGGTTTATTTTCGGTTTATTTTGTTTGTTCAAAAGATTTATACTTTAAAATCTCATAAATTACAATGATATTATTAAAAAATAAATTACAAAATTTAAATCTATGATATAAAATATTTTAGCCTAACAAATATGGGAATTTTCCTACTTTCCCATATTAAAAAAATTAAATTTAAAATATAAAATATTAATATATATTTATTAAACCAAAGCCAATCTGAAATACTAGAAAACCAACCAACTCGGGTTGAGTTTGATCAGATTGTTTATTAAAAAGTTAAAATATAAAACAATTATATACTCTTATGCATTTCTATTGTTTAACTTTCGCTTAACAAAGCACGAGTTCCCGTCACCATGCCTCTCCTTGCTCCATTATCCCCACCCTTCATTCTCTTTGACTTTCTCTCCTTTCCCCTTCCCACCACTCCCATTAAGCCATGTCACCAACTACCTAAAAATATTCCTATAATCTCTCTCCTAAGGTATCTCATTTAAACCAATAGTAAAGTATCATATTGCCCCACTCCTTAATCAATTCCTAAAATGCATCCCCCCAATCTATATCCACTCTCCCTCATTTAGAATATTCATATTAATCAATAAATAGTTAAATACGGTTAATATTTAATTTCACCCATATTCAATGAGTATTAAATAGTATTATTACCAAAAGTTAATAAATATGGTTAGTAAATTACCAAAAATTAATAAATATTGTTATTAATTAACTCATTAACATCATTTTATAGAATTTGAAAACACTTTAACTAATTTCTATAAAATTGAGAATTATATTTAACAATTATCAAAAAGTATAAAATTTTAGTTATTGTTATTATTATAATTAATAACCAAATACAAAGGGGGAACAAAATATAATAATGTTAGAAATGAAATTATTAATTAATATATATTGAAAAATAAAAGATAAATTAGTGTAATTTTGTTAGTAAACTACCAGATAAAAAACATATTTAATAACAATTTAAAAAATTTTCAATAAATCCCCATAGTTACACAAATATAATAAAATTTTCAACAATTTTCATAAAACTACATTTTCCTAAAATAACATTTTTGAAATTAAAAGATATAAAGTATTTGAAAGTTTATTTAAAATGCATTAAATAATTATTGAAAATTATTAGAATATCTTGGAAATTTTAGGAAAATTTTTTACATTTGATAGATTTTAGGAAAATTATTAAAGATAAATGACTATAGGAAATGGGAAAATATAATTTGAACAAATAATTAGACAAATTATTAAGATAAATTAGTATAATATTGGAAAAAAAATTATTGGTTAGTTTATATTAGAAATTATAAGATAAATTAGTATAATTCTATAAGTAAACCAGTTAAAAAGAAAATAAATTATTTAAAATAAATTAAATAAATTTGAAGAAATTTTCAAAATTACACAAGTACAATAAATTTTCCAAAATTTTCATAAAATTACATTTTTGAATATTAAAGACAATTTAGTGTACTTTTAGAAATTTACCAAGTGGTTGATACTCAATATATCCTTTCGATCATTTCTATCATCAAATTGAATATTGGGTTGACGGGAACAGTATTTTCAAAACTGGATCAAACCAGATGGTTAGACTGTAAAAATTGGGAATCGGACACCGTTTCACCTCAAAACCATTTTTTTGTCCAAAACCTATTTGTTTAGTTAGCGAACATATGACCTGGACGATCGTCTGAAAATAGTTTTTGGCCTTTTTTGTTTTTCTAATTTATTATTATTATTTTTTTGTGAGAGCAGGTCATCCGTTTGGACCAAACAGTCAGACCGGTCGACCCCAGAATGGTTCCCTATCCGATCCAATTTTAAAAACCGTGGACGGGGAGTGGGTGTCGTGCCTTGAGCTTGGCTTGGTGTGCGGCATGGCCTGGCCCAAGGCCTGACCCATGAACCAGCCCGACCCACGGTACAACACCGATCTGTGCAGGCTCGGGCCGTGGGCCGTGCCGAACTGACCCCGCAAATTATCCTAGAGGAGGGAGGCACGGCCCGGGACGCCTCGTAGGCCAGCATGATACAACTCGCACTTTGTGCAGGCCACATGTGGGTCGTGTCTTGCTGACCCAGCACGACCCAATTTACACCTCTACTTGAACCCGCCCAAACTGGGGACGGGGCATGGGAATTCGAAAATTCTCCATCCTTGATGAGGAGTGGGGTGCCTTGCCCTTGAACTCGCCCGGCATTGAGTGGTTACCTTGCCCTGGACCCGCATGACACTAGGGACGGGGCGGGGATGGGGTAGAATGTCTTGACTATGGGGTAGGGAAAGGGATGGGGTGCCCTGGCCTTAACCCACCCAGTTGTCATTCCTATATAATTATTAATTATTAGGGGAATTAATAAAAATGTTTGCTTTTATAATTATTTTTATTTATTTAAAGTTAAACAAAATTTTATTTAAAAATAATAAAAAATAAATTTATTAAAATTACTATAAATTATTAATAAAACTAAATTTATTAAAAAATATTTGTACATATTCAATTAACAAAGATTATTTTTTTATAAATCAACATTAAATGAAAAATAAAATTATTAAATCTTTCAGATTTTCCCATGCATCACACGGGTCCCTACTAGTAAGTACTTAAAATAGGTGATGGGACCACACAATGACACAATAAGTGGAAAAATAAGTATTCGTTCATATTTGACGAAAAAAAACCCAATATGTACTTCTTTTGAAAATAAGTGATTAAAAAAGTAAGCAACTCTAGGCCTACTTTTGTTAAGCACTTATTGAATAGGGGAAATTGCTCAAACCCCCCCTAAAGTTTCTGACCACTGCTGAAACCTTCCCTTTAAAAATTGCAATCACTTCCCCTGAACTTTGGAGCACGGTTGTAAATAGATCCCTCTATTAGAAATTTCTGATAGAGGCATGAAAAATGTCCAAAAATACACATGGAGTTACTTTTGACCAAAATATTTGTTTTCTCCAAATTTTTCCTTCATATCCATCCCCCAATGGTAAGGTGCAACTTTAAACTCTCTTATTTTTCTTTCATAAAGTTTGAATTTGTTTTTTTTTCTTTTTTTAGAAACTAAACTCAATAGTAACTACAATGGTATTTTGGGCATAAAATTTATGCCTCTTGTTAGAGGATTCTAGCATAAGGGGTTTACTAGTAACTGTGTCAAAAAGTTTAGGGGAAATAATTATAATACCAAACTTTAGTGGAGGTTTCAATAAGGGTTAGAAACTTTAGAGGATGTTACATTAATTTACCCTATTGATAAGTGATTTTTTCGTGGGACAAAACTGTCCCCACAGTTTTTCAATATTTCCATCAATTGCCCCTCCTTGTTGAGAAGACAATAGAACCCTGTTGTCTTCTCCTTTTTGCGCGAACAGCTGTGGCCACGGCAACGATGTGCAACCCAGGCGGAGATCTGGAGCGAAGTGAAATTTAGAGAGATGGAATGACGATGGACAAATGTGACAATGAGTGAACTTAGATTTTCAGGTTTGATGTTAATATGTATAATGTAAATACATACAAAATAATACAAAATATAAGGTTTTGCATTCTATATATTTACATTTGTACTCTTTCCAAATTGAACCTAAAGAAAGAAAGAAGCAACGAGATTTACAGCTAGCTCGTTTGGTCCAGGATGGCTGAATAATCATCAAATTATGTTATACTTTGCAGCAGAATCTCCGAAAGACCAGAGAGAATTTTGAATTTTGGAATGACAAATGAAAAACCCTTGAACCAACTTCTTTCACTCAGCTGGCAACCGAGGGAACAACTCTCCATCGTTCTTAGGAAGGACCTAGGTTTGAGCGGAAGCTAAGGCCATGTTAAGAAAAGGGAAAATTTCTCCATTAGTAACCTATATTTTGGGCCTAGTGCTATTTTGGTTCCCAAACTTTAAAACGTTATAATTTAGTGACCAAATTCTTAAAATGTACCAATCTAGTACTTATCGTTAATCAGCCATTAAGTGACATTTGAAAAAACATAAATATCCTTTGAGTGTCATCTAATTCTCTTTATCAACCATCTAAACATTGACAAAAATGAATAGTTCCAAATCCTCGCCTCTTCTATTCAAAAAAATTGGGGTCACTAAGATGTAACCCAACCTTTCTTGAATAGAAGAGGCAAGGATTTGGGAGTGTTAATTTTTTATCAATGTTTGGAAGGTTGATAAAGAGAATTAAATAACACTCGAAGGGCATTTGTGTCTTTTCAAATGCCACTTAACAAATAGTTAATAGGCTAATTAACGATGAGTATTGGATTGGCACGTTTTGAAAGTTTAGGTACTGAATTGTCAAATTTTAAAGTTTAGGGACCAAAGTGGCATTAGACCCAAAGTACAGGCACTAATCGGGAATTTTCCCTTTAAGTAAAATTGCAAAGACCCCACTTTGCTATCAGATCAATGACAAAGACCCTTCCTATACTTTAATTTGTCACAGAAATCCCCTTGAACATTAGCAGTGAGACAAAGATTCTCCTATGTTAACATTCCATCAATTAACTTCGAAAAAAATTTTCATTCAATTGTTTAAATGTTTTTAGAAACCCAAACTACCCTTTTTCTTATATATTTGAATCGTGAGAAGACATCACCACCCAAATCCCCATGGATTCTGGTAACCGCAATGATAATTGAGTGCTGGAAAAGAAAGAAAAAAAAAAAACTGAATCTTGAAGAAACTCCCAACCAAGAAAGGATGAAGTTCTTCGTTTTGCGTTTAAGAAATATTATCATTTTCCGGCAAGAGAAGCAAGGGACTGTACGGAGGAGAAAAGAAAATAAAGAAAGAACGAAAAAAAAAAGGACTAAAATGTGGGTTTAATTTCTTTTAGTGGAAACCAATCATCGTTGTGACCGATTTAAGTAATTTAACGCATGAAGGTAGGTTAGATTAGGGTTTAAGAGAAGAGGACAATAAAAAGAAAATAAAGAAAGCTTAGACGGGTATTTTGTTAGTTTAACGCATTCTGTCATCTAACTTAACAGTTAAGGGGTCATTTGTCTCATGGATAAAGTTTAGAGGAGTCTTTTTATGACAAATTTAAATATAGGGAGCCTAAGAGTCTTTATCACTAACCCATATACAAGGGGATTTTGTAATTTACCCAACAATTTAAATTTTTTCATCCTTTCCCTGTCCCGTAAGGATTGAGAAATTCAATATGGTTTGTAAACCAAAAGAAACAGAGATGGTGGAGACCTGTTAAGCCCAATGTAGACTGGATTCAATGGATGATCCTGGACCATATATATTCTAAGGAAGAAAAAGTATTATTATATGATATCTGAATTATTGCCCTCTAATATTATTATTTTAAGGAAGAAAAATTATTATTATTATTATTATTATTATTATTATTATTATTATTATTATTCCAGTTTTCTATTGTAGATTATAAAATAAATTATTTGATAATACCACATGTGTGACACGTAGCTTCGTGTGTGTGGTGAGGGTTATAATTATCATTTTCATTGAAATAGTTTAATATAATATTTATAAAATAAAATATGTATGCATTTGTAAAGGTTATATTGTCATTTTCACAAAATAAACACTTGGTTAAGTGGTTCACTAAACACTATAACCCAAACATTTAAAAGTATTTATTCAAATAAATACTTATTACTCAAACGTACGTACTTATTTGCCAGTCATACCCTACAACTTATTTCTTTTTCCAAAAAGCCATTGACTCGGTCAACAATCTACTAATTCAAATGATTGATGACATCAATTATTTCATTAATCGAGATAATTGGACCACTGAATGATTTATTCCCTAAAACACAAGAAGTCATTCAGATCGCCTGCTTTCAGCGCTATTATCAAATATGGCCCCATAGATACCTAACTAATCTAATTGAGAGTTAAACTTGGACAAGTATCAATGGTCTAGAAAAGTGAAAGCTCCAAATATACCAACAGAAAAGTGAATAGATTTTTTTTTTTTTATATTCAAATCAAGGTTTTTAAACCAAATTGGATAGGGACCCATTCTAGGTCCGGTTCGAATGGTCTGATCATTTGAATCAAACAGATGGCCTATTTTAATAAAATAAAAAAAAATGGTCAAAAACCATTATACAGATTGACATTTCGACCACATCTAAGCTAGCGATTCACCGATAAATCAACAGTTTTTTGCCAAAAAACTGTTTTAAGCTGAAATGGAACCGATCTGGGCTTTTCCAGTTGGACCATCCGGTTCGATCCGATTTTGAAACAATGGTTCAAATCGTACGTTTAGAGCAATCCCAATGTTGCATTAACTCATCTAAAAGTGTTTCATTTTCATCTACTATTTGACCGTTTCACTTTCCCTCATTTCATCTTTTTGTAAATTTAAGATTCCAATATTTCCCCTTCTTTTTTGTCTTAAACTGCCAATTTTTGTTTGATCCACCCAACTTGTATTCGTGTTTTCGTTTGTTAGGTCAAAACACAAAAAGTGTATGGTTTTGTTTCAACCACCTTTTTGACTATTTCAATAATGCCCCTACTTTTTGTTTTATATACTACTTATGACGATTATTTCATGCCCTTTTTATTTTAGGGTTTCCAATGGATAGGGTCAATTGACCGAACTGATCATATTGATTCTGGTATTGTTATCTTTTCCCAATTAATAATTGGGTATAGACTGGTTCTTGTTGTTTCTAACTGATTTAGAATTAATAATATATATAGGTTTCTCGTTTTTATTATGATTTTTTACAAGTGTAAAATGGGCTATACCGGCCCGTGGGTTGTTCTAGGCCATGTCGTTCTCCTTAGGGATAACTTAGGGGGTCACTTCGGTATGGCCCACGGCCCAAGCCCATGCGTGCCTGTGCTATGCCGTTCTATGCCACGAGCTGGGTTGGTCCGTGGGCTAAGTCTTGGGCCTTGTCAAGCCGTGGATCAAGCAAAAGCTATTTATTTAAAAAAAAAATAAAAAAATAAAATTTTAATTTTATATGAATTTTGATGTATATAATTGCTTATATATAAAATAATTAAATAAATTAATATAATAAAATTGAAAACAATTATTTTTTTGTTAATATATTATATAGTATATGTTATTATATAATATATAAATAATATATATGGGTTATGTCAGGTTGGGCCGCGGGCTAAGCCATGCTGGCATGCAGGCCGTGGGCGGCATGGCCCGCTCGGTCTCAGTCGTGCCATGTTGGCCTGGCCTGCGGACCTAAAACCCCAAGTCCAGCACAGCCCAACAATCCTGTCGAGCCTAGCATGGCCCATAGACCGTTGTGCTGAGCCAATCCAAATTCGTGTCGGGCCATGCTGGGCCACGGGCAACACAGCTGGATTTACACCTCTATAATTTTTATTATATTTTACATCTTAAAGTACAATTTTGAAAGACAATAGATAAGATAATATTAGTTAAAAACTACTATTGAGTTGTCCAAATTGAGTCACATGTTTACAGGTGTTCATGCAATCTAAGTAGGTGTTTGGCATCAATGTCGTTGCCTTAGACATGTTTTCTAAGAAAATAGTGCTTTATGCATGAGGGTCTGTTACACCATTTTCTCAGAAAACAGCTCCTTTTTGGCATGGATGCTGCCACATAGTTTGTTTTCTAGGAAAACAACACTATTTTTGTTTGGCACCAGTGCTGTATAACCATTTTCAGCATTGGCCTGCATTATCCTATGCCCAAGATGATGTCACATTGATGCCATGTGTCATTGCACCGTTGACAGCAACAATAAAAAAAATGCAAAACACTTTTAAAAATACTTTCAACAAGATATGCTTGTGCAAAACACATGCTTATTTGCTAGTTGATGAAAATGCAACACTTTTTAGACATGCCTGGGGCAGGTTTGGGGAGGGTATTCTAAATTCCAAATCCTACCCGCCTCCCTAAACCTCCCAACCATTACCCTCCCAAAAACCTCTAACGGGTTGGACTTTCAAAATCCAAACACTCCCATATATGAAAATGCAAACCCTTCTTGACCCTACTGTCCTGCATTTGAGGGTGGATGGGTTGAATTGATGGGTTGGGTCCAAAACCCACATCTAATTTTTAATTATATATAAGCAATAAACAAATAAAATAATATGAAAAATCATCAAAATTTCCAAATGTTTGATTAGAAAGCATATAAAATAGATAAACCATCAATTATCCTTCATATGAAATTTAAAATATCATTAAATTTAATAACTAGTACGTTCATGTGACTTCCAACTAGGGGTGACAATGGACCGATTTTGGATTGGACCTCGTCCAAACCAAAATCAAATTGGAGGATTGGACAGACCAACAAGACATATTGAATTGGACTAGTCCAGACTTAATGGTCCAAAGTATTTATTGGATTGGATTGGACCTGGTCCATCCATAATGAATTTACATTGGGTTAGGTTGGATTGAGCCAATATCTGGTCCATTGATAAAAGATAAGAATATAAGTGTCACTGGACCAGGTTTGGATTAGAACTAATCTAAATTAAAATAAATTTGAATAGATTGAACTGTCCAAACATTTAACTGGACTGTTCCAAAATACTCATTGGATAAGATGGACCTGATCCATTTGTAATGAACTCACACTGGATTGGATCAGGTTAATTTGATCAATCCATAACCTACCTGTACTTGTACAAGTTTGTGAAACCTCAAAAATCGTCCTGCCCCCATAGTCAGTTTTCCAAGTAAAAAAACACCCTATTGAAGCGGATAGGGGTGCGTAAGGATGAAATTGCCATCCCTACCATGAATTGAGAAACGCTATAAGCTTAATTATTAATTATTACTGGTTTGACTTTGACCTTCCTGGTTAGTGTACAGAGTTGCCTCCTTTAAATTGTTCACGTTCTAATTAAGAACATACAAATTAAAGCAGAAAACAAATAAAGAAACTCTTTTGTCTTCAATTAGTACAAGAACAATGCCAATTTATTTAATATGCATTTACTTAGAAGAAGAGATGGTAGTGCAATTCTCGTTTATTTAATTAATTAGATGAAGCCGAATTAATAATCCATGCATCACCAACAAACAGGCAAGAGATTATTAATTAAACTACTTAATTACAATTGTAGATACAGACACAGCGTAAGGGATTAAATCCACTGCCACTGCAAAGACCATTGCCATTGTACTCCTGGGTGCACCACTGCCGGCATGAGGCCAGATCACAATCATTGCCATTCCCAACAGCTCGACATAAGGCAGCATCCGAACTGGGCACCATTGATGCAACTGCAACAACCATTGTTTATCGTTCATACAATTAATAAGAAAATTATGCAAGTGATCATATATAGATGAATAAACAGAGACAAACAAATAAATGAGAATGAGGAAAGCTTAAGAAACCTGAAAGGAGTAGAAGGACAAAGAAGAAACTGCAGAAAAGCTTAGCCATCTTTCTTTCTGTCAACTACTTAGACAAATTTGCTCTATAGTAAGCGGTGTGTATCTTATCTTCTCGATCGATATGGAAACGCTAATGAGTTGGGAGGGCTGAACCACAGCAGTTTCTGCCTTTCTGTGGTTGATCCCACACCGCCAGCCCACAACTACAAACCGGCCTGTACCACAAACAGAATCATTCATTTTCTATGATGATTTCTTTTTTTTTTTTCTTTTTTTGATGAATTAATGACTGTGTTCTTTCTAAGGCTCCATGAGGATAAAATATTCCTTTCTCTTATTTGTTTTAACGGAAATAGAGAAATGGGGTTGCACCAAAACAGTGGGACCTTGGTAGAAAAACTGAAAAACCACTGTTGCTTTTCCTTTCCCGTTCGAACACAGAAGCAGAGCAGCAATGGCAGCACCCCTCTCAGCCACTCCCTCCTTCTCTCCTCTCTTCTTCTTTTTCTTCTTCTTCCGTAATTTGTTTTTCGCCCAAAAAAAAGCACTGTTCATCATCTTCTCAACGACGAACACAGAAAATAATAACTGTGACAGAGGGAGAGAATTTGCTGCTTAGGGTTTTAGGGTTTTTTTGGTTCTTCATCTTCAGTCATGGCGGATCTCGAAATAGATGTTTCTCCAGGGCAGCCGAAGAAGAGAAATTTTAAGAAGTTCAGCTTCCGAGGGGTCGATTTGGATGCTTTGCTCGACATGTCTACTGATGAACTTGTGAAGCTCTTCCAAGCCAGGGCTCGCAGAAGGTTTCAACGAGGTCTGAAGAGGAAGCCGATGGCTTTGATCAAGAAACTGCATAAGGCAAAACGGGAGGCTCCACCTGGTGAGAAGCCAGAGCCAGTTAGAACTCACCTTCGTAACATGATCATAGTACCGTAAATGATTGGAAGCATCATTGGGGTTTATGATGGAAATACCTTCAACCAAGTCGAAATCAAGCCCGAAATGATTGGTCATTACCTTTCCGAGTTCTCTATCACTTACAAGCCCAGTTAAACATGGTAGGCCGGCTATTGGCGCTACCCATTCGTCAAGGTTCCTTCCTCTCAAGTGAGATCATCGTTAAAACTGGGTACCCGGGGAATTGTTATGGCAAGAGTGGTTCTGGTGCAATGTTGCTGCTTATCAATTAAATTTTGGATTTTTAGTTATTTTTTTCGAATTCCTACTTTTAATTCAACTCCAGTTTGTTTTTATTGGTAGTTCAATCTCCATTTTGGACTTTCAGTGCCGGAGGACATCTTCGGAGCTTCAGTCATGGAGTTCTCTGTCTCTCCCTCTATCTTCCTCTTCTCTCTTCTCCCTTATAACAGTATTGTGTTTTCCTATTATTTTCCCATATATGAAAACAAATAACAGAAAGTTAAATTTTTATACTTTTCCATCTCATTCCACCCAAATCTTCCCACAAACCAAACAGAACCTAACAGAAAACTAACTGTCATTCTCAAATGAGCTCCATCATCTGGAGAGTAAGAACAGGGCTGATCAGTGATAAGTTTTTAAAACCCAGTATTTTCAACCTGTTGGTGACTGGGCCAGTTGGGCCGATGAAGGGGTCATAGTATTAGTACCAAATCAGGCCAAATTCCAACCTGTTATTCTTTTAAAAACCCATTGACTTGGTCAACAACCCATTGATTCAGGTGATTGATGACATCACAGGTTGAACCACTGAATGACTTATTCTCTAAAACACAAAGCAAGAAGTCATTCACTCCACCTACTTTCAGCTATTATTAAATGTCCCCTTAGATAATAGCTAAAGTTCTCAATCAAAGACGTTAATGAAGTTTATCAGCATTAACTAATCTAGTTGAGAGTTAAACTAGGATATGTATCAAAGGTCAGGAAACATGAAAACTCCAAAATCCAAATATACCAACAGAAAAGTGAACAGATTTGTCATTGTACATTCAAACCGTATGGCATTCCACCTTCCAAGTGACAACATAGATTTAGGGCCCAAAGATGTAGGTTTTCAGTTCATTGTTTTCTTATGGGATAATAAAATAGTTTTACTACATAAAACACAATAAAAGAAAAGGTATTAATCCGGATGACTGGAGCCAATATCTTGTTTCTTTTATTATGGCCCTTAAAATGGCATCATACACCACATATCTGGTACAATATTGCATCATTCAGATTAGGGGTGTCAATGGTCCAAATTATTTATTGGATTGGATTGGACCTGGTCCATCCATAATGAATTTATATTGAATTAGGTTGGATTGAACCAATATCTGATTCATTGATAGAAGATAAGAACATAAATGTCAATGGACCAGGTTTGGACTAGAATTAATCTAAATTAAAACAAATTTGAACAGATTGGGCAGTCGGAACATTGAATTGAACCGATCCAAAATGGTCCAAAATATTCATTGGATTGGATTGGACTGGACCTGGTCCATTTGTAATGGACCCACATTGGACTGGATCAAATTGGACCAAATCCAATCCGATTGATACCCCTAATTCAGATGGGCTTCATGTCTACCATACAAGTAATCAAGAATTTTTATTAAAAATATTGTGAAAAGAGAGAGAGAGAGAGAGAGAGAGAGTCACTTATTGACTAATTAGCACTGTGGTATTTGCTTTAAGCACATCTTCCACTTTAGCAGCGGTGTTCAACTGTTCATCCAGCCATACACAAAGMTATGGGTTGATGATATGGATAATGGAACTATCAATCATAATCTTCTCCTTTGTCTGCCTTACCCCATCTAAACCCTCCATATTAGTCGCATTCCTTTTCTATCCATGGTCCAACATTCTTTGTTCATCTCTCATATAGGAGGATTCCAGCTCCTTGTAGACAAATGACCCATCCTAGTGGGAGTGGATTTTATGAATGACTTCTGCATGGTTTCAACCAATGTATTAAAAACCGATCCGAAGGCTGAATTATTTTAGCCTCAGGGTCGTGGGTAAATGGTTCAACAATTCGGGTTGGATAGGTCATAAATCACAAAATATTTTCTAAATTAGCAAAAAAAAAAAGCGCAACTCCAGTCAAACAACCAAGGACAGAATTATGGCCTTTGAAAGTTTTTAATACATTATATATTATAACCCACGACTCAACAATCAGATCAAACAGGTTAAAGGTCAAACCTCTCAAGTCAAATGGGTTTTGACCAAATCAACAATGAAAAAAAAAAAAAAACAGAAGTAAAACAAAATAACAGGTTTGGTTTGAAAACATTGACCTTAGCTTGCCTTTTTCAATTTCCACTGGTTCCACCATATTCCTGTTGGGGAAGGGCATTATTTTAGAGGAATTGCATATGGCGTTGTTTACTAGCATCCAACATGTCTGTTTTCATGGGCTCCATGTTCCAAAGAGTTTCATATGACATAGTTAGATTTGTACTTATATCCGGCCATTATTGATTCAAATCAAAAAGTTCTGAGGAGGGAGTACAAATGCAAATTTGTAGTGAAAACTTTATGTCTGTATTATTTTGTATATATTTACATTTGTACTCTTCCAAAACTGAACCTTAAATCTTACTGTTTGGCACACCTGACCAGCAACATGCAATTCCCATGTGATATAATCACAAGGCATAAAAATCCAGACTAGACTAGTGCATCACCCACAACACTTCTTCGCATGGGAGATTTTCCTTGTGTTGTTTCGTTGCCTATCCAAATCATTAAGGTTGAATTCCGTGGATGAATATAATATTCGAGATATAGATGGCCCAATCTTCTCAAATATACAAATTTTATATGAATGATTTCTAAGTCGTTCAACTCGGGGATATAGTTTAAATGATAGAGCACTTGCTTTGCATGTGAGAGCTACAGGGTTCGATCCCCTACATTTTCATTTTTTTCAATCTAATTTTTGCCATTTTGTGTAATAGATAGAGACTAAAGGTGTAAATCGAGTTGTGCCGCCGTGTCAGGCCCGGCATGATCATGCGGGCCGTGTTGGGCCTAGGGTTTTAAATCCATGGGCCAACATGACTGAGCAGGCTGTGCAGCCCGCAGGCCGACACGACTCATATATATTTTTTATATATATTTATATATTTATATAATATTAATTAAATAATAATATATAGTATATAGTACATAATATATTAATATAATAAATAATTTTATTTAATTATTGTATATATAAGCAATTATATACATAAAATTCATATAAAATTAAAATTTTAAGTTTTTTGCCAATTTTTTTAAATAAATAACTTTGACTTGATGCACGGCCAGACCTAGCCCAAGGCTCAACCCACAGTCCAGCCCGACCCACAGCACGACACGGGCCCACACGGGCCTAGGCCATGGACCGTATTGGGTTGACCCCAAATTTTTCATCGAGAAGGGTGGCACAGCCCATAACGGCCCGCAGGCCGGGCCAGCACGACCTACAACTTAGCAGTATCCAAATCAATCTTTAATCAATTCTTTTTTTTTTATGAATAAAAACACAAAGAAAAACGAACATCAAAGTGAAAACAGAACTTTTCTGGAATATTTACATCTGACATTTCCACTGCTTAAATAACATAACTTTTTTAAACCAATAGTCTTTTATTGGTTTGTGTGAGAACAAAGAGTTTGCGTGAGAACATAGAGTTTGCGTACGATAGAGAGTTTTCCAGTCGATTCAAAACCCCTCACTGTCTGGGAGGGGTCTCCCTCTCTCATCAGCGATGCGAGTATCCCTCTTGCATCGCTTGATGCAAGTTTTCCTCTATTACCATAGATTTTTGATAGATAGGGTGAATTTTTGTTGTTTTATTTGCTTTTTTTTGTGTTTTCTTTTGTTGGTCGATTGTTGTCTTGTTCCTCTGGTTTCTCCCTGTAGGTTTTACATACAATGGCTTGATCTTTGTTTTGAGAAGTGGTTCATCCTCTACGACTTGTTCTTCATGGGCTTTATTTTCATGAAAGCTGAAGATGTGGTTGTTTCTAAAATCGCTCTGAATGGTGACATCTGTTCTAGAAAGAAATATGTGGATGCTTTAATGACGACTTTGTTTGGGAGTATCATCTTTCTTGGGATGCTTTCTAGTGTGGTGTATTCCAGTGAGTTGTTCTTCAATGAAGTGGATTATTCTTTGTTCTAGGATTCTAGCATATCTTTTCGGTGCAGCCCAATCATTTTCATTCAGTCTCCTGCACTGTCCAACCTTTCAGTTATTGGAGGAACCATTTTTTGGTACTTTTGTCAAACCATGTTCTCTTTTAATGGGGGTGTGGCCTTTTCTTGCCTCATGCCTAGGGACAGTTTGCCTTGGAAGGAGTTTTATTTTGCAAGATAACTATTACGTCTAAGCCTGGGTGAGACAATGGTTGGCTCTCTTTTCACTTTTCAAATCTGAAGTTTTTAGTTGCAATTGCCATAGAACGGGTGACTTTGGCAATTTTTTCTCTGTCCCCATCAAGGTTCAAAGTATCGGAAACACTATGCATATTGGAAAGGCAAATTTAAGAGACGATCAAGATACACCTTGGATACGCATGGATATGGACGAAAAATTAAGATACGCATGAAAACGCATGGAAATGCTATAAATATTCTAATAAATCATAAATAAACATCAATATCACTAAATATAGGACATAAATGAGCTATTTATGCATAAAAATAGCACGTTTTAGCGGGTTTTATGAAAAAAACATATTATAATCAATAAACGGGAAGTTGGGAACAGAAACATACTATCTAATTATGGACATAATAGATCAAGTAATTATTTTGCATGTTTTATTCTAATTTTCTAAAAACGAAATAATTATTTTGCATGTTTTATTCTAAAAATTAAATTAAAATTAAGAAAAGTAAATATGTAACAAAAAACTCAATGGATTTATAAACATAATAGATGAAATAATTACTTTTCATTTCTAAAAGTAAACTAAATTTTAAAAAAATAAATAAATATCAATGATTCAATGTTTTAAAACAGAGAGGTGTTCCACTACCTAGAGGCATGAAGCATAGTTCAGAACGCAAGAGGCGTAAGCTTCCTTAAGAGGAGAGGAAGGAAGAAGGGGGGATTTCATTTTTTTTCTTTATCTTTAATAAAAATCTTTTATATTAAAAATAAATAAAAATGCATAACATTTGTTAAAAGAGGGGGGGGGTCTTGTCGAAATAGCACCATGGATACTTTATATGCTTTTATTAATCCTTACTAAACATTTATACTTGTGGAAGATTATTATGGTTTGTACATTCTTGACTAAAGAGTTTATTCTAGCTATATACACCGGTTGCTCAATCAACAACTTAACATAGCCACCTCACTCAACTAAATTGGGCAATTAGAATGCTTACACAAAATTTACAGTAGGTATACCTTCTTTATTCCTCTCTGGGGATCCACCTGCTCCACCATAGGCTGTTTCTACGTCGGTTGAGTTCATCAATGCTCTCATTTAGTGTTCTTATAATCTTCCTCTGGAGTCTAAGCACGGATGCAAGAGCATTCCATTGAACACTTGTCTTATTCTTTGGTCCCATTTCCTGGATGAAAATAAAACATAAAAGTGAACAAAAATTCTTTTGATGGGTATTAATTTAAATTATTGTTCAGACAGACCCTGAGCTCCTCAAGTTGAGCTTCAGTCAATCCACCATCCTTCTTCGTCCCAGATTTTGCCAGAAGTTTGATTACCCACTTGGCTGCTTCACTATAATCCTGCTGAGTAGCACGAAACAGCTGCAGCCGCAAGTTCTGCATGAAAGAAAGAGCCAGTAGACCTTCCCTATCAAAATATGGATGAGCTAAAGCAGCCTTAGCACTGGTCCTTTGCCGTGCTTTGTACCGAACCATAGATGTGAGAAGTTCCCACCCTATCCCACCATCTAAATCCAGTAACTCAAATCCTCTCCTGAGTTCTGGGCTGGCACGATGCTCTACAGTTTTCCTCCATTCAGCCAAATCGTATCCACATCTTTTCAGCTGGCGGTTGAATTGTATGAGGCTACTGTCTGTGCGTAATGATGGGAATGCCTAGAATAAGAACCATATATGCTGAGCCAAAATTAAACAATATGAAATCCCATAATGACTTAAGATTGCAGTAGTAAAAACAAATAATCATTGAACTGATGTGGCATGTGAGAACTGACAACACAACTAGGAAAATGTGATATTATAGTCTATTTTTCCTTTTTTTCCAATCAATAAATATAATATAATAGTTTTCTTTGTTACTTGCAGTGAGGATTAAAGACTTAAGTCTTCCAACAACAAAATGAATAGGCACAGGTAACCAATTAGCCAAATCAATCTCAATCAGCATGGTTGCTGCCACATTTATTAGAATTTGGATACAACTTTAACTTATACCTCTGCCCCACGAAAGCGCATTCTTCTCCGAAAACCAGAGGGAAATCAGCATAGTTGGGTCATGACCTGGCCAAATTGTTGGCCCTACTTTAAGTATTCTAGTAACTTTATGAGCTTAGAGGAACCATGGGATGGAAAACTAACAAAAGAGATGACCAAACTTCCAAGTTTCAGAAACAAATCAAGTGATAATTATTGTGATACATGGAAATAAATAGAGGAAACATCCAATCTATCAGGTATATATCAGTCACTCACCATTTGCAAGAATATGAGTCCAACGCTGTATATATCAAATCTATCAGGTAGATTCATCTGGCAAAGAATAATATCATCAAACCACAGAAAATGAACTTCATCCTCTGAAACTTGATTCAAAGAAAAAGTAATCAAGTAGTCCATGGATACAAACCTGCCACAGGACTGGGGACAAAGCAGTCGCAACAGGAGCTGAGGGCGCTGATGGAGTTTGTGTGCTCATGATGTATTGCTCGGGTGCTGCATACCTGAATACAAAAAGGACCATAGAAAATGAAGAATAAAGTATAATAAAAATAGCAACACAACTTTATTATAGAGAAGAGGATAGCAACATTTTATCAGCTCACAACAAAGTTGTGCACAACCTGAACTGAGTGAATAAAAAATACATGGCATAAATATTTAATCCTCTCCTCAGTTTTCTGACAAATACTAAAACCATCCTGACTTTTCTAAAATAACTTTGACGTCCCTTGTTAGCTGGCATGGCAAGACATATACCGCCCTTCTATTAGTCTTTCGTGAATTTCTGTAATAATATGAGCATGCATGAAGTTGGAAAATTTTTAGAAACCCAAAAGCACCCTTATTTGACTTGGCTAGAGAATATACAAATCAGATAACCTCAGCCCTTCACCTGACAGATATGTTGCTCCTCTAAAACCATTGCACTTGCATCAGCCATTTAACCAACTTTGGAGTCCCAATTATCATACCCAATCCAATTATGATCCCTCTGTATCTATATAAAAAATTGATTGTCCAATAACTCCATCATTTAACTGCCCCTCTTGGTAACTTCAACAGGAAACAAAACAAGTAATTTCATCTTCTGTGCTCTTTTAACTCAACTATCGGCTATCCCTTGTATCCATAAATTTCTTAATTACCAGAGAAAGAACAGACCAATATTCCATCCCTCCTTCAAAATTCAAAAACAATCCACCTCCAATTCCATAGTAGAAGCTTACTACCTCATTTGCACCTCTTTAACTAGAGACCAACACTTCAAGAATCTCCATACATCCATCCCACCAAACTTCCCATTTGACATGGGCATGGTATGCATCTGTTCTTGTTTCCATGTTAATTTCTTCTTCATGTGCCAACATCTTGCACATGTGTGTGTATATGTGAGAGAGAGAGAGAGGGGAGGGGGGGGGGGRGATTTGGGAACATTGACAAGCCTAGGTACAACAACATTGAAGACCCAGAGTTCAGGTAGGAGAGATGGGAATATTGAACGGGCCATTGACAAAGCAGTATAAAAAGATCAACAGCCACACAGGAGAGATTAATGCTGACGTGAAGAATTTCAAAGAAAAACAATACATCAATAAACCACAACTAAGAATGTTCTGTTGTGGTGAAATCAATACTAGAATGAATTTCACCTTATGGTACTATGATAGTTTTTTTTCCTCTTCGGAAATGATGTGTTACAGAAATGATTTAACCACTCACAATTTAACAATGGATATGGCATTAAACAGAATGGAATAGCAAAACATGGTTCATGTAGGCAACCCCATACAGTTGGGATAAGGCTTGGATGAAGGTGATGATTATGGTACTAATCGTAGTCTTTTTCAGTTCATTAGAAACGAACTATTACTGTACTTTACATTGTTCAAATACTCTATAATGGAAAAGAATCTACCTTGGGTCCAACAGAAACTCTTTTGGTATATAGTTTATTCCCACTCGCAAGTCAGCTGCAGCCCCAAGGTCAATGATCTTAAATGCCCGAGACCCTGTTCAAGTTTCAATGGAATAGGATTTAGGAAATTAGTTGATCTGAAGAAAGCATAGAGTTGCAAAGCTTATATAACTAACAAATTGCATATTATTCTTACCTTCGGAGAAAATAATATTCTGGGGCTTGATGTCTCTATGAACAATCCCTGTTGAATGGAGTCCATCCAAAGCAAATAAAAGCTGTCTCATGATTGTTTGGATGATTCTATTTTCCCTATCCAATCCCTTTGGTAAATCCTGGACCTCACCAAGAATCATTGTTTCAACCTGTAACGGTTTATGCCTAATAACCAATTAACCCTTGCTGAAATCAAAATTGGTACCTTGGTGGATACAGTGATAACAAAAGATATACATACATAATATATATATATATATATATAACACAAGCATTCCGAAATTACTAATCATACTGTAAGTTCCAAAAAAATGCCCATATTCTTGCAATGAAGATAAAATAACAAGAACATTGCATCATGGAGAACATTAAAAATGCAAAGAAAATAAGATATATGTTGAAAAATTACAAGATCAAAAGTTTATCTCTAAAGTGATCATTGACTAATCCTTGGAAATGGCTACGCATTATTAGCCCTTAACTTATATGTTTCTGTAATCAGGACTTTAAATACCAAACAGAACAGCACATGTAAAGAAAATGATCCACTGCACACTGTTTAAAGGCATAAGCTAACTTCACTATTCAATATTTGGTATTTTTTTTATCAATAAAACAATATTTGGTATTTCTTGCATCAAATTCACAGAGTACTCCATTCATATTCATCTTTAATCATGTTTAGGACATGTGCATTTACGCTAGACCTTTAACAGAATTCTTTGAATGGTACAAGTGACTATAATACATGCATGTACCAAATTGTGATTCACATGGCTATTTTCTGGGGAAGAACATCAAATATCTCTTTGAGGTTTGTTAATGGTGGAATTCCAATTCTGTAAGTTGCAATTAAAGATACTATATGGAATCAATCCATAGAATGAGGATATATTAGACTCTGCATTTCCATGGTTTGTTTTGTTTAATATATCTAATAAGGATTATCCCAGATCTTGCATTCTTACTTCAGTCTAGGAACCTAGGTAATAAAATCTTCAAGAAGCAATAAGAGCACAAAAAAGTGCTTCCTGCAAATCACCTCTCTGAATCCATTGATTCTATTTCCCTATTCTTGAATGCACTAGGATCCTAGTGGTTTGCACAGTGAGGATCACATCATGTGGGGCCATCTAAACTAATCCAGAAGTAAAGTACTAAGGTTGCCATGGAAAGGATGAATTTCAACAAAAAGAAAAATAAATAAGTGCAAGAAATGGGAATCAAATAACCAACTATGAGCATTGCTGGCCAAATAATTTTACCAAATTAAAACCTATAAATTGGTGGCAATACCATTTTTTATGGTAAACGGCACCTTTCATTAATTTGGTGGTAATACCATTTCCAAAGAGTATCCCTGCAGTTCTTTTTATTTCCACTAATTTCCCATTCCTAAGTAAGAAAACCCCCCAAATTGTGTTGAACATGTTATTGTTTATTGGGAAACGAACTCTCAAGCTTAGAAAAAAGAATCAATTCTGTGGTGGAATTACAACTACTACTACTCCAAACAATGCTATGGTTCAAAAAGAGATAAATGTAAAAGTACCAACATTGTAAGGAAAGTCTTTATTCAGCATCAGGTCAGCAAGAGTTGCCTCCCCTTCAAACCGCCAAATGAGCCAGTATTCACCTCCTTTTTTGGAAGATCTCTGGGCCCAAACCCAAGAAACTAAAATTAATCAGAATGCCAACCCAAATATATGGATTTTGATATGTGAACATTCCTGTTCATTTGATAGTACTAATAGTATTAGAAACCATGAAAGATAAACACCTCAAGAAAGCCGTACACAAAATCTGCACAGCTACTTGCACAAGCTCTTCGGACCCTTTCGTTCATCCAAATCTCCACTGCACCATATTCAGTAGCCTTCTTTAAGACTAGATCACCTTCCTTCATGTGACAATCAACAAAATCCAGATATTTAGAATAACATAGCCTCAATTCCTAAACCAATCTGAGAGAGACGAATTTCATGATCTAATTCATATTAAATTAACTTGGACTCAATTATTTTTCACTGATCAGGATCAATTCACGGATTCAGACTACAGTACAGAAGGCAACTATATAACAACTGAAACAGATCGACCCACAAGAACAAGGGTGGTAAAATTAGTACCTTGGAACCAGGTTTCTTTGCCAATGAAACTCTATAGACCGCACCAAAAGCGCCTTCACCCAACTTCTTTCCCAAAACAAAATCATCCTACCAAAACCCACTAGTCCAGAAATCAAAACCAATAATACATAATAACAAAACACAGTAGAAACCAATCAAGACGCAGAGATGATTAAGTATAAAGAAACCTTTCTATAAGTAGGCCTGAAGAGTCGCTCTACAAAGGCAAGAACGAACATGTCCCAGAAACCAGGAGCCACACCAGGGGTAGCCCAGAGGTAAGATAAAGCACCCAGAGCAAGAACAACACCAGGGGCTGTGATGGTGAGACCGTCGGACCTGGGAAGAGTGCTCCGATAGATAATGTCTCCGCACTCCATAACCGTGCAGGGAAGCCCCACCCCGACGCCGATAAAGAGGTGTTGAACGAGATCCACCACATCAACTCCCGCACGTACCAGCGAGAGGATCTTCTTTCCTTCTTTGGGTTGAGAAGAGGTTCTGCTTTCGAGCTTTCTTCCGATAAATGGTGATGGTAAAACAGTTGGGATTCTGGACTTCAAACAGGAACGAAGACCAACTGACACCCCAACTCCTGCAATGGTAGCCATTTCCGTAAACGGCTCTACCAAACTCACCTCAAATGGATTATGGATTTTACTGATATCTTTTGGTGAATAAAATATAAGATTTTATTCATGTGTTTGTTCTACTGTTTCCCGGGTTCGATTTTGAATCGAGATGTTTTTGGGTTTTATGTGGAGGTGAGGAGTTTGTCTGGATTGATGGGTGATACGAACCACAAGTTATGAAGTTACCAGTTGAAACTTTTCAGAGCCTGAAACAATCGTCAGTCTGTCTGAGAGACTACGACAGTGAGACACTGACGACTAGAGTCTTTCTTCTGTTTTCCGGGTTTGATTTTGAAGAGAGATGTTTTTGGGTTTTATCATTTTATGTGGAGGTAAATTGGTTGGATTTATTCGCGATATGAACCACAAGTTTACACGTAGCTGAAACTTTTCAAAGCCCGAAACAATCCTCAGTCTCTGTCTGAGAGCTGAGACTAGAGTGTGTAACCGTGTTTTGTGTCCACGTCTGTCTGCTTGCATAGTGCACAGCTTGCTCTGGACCGGATTGAATCGAAAGTACAAGCGCACGAGCCAGGCCCATTCCCAACAACCCTTGCCGACTGGAATGCCATCATGCCAATGGCAATTCAGCACTCGATGTGTGTCGAGTAAGCTTGTGAAACAAAAAAATAACAAGGCACACAAATCAGAAAAAGACACTCTCGTATTGCAATAGATGGCAAGTACACAAGTTTGTGTAAAGGGACCTTGTACACAAGTTTGTCATGAGCTTGGTTGGTAGGCTTGATGGTGCTCTTGGGGTTGGGGAATCCTATGGCGAATGTTTTGTTTTAAGTCCCTTCCTGGCCACTTCAAGGTAGGACAATTGATGGTTAGGCTTGTTGAAGGGAAAGTTGGGGCCAAGTTTATGGTAAAAGGATCTTTGGATTGTTGGGGCATTGGTTCCCTTGATTTTTCCCCAAAAGGTGTTTGCTCACAAGGTTCCTATGAGGGTTGGCCTGAGGAATGTTGTGGAAAGGATACCTATGTGGATAGGGTGGCACTCGCTCTCCCCAATAGTGATTATAGTGGAAATGGTTGTGGTTGGAGACGACTTCTGGCCTTCTGGGCCTCTTCTGTGTTGGACGCTTGTAGTGATGATGCTGGTGTTGATGCTGACATCAAGGTTGGCATTGGCGTTGGAATGCCTATGGTGGAGATGACTTCCCAACCCGTTCTTGTGCTGATGTGAGATGCTGAAATGGGGTTCTTCCATGTTGCTAGTATGGCACTGGCTTTGTAGGTGTTTGCTTCTTGGTACCATTATAGGGCTAAAAGCTGCTTTCCGTGTACCTTGAGTGCAGTAGTCACTTGAATCATGCAAGGGGAATGCTCGTCCAAGATAAGTAGACTATCGATGTGTGGCATGAGTGTTGTTTCTGCCTACATGAGAAACTTCATTTTGAGGACAACATGCAAATCATCCAATGGAGCCACGGACAGGTTGATGTTGCCCTTCCATGGTCCCAGTTGTAGTTCGACACCATGGGCCAAGCCTTCTACTGTTTTGGCCCCTGAGTTGACGGCCTTGATCCAACCTATTTGTTTGGTAGTGGTTAGGCTAAGTCATTGAGCTTCAATGTGTGAAATAAAGTTGTAGGTGGCTCCAATGTCCACTAAGACTTGAGTCAAGCCTCCCGTTGAGAGTGATGTCTACAAATTTTAGCCCCTTGTGGGCTTTGCTAGGCCATTTAGATGTAGCCTCTTTCATGACCATGGCATTTATGAGTTGGAGAGCACCTACTCTTGGCACTTCTATTGGCTTCTCCTCATCACTCTCTTCAGTGTCACTAAGTTTGGCAATAAGGGCAAGTTTGGCAATGAAGGCATTGACCTTCTTCCGCATGGGGCAATCACTTGTCCAATGCATTTCATTGCAAATGAAGCAAGGTGTAGGAGGTGTGGTGGGTCTCTTGGTGTACTTGTAGCCTTGAGAGTTATTACCTTCTTGTGGTTTCTTTCCTTATTGATAAGCTGGCCTGTTGGGGAATGGCTGTTTTTCTTTGGTGGGAGTTAACCGTGGGTATCCCCCACTCAAGCTTATGGTACGTGGACTAGGTGGTTGATGGTCTGCTTCCTCAAGCTTCTTCAAATCAACAAGTTGTTCAGCCACGGCCATGGCAGTTGCTAGGTCTTTTACCCCTCAACATTGTAACTCAAGCTCGGCCCATGGCTTGAGACCATCCATGAAGTTGAACAAGAGGTCCTTGTCCCACATGTCAGAGATCTCGAGTGCCAAGGCTAAGAATTCTTGGACATAGTCATGCAAAGAGTCCTTGTGCTTCAAGTTCTTCATCTTCCTTCGTGCAAGGTATACGACATTTTCAAGGTAAAATTTGTGCTTGATCTCTCGCTTGAAGTCAGCCCAAGCATTGATGGTGTGTGTGCTACGGTCAATGTCCTGACAACACCTACACCACCATAACATTGCAATATCATTTAAATGCATTGAAGTCATATGTACTTGAATTTGTTCATCATGAATGCTAGTAGCAGAGAAGTATTGTTCTAATTGCCACAAGAAGTTTTCAAGTTCATAGGCATCTCGAGCACCCGAGTATGTTGTTAGTTGCCGTATCTTGACGTGTTCTGGGATCGGAGTAGATGAGGCACAAGAGGAGTTGGCCATTGCCCTTTTGATGAGTATCATCTCATCCAGTTATGCTTGGAACCGGTCCATCAAGCCTTGAAGGCTGCTTTGGGAAGGCCTTGCTTTCAAGCGTTGTAATGTGCCATGGATCTCCTTAAAAGCACCATTGAATTACACTTCTAATTCCACCACCGCATTCTCCACTGTCTTCATGTTGAGGTGGAGTGCATCAACCCAATCTCGAGTTGTCTCTCCTACTATTGCCTCACAACGTAGGATATGCATGTCCATGCTGGCTAATTGATCAATGGATTTGTCCCACTTGCTTGTTTTGGTTGTGCGGCCCTTTGGGGCTTGATTTTTGGTAGGTTCATCGATGGGTGCCTCATCAGTGTCATGGGCTTGAGCCAGCCTGAGTAGTATATCATCAACGATGTTGCAGTTGCTTTTCATTGTCTGTGTTGAATGTGGGTCAGGCAATTGGGTCTGACGTGTATGGAGAAACTCCTACTCTGATACCAATTGTCTCGGGGCTAACTGTTGGGGCCGTGTGCAACACTCAGTGTGTGTTAAGTAAGCCTACAAAACAAAGAAATAGCACAACAAAGGCAACAAAAATGGTACACGAATTGGAAAAATGCATTTTTGTATTGTAATAGATGGCAACACAAGCAAACAAGTTTGTGTCAAGGGGACCTCGTGCTTAACCTTTACACGGTCTTGGCACCACTCAACTACATACCTCTCCTCAAAGAGTAAGTTAAGCTTTTGATGCTCTGACAAAAGATTACATCAAAATGTTGAAAAAAATCATGTTGTATAATTACAATAATGCCATGGGCAATCCTCCCATACAAAATACACGTGTAACCCTACCCAAGACACACTTGATGGTGCTCTGATGGCATGTCATGGGCATGCTGAAGGCACTTGATGGCGTAAAAAAGTGGTCACTTATGACAATTTGGATAGGAGTGGCCAACAAATGGGAGTTGTCTGACAATGTGTGAGTGAGTCCTTCGTGTCAATCTTCGATTGGCTCGGAAATGTAGACAATAACTTTTGAATTTATAATGTGGGAAAACTTCATTTCTGGTTTGCAATTAATCTAATTACCCTATTCAAAAAATGTAAGAGGATTATTTATAAATAAACTATTAGAAAATTATCTTTATAGTTATGTGGTGATGATACTACTCACATTATGCCCTAAATTGAATAATAAAAACATATATAAAAATAAATAAATAAATAAATAAATAGAAAGTATGAATCTATACAAGAAAAGGCCATGCAACCCATTTCTCTTATACTATATATTCATTATATTAAACAAAATTGTATGCAATAGATGTGAATTATTGATAAATATTACTAATGAAATGGCTAAAATAGAATATAAATAATAAATAATAAAAGAATGAATATCCAACCTATGAACACCAACCAAGTCAATAGGTTTGATGGCTCACTCAACCGGACAAATTAGACAAATCACCGAGTCATTGACTGAGTCAATGGCTTTTTGCATATGAATGATTAAATAGAAACTTAGTCATGATAAAAGACAATGTAATTTTATTTTGGGAAAATTCTCGATTAGTACCATGTACTTAAGTGCCTAGTGCCACTTTGATCCCTGAATTTTAAAATGCAACAATTCAGTATTTGAACTTTCAAAACGTGACAATCCAGTACTTGTCATTAATCAACAGTTAACCCGTTGTTAAGTGACATTTGAAAAGGATACAAATGCTTGCTTCTTCCATTCAATAAAGTTGGGGTTACGTTTGAGTGGGCATTCTAGTGACCCCAACTTTCTTGAATAGAAAAGGCAAGGATTTTTTTGTCAACATTTAAATAGTTGATAGAGAAAATTAGATAACACTTGAAGGGCATTTGTGTCTTTTTAAAATATCACTTAACGACAGATATTGGATTGTCATGCTTTGAAAGTTTGGGTACTGAATTATCACATTTTAAAGTTCTAGGACCAAAGTGACACTAAACCCAAAGTATAGGGTTAATCGGGAATTTTCCCTTCTATTTTTACATAGAGAGTTTATTTTGGACATACCTAATGTTTCTTGGGAGAATGACAGTTCAGCCTAGGGTCAGAATTTTTAGGCCCAAAGTACAATTGGGGTAGGTGCCAGCTCGGAACTGATGCCAATTCACGGGTGGGCATTGGTGTATAGAGTGGGGTTTTTGACATTTTGAATGTTTATAGGTCTGCAATAGAATTCAGAAATCTGCATTGGGTCGGTTCGTATTTTTTCGATGTTTCTTTCTTAATTGTACCATCTCATAATATTCCCTAATTGTACCATCTTAAATGTACTCACCTTGGTTGAGTGTGTGGAGTGAGTGGTGATAGAAAATTAAAATGATTAAAGTTTTTTGGAAAATTCCCAATTAGTACCTTGTAATTTGGGCTTAGTGCCTTTTTGGTCCCCAAACTTTGAAATATGACAATTCAATACCCAAACTTTCAAAATGTGTCAATCCAGTACCTGTCGTTAACCAGCTGTTAAGTGGCATTTGAAAAGACACAAATGCCCTTCGAGTGCCATCTAATTCTCTTTATCAACAATCCAAACATTAATAACAAATGAGCAGTTCCAAATCTTTGTTTCTTCTATTCAAAAAAGTTGAGGTCACCAAAATGCCCATTGAGATGTGATCCCAACTTCCTTGAATAGAACTGATGGAGGATGATTTGACCCGACCCCTTGAAATAATGACATGTGGACCTGACTCAGCACGAGCAACAGCTCAGCACCGCAGCCTGATTGCGACTAAGTAACGAGCCTGCAGGACAGGTCGCTACGTCATAGCTCGCTGTAGGGGGAGCTCGAGGTACCCCGAGCTACCGAAAGGGAATACTCCAAGACTATCCCAACCCACGAGCTAGGGTAACCAGCTCGCTCCAACACTTAGGCAGAAAAACCTCCTCAAAGACAACCTAGAGAAGGGTCACCTCGAAGTACCCCTGGGAGCTCGCTACGAAGTAGCTCGTGACAAGATAGCTCGCTGCGTGACTGGATAGCTCGCTACAAGGTAGCTTGCGACTAAGCAATGTGACGCTCTCAAGGAAGCTTCTATCTGACAAGACCGTACCCATCAGAATGCGCCACGTCTCTCAACTGACAGCACAGTCCCTGTCCATTTGGTAGACTGTACCCACGTCTCTTGACAGATCGGGGCGTGCCTATCCTTCCGGGATGTGTCACCCATCCAATTGAGTAGTACCCTGCAGCGGTCACCTGCGCAACCCTGGCAAGTAACGACTACGACAGAAGCCCAGTGGCGGTTATGTCTGATTTGACAAGAATGTCTATATAAGAGCTCCCTAGTAAAAGGGAAGGGGCTCTCTTGAACATCAGGGACATATATGAAACTTACTTGTTCTTGAGCTAATCTTGAGAACTCAGTGATCTAGCGCGACTTATACTCTTAGCCTCTTTACACTTTTAACTTTCTCTCCTAGTATTCTAACTTAAGCTTCGGAGTATTCTCGTCGGGCAAATCCCTTGAAAATCCTTCATCTTCTTCCTCTCAGGTCCTCTCAGTTATCATTCTGTCATTTCCTATCCCACCAAAACACTTTTTTTTTAATTGAATGTTTATTCTTAGCTGATAAATATTCAAGTAATAAACATGAGGTTTGTGATCGATTTAGGTTTCAGTCCGTTTATGGTATGTATCTATCTATATATATTAAGGCAGAATGGGTGTTTGTTTTAGTGATGTTGCCCTTTGTTCGTTGTTTTAGTGACGTTCCCTTTGTTCGTCCAATAAATAGTATCCCATGTGAATTTCTTTGCATTATACGAATATACAAATAAATCACCAATGAGAGTCTAATTTCATATTTACATGTTTGTTTTTTTTTCTCTTTCATTTATCATCTCAATCACGTGTGAAGGTATATCGTCATCGTTGGTCAGGTATATCGTCATCGTTGATCTTTCACCAAAGTCCAGGAATCACCATAATTTCACTAATAGCATTCGACTCAGTTTGGAAGAAGTAGAAATATAAACTATGTACAATACAAGTACATACAAAATACAACGTTGTGCATTCTTCGTATTTGTATTTGTACCCCTTCCGAGCCAAGCCTTCAGAACTTTATTAACAGCACCACCATTTATTGGACGTCGGTACACTGTGCCTCTGGGATGAAGCTATCAATCACGGTTTCTGCAACAAGTACTCCATCATCTCGTTCCCCTCCCTCTACAACTCCTATCACCCCATCTACGCCAACGCTTATCACCCCGTCTCCGCCCTCCACCACCACCAGTCATCCGCCTCCAAGGCGTCAACAGCCACCACGTTGTACAGCATGAATCCAGTGGTGATCTGAACTTCAGTTGTGTTGGCGTTACTTTTGGGCTGGGTGAGAAGCAGTAGATCGAGTTTAGTCCAAAGTCCATTTTCTTAATTTCGCCATTGTGTTTCTCTTGATCATCAAGAATCTCCGTTCTGCCGGCACCAAGGTTCTGCAACTGCTAGATCTCCTATGACGATTGAGCATAGAACTCTGTTCTGTTAGCTCATCATTTGTCTGGTTTTGGTTCTGTTTTAGAAGGAATTGCCGGCACCGGTTTCATAGACCTTTTTGGAATTCCAAATCAGGAGGACGCTCAGCAGAGGTGATGGTTAACAAGTGACTAGTCTATAACAGATGTGCATCACTTTTACAGGTGTCTTTTTACATATTAAATATTAAGGTAAAATACAAAAACTTCCCCTGAAGTTTCTGATAATCATAAAAACCTCCCTTGAAGTTTTATCTTAGCAAAAACCTTTCTTAGATTTTTAAAGAATTCAACAAAAACATCTCTTCCGTCAATGGGAAAGACAGAAAATATTAAACCAATGTATCAGATTTTTAAAATACCTATTTTACCCATTTACAAATTAGTTTGCATCTATTTTTACTGAAATACCTTGTCGACATGTTATCCTCTTTTCCTTTCCCATGCGTCGACAGAAAGGCTTTGCATCGTTCTTCACTCATCCTTTCCCTTGGTTGGAGGAAATCGAAGATGGAGGGTCAGGCAGCAAGGCAGATCAGTGAAGGAAATAGAGAACCACTTTCTACAACTCCAAAAGCCATTCCTTTCTCTCTTCCTTCCCAATCTTTATACACGTACGTATGCCTTCTTTCTATTAATCTCTCTTCACTGTGTTCTCTCCACAAACAAACACAAACCCAAAACCTAGAAAAAATCAAAATCCCATTTGAATTTGGATAAAAATATACAAATTTAATAATTAACTTCAACCAAATTCACACCATGTAACTACAATGTACAGAACAAAAAATAAATAAATAAACAACCCCATGCTCAGCATGGGTTACTCCGCTAGTAGGAAGTTAACATCATACCATTTTGATATTTTTTCTATAATATTTATATTTGCAATTGTGAAGGCATAACATATTGTCTAAGGCTTACAATCCTAACCCAAGGTCGGGCTTATATTTTTCAACCATAACCTTAATCTGACCTTTTCTTCTAGGGGGCGTTTTTTGAGAGGGTGAAAGTTGGTCAATGGGATTTTGGTTCTCATAGACCCAAGAATCTCATATTCTTTTTTCAGATTTTTGTGGGAACCAGGGAAAGTTTATTTTCCTGGGTACCACTTACCTGAGTAAGTGATACCCATCTCCTAGGTAGGTAAATAACTTTTCCATGTAGGGGAAAAGTTGCCAACACTTGAATGGGACAAAAATGCCCCTTTTAATGATAGAATTTTATGGCTAAAATGGCCATTGCCTTATATACATGAGAAATAAAAAAATATGGGTAAATGCACTTACCCGGGTATTTGTTTCCTAGGAAAAACTTATCCAGGGCATTTACATGGGTAATTAACTTACCAAAAAGCAAATGGGGCCTTGGTGTTATTGATGTCTTTAGTAGGAACGAAAAGGTATTATATGCTAAACCTAATTGGTGGATTAGTGACAAGGTGTACATAAAACCCATTGGCACATTAAAGCCCAAGATCGGCTTCCATCAGGACAAACCTGTACTCACATCGTTCTAACAGCCTTTTCCAACCTTACATTAAGAATATCTCGCATAAAATAAAATAGAAATATTCTCAATGCAAGACAATAAAGATTGTTCAAACAGGCTTTGCAATGACTGAAGCTGAACTCATAAAGCCCATTGGCGCATAAAGAGAGGGGAGCCAGGTTTATAGCTCAATCTAATCTCTATAATACATGTGATAACTTACAACCAACTTGACATTGAGTGGATCAGCCTTTAACACAATCCAAGGGCTCATTCTATGACCTTCCAATTCCATACAGATAACATTCAGCTCATGTTTAAGCTGTTTTGCATCTCAATAAACCACCTCGGTGGGGTAAGCGGAATGATGGGTCCTAATTCTTTGAGTGACTAAAATACGATTATTTGTGGAGAGCTGTTGTGCGAATCAAGATTGGCTGGAGACAAGATCATGCGCAACAATACAGATAACCTATCATGAGTAAACATACTACTAGTATTCGAGTACAGAGAACCTATCATGAATGAACACGCATTCCATATGCATAAAATGTGGGTCCTATGTGGGCTCCATATGTACAAAACAATGATGTCATTGTGCATGGTTTTGTTTCTAACCCATCTTCCATTTTTTTTTTCCATATGGCTTCCTCCCAATTTGAAGCTTTCTCCCAAAAGTTTTGTTTCTTCAACAAGCCATGCATGATAAAGGCTACAACCAGCCAATGTTGTCGATGATGGCTTTCTAGGCACTCACATTTCATAAGCATCACCCATAGCTTAGCAATGGCTCCCTCTTTTTTGTTTCAATGTATTTTAAATTTTGGCAAAAAATGGAAACGGAAGTAATTTCATGCTGGTTAAATTGTTTGCACATACAAATCTTTCAATCTGTATGCCGTTGATGTGTCTCACTCTAATAGGTTGTGCATGAAAATGGGTAGGATATCCCAGCTCCTTTCTTACATGATTAATTTGATTTTTCAAACATTTTCTTCCATGTCTGAACCACATTATCACATCATGTTGAATTGTGGATAATTGATTGATTGCACTCCGGATAATAAAACATTAGTCTCAGTTTGGAAGGAATACAAATATAAATATGTAAAGTTTTGCATTTATTTACACCGTATGTATTTGTATTTATCCCCTTCCAAACTGAGACATTGTTAATCAAAAATTGTAATATCTTTGCAACAGTGGGCATTTGGTCTAGTGGTATGATTCTCGCTTTGGGTGCGAGAGGTCCCGAGTTCGATTATCGGAATGCCCTCATACTCACGTAGACCTGGAAAAAAGTTGATTCAACCCGCAACTCCGATCCAATTCAACTCAAAAAAACAGGGTTAAGGTATCATATTTAGCTACTTAACGTGAAAATGATTCGACCCAACCCAACCCGAAAAAAATGGGTTGGGTTGGGTTGGATTGGGTTATGGGTCAAACCGCTGATTCGACTGTCAAATCTAATTTGAAATATTTATGCTTTGTTAGAAGTTTCAAATCTTTAATTTTTTCTATTTAGTTTTTATTTTTAATTGTTTATTCTTTAGATTGTTAAATATTTAAGTTTTTTATATTATATTTGGAATTTTAAGGTTAATTCTTTTAATTTTGACATTTTTCATGTAACTTTTCTTTATTTGTTTAAATTTCAAATATTTTTTAGGATGATCCGAATTGATCCATGGGTCAACCCTAATCCGAACATTTATGGTTAAGGTCTAGCATTTGACAACCCAACCCGAAATCAACCCAAAGTACCTTAACTCAACCCGAACCTGAGCTCCAGTCCCACTTTTATTTATTTGTTTATTTACTTCCCAAAAAACTTAAGCAAGGCTGGGTCATCAATATTAAACTTATAAATGAAGCAAACTATCAATAATCTCTCTTTTTAAATTTGCTTACACACAAGTACATATTTGTATTTGTAGGGATTCTCCACTAACTTTCCGATAGATTTTATGCAAAATAATTTATATTAAAAAAATGAATATGTAAACAGGGTTTGATTGGTCAAAGTTTTTCCGGTATAATATCTTTCTGGCATCATAGATTTTCCCGTGTAACCAATATGGAGGTGACGACCAAGTAGTTGAATGAACCGTTGGCATCCCTATAACATTTGGCATTTCTTATTTCAATGACTTATTTCCTTTTTACTGTTAAAATGCCCTTACGAAAATGAATCCGAATTTTCTATGCACATGGGGAGCATTTCATTCTCTTACATATTCTTAATGCATGCATATAGTGCTTTGTGGATAGTCGTGGGTAGAATTCCTGTGGATAGGAGATCCATAGTCTATAAACATATTGAATTTTTAACTGCAAAAAGGAGTCAAGTCCTTAAAATAAAATAAGAAACGCCAAATGCAACCTAAATATGAAGGTGCATAATCAAATCCATGTAACTGCAGGTTGTTCCTAGTAAGGTCAGCTAACCTCACTTCCACTTTCCTTCAATCACCTATAATGTGTAATATGCAATAGACAAAAAAAAAAAATGTGTGGCTAACGTAATGGAAGAGGCTTGCGTTAAGGGCCACGTACATGTAATTAGATTCTTTTGGCCAAACTTTGTTTATAGGCTTTCTAGATGAGGCCCCATGTAAAATCTTTAGATTAAAAAAAAAAAAAAAAATCTTTGTGTCTAGGGATGGCAATAGGAAGGGTTCAAGGAGGGTTTTGTAAATTTTAGACTCTATCCACCTCCATAGACCTCTTAACATGCATTAGGGGTGAGCATTCGGTTTATTCGATTAAAAATCAAACCGAATAAACTGAAATACAAGAAAACTGAAAATTTCAATTCAGTTTTCGAGTATTTCAGTTAAAACCGAATTTCATTAACATAGATAAAATATTGAATATTATAACATATAATACATATTATGAAACTGAATTTTATTATACTATACTATATGATGAAGGAAGATTTGGCCCGACCTCGTAACCACCCAACACGTGGCAAATGCAACAGCTCGGCACAACAGCTCGCCAAGGCGCGAGCTCCGAAAGGAGAAACCAGCGGTCCGAACTCCCTGTAAAGAGCCGAACTCCCCGAAAGGAGCCCGAGCTCTCCCTTAGGCCTCGAGTCTTGCGAACACAAAGGGTAACAACCCGAACTGGCCTGCCCCATGGCAGTTCGGGCCACACCTCTATCCGAACTCAAGACTTCACCTCACACACCACTCCAGCACTTCGCCTCCAGGACGCCGAACTAGACAAACCACACCGTACCTGACACCGAAGGAGTCCGTATCCAGGGGCGGCGCACCTGATTGACTTGGGATCTGACGCTTGACAGCCGCACTTCAACGGCCACCTGCCACCGCCATTTCCAGTTACAGAGACGGCTCCGACAAAAGGAGCAGTGGCGGTTCTGCCCCAGCAGAGGTGATGACACCCGAACTGGCAGAAGCACGGAAGTAATCATACCCAACTTGATAGAAGCTTAGGAGTAAGTGCGCGAGGTGGTTATAAAAGGCTCTCTACCCCCCAAGATCAAGGTATGTGAACTTTGCGCCATCTGGTTTTATCTTGCCTTTGAGAGAATACTAACTTGAGCTTCGGAGCAATCTCACCGGTTTCCTCCCCAGAGACTCCCCACTTTCTTCTCGTTGACTGGAGCAACAAGGGGCCTGAAACGGAGAAGAAAGTGGGGAGTCTCCGGGGAGGAACCCGGTGAGATTGCTCCGAAGCTCAAGTTAGTATTCTCTCAAACTTCAAAAAGCGCGCCACTGGGAGACGCGACAACAGGCGTCTTTTCAAGTTTGAAAACGTGCCGCTGCCGCCTTTAATGTGATGGGACGTGCGCTTTCAGTTTCGAGAGACGTGTGGCCAGTCACGTCTCGATCTCAGGAGACGTGCGGTCAGCACGACTGCGAGCCATCGGATTGGCTTTGATCTGAGCCGTTGATTCTTGGTTACTGTGGGTATAAATAGTGGGGGACCCTAGTCGCTTTGTCACTTCTGCGTTTTGCTTCTTGAGCTCACGTCCAAGTTTCAGCTCGCGTCAAAGCCTTTAGTTCGCATTCAAGCTTTTAGCTCGTGTTCAAGTTCCCATAGTCCGTCCAAGCCTTTTTCCAAGTGAGTACTTTCCTAGAATACACCTCCTCCCGATGTCTAGCTCGGATAGCTCAAACAGTTCTTCAAGGGGGTCAGATGTAGGTTCTACGAACCAAGTTGCATCCCCCGACGGTCCTAGCGAACTGGAGGTAGAGCTCAAGGAAGAGTTTGAGCTTGTAGGCCGAGTTGCCTTAGGTAGTTTGGCATCCACCTCTCGTCGAGGTCGGACGTTAGACAAGTTTGGGCCCTCGACCATGACGCCTAAGGGGCTTCAATCCCTTATTACCCAGTTCAACTTGCCTGGGGGGTATGCCAACTTCATGCCTTTGGGCAGTTTCCCTTGGGAACATGGTCCTGATGAGATCGTGATATTTCGGGAGCTGCTTGCTGCGGGATTGCGCCTGCCTTTCCTCCCCCTCCTTGTCGAGGTTATGAACCACTTCGGCGTTACTATTGGCCAGCTTCACCCGAACTCCATTCGTAACTTGGTGAGGACAATCTCCCTATTTTGCGAACAGGGCTTGCCTTTAGACTTGGAGATCTTCTCTTCCATTTTAATGCTTAAGAAGCAAGCGGGTCCCCTTCCCGGGCGTAGGCGCGTGTATTACCTGTCTCCTCGCCCAGGTGTTAAGCTTTTACACGAACTTCCCAACAAGGTCCCGGCGTGGAAGCGGGACTACTTCGGGGTGCGAAGTGTATTGGGGTGGCCGTTTCAAACCGGGTGGGGGATGGCCRCCCCTGACGCCGGTGTTACGCTTGATAAGGAGACGGCGAAGGGCCTCCAGAAATGGGCACGGCTTGGGCTGAAATGCCATCATTATCTATCGAAGGCCAAGCTTATTGAGGTAGGTCTGAGTTCGGGTAGGTTCCTTACTCAGAGGTTTGTCTTTTGTTTTGCTCTGTTCTTTCATTTTTTTTCTGATGCCGAGCTCATTTTGCAGGTGTGATGGACCTAGAGAGGACTCGTGGTGGGCACCTGTTTCACGGCATGAAGAGGAGGAAGCGAGTCGCCAAACGAACTCGTGTCGAGCTGCCCCGAGACGCGGAGCCCGAGGTACCAGACTACCCGTCTGTGGATCCGCCCAGGGAGCTCGAGATGGCCCCTCCAGTTCATGAAGCGGCAGGGGCCCCTTATGTTGAGGCTACTTACACGGGGGTTCCCGCATACTCCGAATCCGCTTACACGCGGGCTGGGCCCTCAGGCTCGGGAACCCAAGGTGAGTATAGGAGCGTGTGGTCGCCGAACCACGCTCTTCAGAAGAGTAGGGAGGCCATCTATCCTGAGGAGGTCGCGGCATGGTCCGAGCTTCCTTTGAACTAGGTAGCTGGTCGTGCTGCCACTCATGCCATGGTGGTAAGTCAAATTTCTTGTCGGGCTCTTTGCTTTTATCCTTCTTGTTGTCGTTCTTTTGATCATTTTGCTCTTCCCTTTTGGTAGGTGAATTCTTCTATCCACGCCTTGGCGGCCCAAGTGGAAAGGAGCTTGAGGCAGGCGCGAGCTGCCGAAGAGGCTTTCCGTGTTGCCGAGGCGACTTCCCGAGATGCTGAGGCGGCTGCTCGCGCTACACAGGCCAGGCAGACGAGGTCTCAGAGAGATGCCGAGGCCATGGGAGTTGTGGTGAAGTATATGGCAGACCTGAGGTTGGATTTGCAGCATCAGGTTGAATACCTTCAGGAGGATATCAGGGAGAGGACACAGATCTTTTCTCAAGGCATTGAGGACACCAAGAAGAAAGTCGTTGATGAATACATCGCCTCACCGCGCTTTGATGACCTGATGGTGGACTCGTATAGAAAGGGCTTTAAACTAAGTCGGTGGATGATCCGGAATACATACCTCGAGCTTGATATTAGTGCGATATCCACTTCGCGCATTACTCAGGAGATGGCCGACGCCACTGATGGTGAACTGGATTCTGAGGGCGAGGCAGGAACTTCGGGTGTCGTTAAAGTGCCTTTTGATGAAGAATAAGTACCTCCGGGCCTGTGAGCTCGATATGTATTTTTTTTTTGAAATGTGCACTCCTTTATTTTGAAAGGGAGTCGGCCTCACTCCTCTATGTACACGGTTCTCATGGTGTTGTGACTCGTGTTGGCTAACCGGGACAGGGCGTCGGCCTCACTGTTCTCTGACTTGGGTATTTGCCTAATGAATTTTGATTGGAAGTTGAGCAGAGTCTCCTTTACTTTTCCCAAATAGACGATCATAGTCAGCTCGCGTGCTTCGTATTCGCCCGTAACCTGGTTGACTACAAGTTGGGAATCGCTACAGATAACTATGTGTTTTGCCCTTACTTTTTGCGCTAGGTTCAGTCCGGCTATCAGTGCCTCATACTCCGCCTCGTTGTTGGATGCCGTGAACTCAAAGCGTAGTGCGTATTCCAATTTCGTGCCACCTGGGCCGCGTAGTACTATTCTAGCCCCGCTGCCCTGCTGGTTCGAGGAGCCATCTACGTGAAGGATCCAGGGCTCCTCATCCCAGTTCGCGTTTGTCCTAACCAGGAGAGATGCCACCCTGTCTGCTACTTCATGGGGTTCAGATTCTCTTGGCTTGGGAGCTCCGTGCTCACCCGAACTGGGGATCTCGGGCTCAACCGGCCTGGGGACTTCGAGGCTGAACGTGCACTCGGCGATAAAATCTGCTAAGGCTTGGGCCATGATAGCAGTTTGTGGCTTATACTAGAGGTCGTACTCGCTGAGTTCGATGGCCCACTTCGTCAGCCGACCGGAAACCTCGGGCTTGAGTAAGACTTGCCTCAGAGGTTTGTCAGTCAAGACGATGACAGTGTGAGCTTGGAAATATGGGCGGAGTTTTCGATCTGCTATTACCAGTGCGTATGCTAGTTTTTCTATCTGCGGGTACATTCTCTCTGTTCCCTGCAAAATTTTACAAACATAATAGATGGGTCGTTGGACCCGATCTACTTCTTTTATTAGTATCGAAGTCACCACCTCGTCACTTGCCGAGAGGTACAGTTCCAAGACCTCGCCCTCCTCGGGCCGGGCTAAGATCGGCACACTAGCGAGGTAGTTTTTTAGCTCATCGAATGCGAGCTGGCAGTCTCGGGTCCATTCGAACCCTTTGCCTTTGATTGCTTTGAAGAAAGGCACGCAGCGGTCTGCTGATTTGGACATGAAGCGGCTCAAAGCGGCTATGCGGTCATTTAGCCTCTGAACCTCTTTTACTTTTCTGGGTGGTCTCATATCTAGGATGGCCTTTATCTTGTCCGGGTTGGCCTTAATACCGCACCGGTTTACGATGAACCCTAGGAACTTTCCCGATGTGACACCGAAGACACACTTGTTTGGGTTCAGTTTCATGCTAAATTGATGCAGAATTTGGAAGACAGAATCTAAGTCTTGTATTAACTCCTGTGAAAACTGCGTCTTGACGACCATGTCGTCTACATAACATTCTATTTTCGTGTCAATTAAGGGCCGAAACAGCTTATTTACAAGTCTTTGGAAGGTCGCCCCAACATTTTTCAATTCGAAGGGCATGACCTTGTAGCAGTACAGGCCGAACTCGGTTATGAAGCTGGTTTTTTCCTCATCGGACGGGTCCATCCTGATTTG
>NW_010729075.1:11425474-11452680 GCF_000365185.1 Nelumbo nucifera
GCCGGCGCCTTCGTTGCTGAGTGGGCCTGGTGCTGGCGCTGCTGGCCTCTGTGTTGCCGAGCTCGATGGGCCCGGGCTGTTGGTAGTCTGCCGCCAGGACGCTGAATCGATTATCTGTCAGCGGGAGCTCAGACTTGGAGTGTCGAGATACTGACTTGGCGGGCGAGGTTGGGAGGCCTCTCCTCGGTGACAGCGTCCACCCTAAGGGGAGGGCTTAACCGGCTTTGGAGTAGGGTGTCGAGGTGGAAGCAGTGGTTGGTTCAGAGGCAGTTGGGGGAACTGCTGCTGATAGTGATGCTGGGAGATGTGGTGCAGTACTTGGTGCTGCTGGAGCTGATGTTGCTGGAATTGTTGCATTTGGGATTGCATTGCCCGCATGCATTGCATCAGGTCGTCCAACTGGTTCTGGCTGGTCGCCAGGGGGACAACAGTTGATTCAGTAAATGTTGTTTCGACAAGGAGAGGAAAGGGGACGTTCATGGCAGGAAGGTTTACGGGCGCCACTGCTTGTGGTGCATTCAGGTTGGGGATCCCATCCACTAGAAGGGAGATGGTGAACTGTCCGATGCACACCACGAGGACTTGAAGTTGTTCCCCGGTGGTGTTCATCTCCGTGCCACGTCCGACATTGCTGGAAGAAGCCATGAGTGCTGGGGTTTTTGGAAAAAAGAGGTTATGAGAGTTTTAGAGGGAGACTTTTAGAAGCGTTTCCCACAGACTGCGCCAATTGATTGTGCGCAATCTGGCCGGTCCTAGCTGTCAACAACCTTGCCTCTAACTGGAGCAACAGGGGGCCTGAAATGGAGAAGAAAGTGGGGAGTCTCCGAGGAGGAACCCGATGAGATTGCTCCGAAGCTCAAGTTAGTATTCTCTCAAAGGCAAGATAAAACCAGATGGCGCAAAGTTCACATACCTTGTTCTTGGGGGGTAAAGAGCCTTTTATAACCTCCTCGCGCACTCACTCCTAAGCTTCTGTCAGGTCGGGTATGATTACTTCCGTGCTTCTTCCAGTTCGGGTGTCATCACCTCTACTGGGGCAGAACCGCCACGACTCCTTTTGTTGGAGCTGTCTCGGTAACTGGAGATGGCGGTGGCTGGTGGCAGTGGCAGTGGCCGTTGAAGTGCGGCTGTCAAGCGTCAGATCCCAAGTCAGTCAGGTGCGTTGTTCCTGGATACGGACTCCTTTGGTGTTAGGTACGGTGTGGTTTGTCTAGTTTGGCGTCCTGGAGGCGAAGTGCTAGAGTGGTGTGCGAGGTGAAGTCTTGAGTTCAGATAGAGGTGTGGCCCGAACTGCCATGGGGCAGGCCAGTTCGGGTTGTTGCCCTTTGTGTTCGCAAGGCTCGGGGCCTAAGGGAGAGCATGGGCTCCTTTCGGGGAGTTCGGGCTCTTTACAGGGAGTTCGGACCGCTGGTTTCTCCTTTCGGTGCTCGCACCTTGGCGAGCTGTTGTGCCGAGCTGTTGCCTTTGCCACGTGTTGAGTGGTTACGAGGTCGGGCCAAATCTTCCTTCATCACTATATATACTATATTAATATGTAAATATCTAGCATATTATATATTATATGTTATATATTATATATTATATTATATAGTGAATTTTGGTTAATTCGATTTTTTTGATTAACCAAAACTTTAATTGTGAAAACTGAAACCGAAATTTTTAGTTCAGTTTTTCAGTTTTAACCAAATAATACTTACCCCTAACCTGCATCATCTCCAAAACCCATAACAAGTTGATCTTCAGAATCCAAACCCTCCTTGCACTTGAAAATGCAAAAACCAACCAGATGTTACCCTCCCTACCTTTGAGGGTTGGGCAGGTTTGGTCTAGAATCCGCATCTAGTTTCTTATTATATAAATAAGTAAAACAACATGATATTAAAGTTGTCAATTATTTGATCAAAACATATGAAAAACACATAAACTACCAATCTTTATTCACATAAAATTCAAAATATTATTAAATTCAACACTTGACACATAAAGTTCGTTTGCCTACCAATAATATGTGGGTTGGGGAGGATTGGTTTTATCCTAACACTATGCCCTACCCATATGCATACAAATTGTAAAATCGCAAAACAAATCCCCATCACAAAATCCTTTTTTCAAGCAGAAAAAAAGTAAAAATAAAAGCTCTCCCAAATGAGTAGGGATGGCAATTTCTATCCCTATCTAGTGTGTATGTATATATATAGGTATGTATAAACATGCATTTTATCTTTAAAAATGTATAATTACTTTTTAGATGTAATATATGTATATATAAAGATTATACTATATTTATTTTATATTTTTTAATTTAGTTTAATTTTTTATTTGTAAAAATGTTAAAATTTGCAATTTGAGAACCAAATTATTTTTGCAAAAAACAGCAGTACAAGGCGCCTTTTGACACCTTTGGATGCATAGATCTCAAAACGTTACCCAAAAAAGATCACCCCAATTAAACATAAGATTGCAAAGTTATGACTTCTAAAAATTTACATATATATTGACCGTGCAATCCATGACCTGATGATTAGATTGACCTGGTCAATGGTTGAACCACCTAGGTTGGACCCTTTTTGACGAAACCATCATTTTTTTACCAAAACATGGGTTTCAGCAAAATCGGATCCAGAATTAAGGCCTGGTGATGGTTTAAATGATTGACGGGATGGAAAAATTGGCCAAAAGCTCATTCACCCCCAATGTCCACAAGATGAGGGAAGGAATGGGAGAAAACAATAAGAAGCAAGAAATGTGAGAAGTTAGTAATAGATTACCATATGACTGCTATGTTCCTAGCTTTTTAATTGGGTGAGGAATATAAAAGGAAAGGGTACCCTTACACACGTTTTCTTTAAATTCTATATTTAAAAATAAACTTTGATAAAATTTTAATGTTAATACAATTTTTTTAATAAAATTTTAAATAGCTTAAATTAAATTATAATAAATTAAAATTAAAATTTTGAAACAAATAGGAATATTTAATTCATTTAATTTAAAAATCATGTTTATTTAACAAAATCGGTGCATCACATGGGGTTTGCTAGATAATAAATAGATACAATTATAAATTTATAATTAATTATACCTTGTTAAAAAAAAAAGCAAGAAGGAAAAAAAGGTTGCATCTCTATGATTTCTACCATGAATCTTCAAGAAGACCAAAATTGAGAAAAGGGCAAAAAACTTAAATATACCTTCAGAGAGAGACTTAGGAGTTGTGTTCACATGATTTGTATCTAAGATGCAGAAAACCTTTTGCATCCACCAATAACAGTTCACCATGTGAGCCTAGTTTCGTAAAAAATTGAATATTATAATCATTGTTAGGATAGATTTCTTAAACTATCACTACTCATAGTGTGACGGGATATGCTCCTCACAAATGGGCGCCTTACAGGCACATCCACGTGCATTGGCAATATCTCAATAATAACTAATAAGTACGAGAGATATTCCCAATGCATGATAGATGTGCGTATGAGGCACTGGGTGTGAGGAGAAATCCCGTCTCACTGTTTGTATCTTGATAATTATTAAATTATAGGATAAATCTTTTAAACTATACCTACTGTTTAGTGTAATAATTAGCTATTGTCTTGCGTTATCCTTAAATTTTAAAGTTTTTGACAATTGACTAGCTCTACGTCAACTACGTTATTATCCCGTTAATGTTCCGTCAAAATTTAAATTCATACACCCGTGACACCACGTAATTTATAAATTTTTTTCAAAATCCAATTTTACACTTTGTCCCTCTCCTTCTTCTTCACCATCCCTCTCCCCGACACAGTGTTTCTGTTTCTTTGCCGCCATTGTCACCACTGTCGTCGTCTCTTTCCGACCACTTTCGCCGGTGACTTCTTCTTCACCCTCTTCCTTTCCCTCTCTCCCCATCGAACTGAAACAATCACCGAAAACTTCACTGTTCACCTTCATCCGCCGTTTTAGATGCAGGGGAGAACAATGATATGGAACAACGAAACCAACGGGGATTTCTAGTAAGGAAGGTTCCAGGCGGAGGAAGAGAAGGAACAGTGTACCCAACTTAGTCGAGGCTGATCTCGGTGACTGGGCTGATGCCGGCGAGAGAACGAAGGGGAGAGAGGGAGCGGCGATGAGCTCCGAGTGCATGGAGGGGTCCCTTCGCCGGTGCTGCAACGAGCTCTGAGTGCGACGGCTGTGCCGAGAGGGAGCGGCGACGAGCCCTTCGTTGCCTCTCTCTCCCCCGTTCTCTCTCGCCCCTGTTTCATCAACGGAGAGAGGCGACGAGCTCCGAGTGCGAGGAGGGAGCCCTTCGCCGATGCTGCAACGAGCTCTGAGTGTGACGGCTATGCCGAGAGGTAGCGGCGACGAGTCCTTCGTTGCCATTGCAGCAACGGCGAAAGGCTCCCTCCTCTCTTTCTCTCTTCCTCCCCTTCGTTGTCGTTTCAGCAGTGGTAAAGGAGGGGCTATCGAACTGCAATGAGCCCTTCGTCTCCATCGAGCTGTAACGTTCCCTGACGTTGCTGTTGACTTTCTGGATGCTACTTGCTGCTTGTTCCGAAAGCTACTCTTGCTGCTTGTTCCCTGCAACGTTGCTTTTTGCTCCATCGTCTCCATCGAGCGGCAACAAGCCCTTCGTCTCCATCGAACTGTAACGTTTCATGCTGACTTTCCGAAAGCTACTCTTGCTGGTTGTTTTTTGAAAGGGAGGAAACAAGGAGGGGCTATCTGGGTAGCGAGATCTGATCATAAATTTTCTCCGTTCCTCTACCTTTTCCTTTGTTAAAGTTCCATTTCTTCAGAGTTATTCAAATCTAATGAATACGGTATTGCGTCCCGTAAGTGTCGCCACAGCCACATTGCTGTTGCCGTTGTCGTTGGCAATAGTTCCGACCTTGCTCCGTTGAAAAGGAAAAAAAGGGCAAATTTAACATTTTATTTCCTTCGTTGGCGACAATTGCAAGAAAACTGAAAGTACCGAAAGACAATAGCTAAATAATAGGATACCGCGTGTCATTACGTTAAGGATAGTTTAAGAGATTTTACCTTAAATTATAATAGTTATGTTAAAACATTCTTTTTGCCCTTCCGTTTAGTATTGTCAGCATCCGTTCGTGTGAAGAAAGAGAACCCATCATCTAACGGTCACCGCTGCAACGTCTCGCCGACGGTTAGAAAGAACCTTTCATGTATTGGGTCCGAGAGGTGGAAGGAGTGGCGATGACAGTCCGAGAAGAGATTTTGGGTCTACCAGATCAAATCTGCAGCAGCGGCTACGATGAGAACACTAGGGCGATGAGAGCGGTGATGAAAATAGTTATCTGGAACAAATTTTCCCTCTGTAAATGGATAGTGCCCTAGTTGTTTTTCAATCTTCATTTTCTCTCATTTTTCTACCTTTATCTCTCATTCGATCTCTCTCTATTTCTTCCGTCACCCCTGTTTTTTGTTTCCCTCGTCGCCCACATCCTGGCGATTCAGGTATGGTTAAATAACCAACAAATTATCGAGTTTTTAATATTTGTTGATTTTAATTTGTGGGTTTTCAAATTTTTGGTAGAAGTTCTTGATCGAGAGGGCAAATCATCTCATCTCTCGCTTGTTAAAGATTTTGATTATATATTTGTTGTTTATGAAGGTTTCTGCAACCTGAAACGTTAAACTTCATCTTCTTCTCTCTCTTTTCCGCAATGTGCCTCACTGATGCCATCTATATTGACTCGGCTGGAGGAAGCATTCAACACTCCGGTGTTGGAGGCATACACCATGATGGAGGTGTCACTTCGGATGGCGACGAATCCATTGCCTGAGGTTGCAGGTGTGTGGAGTCCGGGTACGAGACTCAGGTGTATGATCGACTCAAGTGAGCGATCATACTGTTGGTGGAGATGGTGGTCGCGCGGTTTGAGCTATCCTTCTCAGTTCTAACGATGCGCCTGTCTACTCGAACCGTGGTCCTATTATCGGTGGACTTGCCTTTAACCTGAATCTTCTTACGCCGCACCTGCGTTTCAGATTGAAACAGGGGATGTGAACAGTAAAACCACCTCCTGTGGCTTTCATCTTCCAATACAAGTCACGTCGCCCAATCGAACCACTTCAGCTCCGTGAAGGGCTTGCCTCCATATGCGGAGGCCATCATGCCACAATCATCAAGCTTCCAGGAATCTCCATCTCCGGGTGGTAGTTTGCTTTGTATTATTAGCTTCACTTCTTTGTTCTCCTCCGCCTTGTGCAGACTTTGAAATCTTCAGGCATTTATAGAGAGTTAGTTTGGTCTTCTCTTAGCTCTTCATGGTAGAATTTGGGGTGTGGTCATCACGCCAGAATCGAAACCATCGTTAAAATATAAAATATCAAACAAGCGGATCATGAAAATTGAAGAGACGAGAGGTTACATGGCGCCGGAAGGGATGAGTATTGGATTTTAAAATTTATAACAAATCATGGAAAAAAGTGGTTTAAAATAATAGTTAAATATTAAGAGTAAAGTTTGTTAATTAGTTAAACAGTAGAGATAATTTAAAAAATTTGTCTCTAATCTGACCAGACGTTCTGCGTTCTGCCCTTTCTTTTTTGTTCCTCCCCATCCATGATTTGTTATAAATTTTAAAATCAGCCGGCGACAATAGTTAAAATGAGTCAAATGACTGAAGAATGCTTTGCTAAGTATCAATATATGGACAATGGTTAAGTAAAAAACTATTCTTTTCCAGTTTTCCATATAACATATTTACTCTAGCTGTTTAAACTTGTAAACAAATGCACAGCCACAACAATCGCATTCCTTAGCCATTCCATTGCATGTGGGCCGCGGATGTGAACTCAAAATAAAATCTCCAATAATTAAGAATCTTTAATAATAATAGTAATCACAATATGCACACTTTGGAATTTGGAAACAAAATCATCCAAAATGGAAAATTAGCTTCACATCACTCAAATTTCAAAAATCTTCTGGGCCCACTCCAATGAAGAATATTTCTTAATCTCTAGCCATTGCTCTACATATATATATATATATATATATATATATATAGATCATCATCACTCATCCTTATCTTCCGTTAATCAGGACCCTTAATGATCCTAAATCATCTGTTCAATCTTTTACGCTGTACAGCACACCAGTCAGAACTCAATCCAAGAAGCTCCTTCACTTGCATCACTGTTCTCCTTTTATCTTCTTGTCTCCGTTGCTTCTCACTCTTTTGGTCTCTCCTTTTTTCTGATCCCTCCCATTCCATGCATCCGTCATCCCACTTATATACAAGAAGCTTCCGCCATGAACGATCATGCATCAATCTTTACAATGCCGACTGATTAATTAGCTGTCCGGAAATAATGGCTCATGGCGGAACAAATCGTAGGGCACCCACAAGCTATCCAACGGGCACGGCCGTCTTGAGTCCAGTCTCAGCCATGGCTTCCCCTTCCCACTCCAGTGTAGTAGACTCACCGGTCCGGGGTGCAGATCCCTGCACAAACCTTCCAGATTATCCCCACCAAGACCATGCTGGTTCCACCTGTGCTCCACCCCTCTCACATCTCCGGCAAAGACCAGCAAAAATGGAGGCAAGGAGCCCAACTCGTATATTCGCTGCCGCTTCTGAATCCTCATCCATGATTCTAGCTTCTCTGTGTATTTCCCTTCCCTCCATCTGCGGATATTGATGATCATCACGCCAGTATTGAAATAACACGGCTCTCGGCCACGAAACGTTTGGGAGAAAAATGGGTCGAACCAGAACTTATCGTTGAAGTAACTGGTGAAGTTGGCGTGGCAGTACTCGGGTGCGCCCAGAACGTGGGTGCCCAGTTCGATTGCCCAGAGCTTAGCCACGTCGTCGACCACAATGAGATCAGAATCGAAGTAGATAATCCGACGGATGCCGGAGGGGAGGAGATCAGCCAAGTAGATTCTCGCGTAGTTGAGGGGTTGATCCAGTGCTCGACGGATGGAGGATGAAATCTTGCCTTTGACGAGATTGGTGTCGAAGTGGTAGACCTGGAAGTTGAGGTACGGGAAGGTGGTAAGAATGGTACGTCGCAGCTCTGCTCGGCGGTGAGAGGCAAGGAAGTGGAAGACTATGTTTTCAGGACAGGAGGCGTGCTTGAGGACGGAAAGGACGCCGGCAACAGATCCACGGAGGTAGGTGGTGTCGAGAGTCATGGCTATGTGGATAATGGATGATGGGTTTGCTTTGGGACACTCGATGCCGTTTCTAAAGGCTGGAGCTTCTCTGAACTTGGGGAGGCCTCCGGTGGTGGTCAACGGCAGGGGCTTGGTGGCGGCGGTGGCGGATACTAGAAGGAAAGGCAGGACAACGAGAAAAAACCGAAGTTTCGGCGACATCGTGGGTGGTGGTGCGGTGGTGTAATCCAGCAAGAGAGAGAAGGAAAAAAATTGTGACAAGCCAGGCTGGAAACACGAGTCTTCTGTCTGCGAAAGAGGAGTTTTATGGTACCGAACACCCCACCTCCTGCCGTACATAATACCGATTTTTACGATTCAAGAATAGACGGTTGAGATTGATGGTTATGATTGTTTTTGAAACGTGTCGAATGGTGATCGAGTGGCAGAGTATCGTGGGCCTCCTGTTTGACAGTGTCAGAGCGGTAGCGTATAGGCTCCACATGCACATCTCAGCGTGCATTGAGAGTATCTACCGAAATTCTCAGTGGGAGATGTTCCTAATACACGGTTGAATATACTGTAAGGCGTTTGTGGGGCGCAATGTGAGACAACGGAAGAGTTGTTATGTGGAAGAGACGGATTTGATGTTTTCACTGCGGTTGCTTAGCTGGAGAGCTCATGTACGGAGCTTTCTCAATACTTGCATTTCAGCATTCGTATGGATAAACAATCAAGGATCTAGATGTAGCGTCTACCGACCCGCACCCCGGTTAGGTTTGGTCATGTAATTAGACCCGCGGGTCTGATCTCGGGCCTAATAGTAAGTCCGATTGTGTTTTGGATTGGACTCGTGATTTGTTAAAAAAGTCCGGCCCGAATTCGGTTCGGTTTGATTCAGCATTATATATTTTATAAAATACATAATGTATATTTTATATATTTATATAAAATATATAAATAACATAATATTTATTGAAATATATATGTATTTTTATTTTTTTCTTTATAATTTATCTCTCTCTATTCGGCCGCTTCAGTAGTAGTAATAGCATAGGCTAAATTTTGGATTCGGGCCTAAACTTGGACTTCAGACTTTTTACGAGGGCCAGATTCGGGCCCAAGTTATAGGTCCGATGGTCAGACCGGACTCGGGCTCGAGCCTTAGAAAAATCTATTAATACAGAGTGAAAGATCGGCCTGAACCCGACCCATGAACAGGTCTACTCATAGATAGTTTGCTTTGGCTTTTGGCTTTTGGCTTTTGTGTCATGTGACACCTTTTCATGGACTATGGGGACCCACACACCCACACCCACACCCATTTTTAATGGTTATTGGATGGTAATCCTAGTCACTGTTGCTGTCATTTTGATTCTTTGAATCCACTGCTGACTGCTATGTCACGGATCACATTTCCAAAAGTTGCACTCTCTTGCCGACAGGGGTGGGAACTGGGAAGATGCTTGATAGACCCGACCCAGTAACCAGCTGTTTTATGGATTTTTAGTCTTAAACCAGAGTCTTTTGATTTTTAGGATTCATAGATAAATAATAAAATAAGATTTCTATCCATAAAAAAGTAATTATTAAAATAAATAAATAAATAAATAATAAAAGTAATTATTAAAATGGGTGAAATAGTCCATCAAATTTGTAAAAATTTTTTCTAATCGGAAAAGTTACTTACTCAATTGGGATATGAGTAAGTTTTACCCAGCTGTTCACCTAAAGAAAGGTGAATAAGTTACTTACTTAATTGGGAGATGAATAAGTTACTTATTCAATTGGGAAATAAATAATAAAAAAGTTATTCAATTTTTCTAACCTAAAGAGAGGTGGCAGGTTCACAGCTGCTCACCAGACCACTACTCCACTCGAGCTAGTTTGCAGTTCTAGGCCTAGTATCTCTGTTTATGTGTTAAGTATAGTGTCTCTTACCGGATTTGGGAGTACCAAATATGAGTTCCCTCTACCTCTACAAACACTATATATTTATCCTCTGTTGATTCATCCTGGTTGTATTGTCATTTGTCAAGTATAGGAACGCAACTTGGATTGAGAATTTTTTAGATTTTGAATGGGCTCGAAGCCAAGCCCAAGCCCAAGCCCAAGCCCAAGCCCAAGCCCATTGTGGTTAACTATTCGATTCAATCAAGCAACCTAATTTGTACTACTCTATTTGTACAGTTTTTAATTAAAGTCGACCCTTCATTTGTTTGCATGGAAGCATTTTGTTGCAGCTCCGAGAGCCATTTGAAAAACCTTAACTCATCCTGAACTAAACAATGAATTAGTAACACAAAAGTGTGCATATAATATAAATATTTGTGTATTTCAATTAAGGTTCAAAATGTCGTAATGTATCAATGTCTAATGTATACATCAATTTTCTGAGTCACCAAAATGCTAAATACGAAGAGTTAGGAATTCAAAACCTAAAATGCCCAAACATTTTAAGAGTTGTATTATTCAAGATTTAAAATATTGGAAACATCAAGTGTATCAAAAATGTAATTTTGAGATATATGTCTTGGATACGTATGTATATTAGGAAAAAATTAAAATATGCATGAAAATACTATAAATACTTTAATAAACAATAAAAATACATCAACGACACTAAATATAATGCCCCAACGAGGTATAAATACATTAAATAAATATTTTTAATAGATTTTATAAAGAAATACATCGTAATAAATTATAATTTTCATTAAAAATCATATGTTTAACTATAATTTATAAATTATAATTCTTAAGTTTTATGGGATGGGAAAAGCCCAACTATCCTATCAACCATAAAACATGCATTGGAACAACTTATAAGTGGAAATATAATTAATAATTAATTTTTTAAATAATTACTAATTATTTTTAATTCAAAAAATTACAAAAAAGTCAAAAATAAATAAAAATTATACAATATATTCAAAAAAATAATTATTGAAAAATAAATTTCAATTGCTCTATGGATATGATATATTATTCATAGATCTAAAACATATTAAGTCTTTATAGGCAAATAAAAATGCATTTTTAAAATTTTTGTTATTTTATATATTTCTTAATTTTTTTTACAAAATTTTCATATATCTACTCATAACACACACACACAATGATTTTCAACACAAGAAATGTAGATCAACATAGATTTAAACATTTTCAAGCATTCAAGTAAAAACAAAAAACAAGAATTTACCATATATTGTGAGAAAATTTGGGAAAAAAAAACTTAACTAGATTTACAATATTTTCCAAAACTCAAAAATTCTTCAAAAACCTTAAGTCCTTAATAATTTACACTTATTTATTCTGTGTGTGTGTGTGTGTGTGTGCGTGTGCGTTTGTAGATCTAGCATTTTAGTAATGAAATTTGGAGCTTCCGAGTTGTTTGGGTGGGGGGTAGGGGGTGAAAGAAGGCTTATTTTGGAGGAAAATATGCTTTTTTCCCCTTTATTATTTTTACATTTTATGTTTGTATCTTTTTCAGTGTATCAACCGGTATGCTTTCGGTACTCGACACATGGCTGATACGGGCGGATACAAATATGATACAATGGATAAAAGAAATACAATAACACCTATTTCCCATCGTATCTTGTATCGAACCTTTAAAGATATGATATGCCTCATATCAGACATATCATGGTGCAATTTTAAATTTTGATGCAACATGGATTTCAAATATTTGTGAGGGGTCTGATGAGGAGTTTAAAACCTAAAATAAACCAGAGAACAACTAAATTAAGTATAAAAGATAAAGAAGATTGTACCAAGACTCAAATTTTGGACATGATACATTTCATATAAGATGCATCATATTGTATTGGCATGCCATTGAAACATCAAATAATGGGTGTTTTCAGATTTTGATCTGTTTCAAGGGGTAGCCGGGTAGGCAAGCCTAAAACCGATCCTTTGAAGCAATTTTGAACAAAAAAACTAAAATAAAAAAGATTATTTGATATTAAAACACTTACATACGCATGTTCCTACATATGGATTGTTCCCAAAAAAAAAATAGAGAAAAAGTCGAGATAAGGAGAATAAATTCCCATCCATATTCAGGATGTTTTTGCTTTTGTCAATCCAAGCACGTCCAAAATCTATAAGAATGTTTGGAAAAACCGACAAAGATGTCAAAATCCACCAGCTGTATGATTATGAGAGGTGTCATGTCTCCATGACGTATGGATTAGAAAATTCATGGGTTTTCGATTTACATTCTTTATAGGAATTCCAACCCCATCCATAAAAGTGCTTTTTCTTTTTCTTTTTCTTTTTGCAATTCCTATAGATAGGAATTGCGTAATGAATCAACTCCTCAACGACCGTAGGTTGGCTATATCATGTAATGTCATAAATAGAAGAATAACCGATACAATGAAATAGAAATATAATAATTAAAACAAAATAAAGAAATTTGATTACGTTCAAAAATAAAAAAGCTCAATTATTTTAGCGTACCTACTAAATAAAATATTTTTAAATTATATAATGGTTTAATTTACAGTATTGTAATGCTTAAAATACATAATAATGAAGAAAAAAATAGACGAGTAACCTTTCTTTTTTAATAAGAAAATATAAGTGATGATTGTATAATATATTGAAAATCATTATTAATAAAAACAATGTATCTATGTCTATATAAAGTATATAATAAGAATGTAGCAGTTTTTACCATTTGATTTTTATTGGTGGTAGTATAACTTAAAATTAATTTTTTTTATAAAAACATATTTACTGAAATATGAAGCTCAATTGTTCATTTAGAAGGTTCTGATTCATAGATTTTGCCAATTGATATGCATTTGAATTTCCCTAGGAACTCCAATTTACATAGTCCAAAATCATCTCAACATGAGAGAATTAGAGTTTTTTCTAGGGGTGCAAGTTGGGCGGGTTGGGCCAGGTTTATGGTCAGCCCAAACCCAACCCTAAAATTTAGGCTTAAGGCCCAAGTTCAAGGTCAAGCCTGATTTTCCTTATCCGAAACCAGCTCCCATTTTAATTTGATGCACTCGGGTTGGTTAATAAATCTACTCTAAAATGATATATGTACATATATATTTATGCAAATATGTAAATATATCTATGTATATATGTAAATATTTATACAAAAATATATACATGCATATATATATATATATATGTATGTATAGTTGGGCCAGGTTTGGGCTACCTAAGGGTTAGGCCCAAGCCCATGTAAAATTTTAGACTGGATTGATTTGGGCTTGGGTTGGACCCGCCCAAATTGCACCCCTATTTTTTCCAATTTTTGAAAAAGAAAATTCTTTCATAAAAAAAAAGCCAGATATAGGGCACATAACAATATGCGGCTGAATGCCTTTGCTTTCGAAGTGTGTGTACAGAGATTTTGCTTGCAGGATATCCGTTAAGGCACCTAGGTGTTTAAAACTCTATATATAATATCAACTAAAAGCCTCAGATGTTCTTCACTTTCAAGTAATAAATTTTCAACTACGCATCGCATTAATTGAGAGAAGCCCAGTTGAAGGGTCACCTTTAGGAAGTTGGAGAAGCATCAAAGCCCAGAGGACCACACCTCTATGGACGACTGCTAACATAATTAGAGATTGTTGGGAAATAACTCAAGAAATGGATCAAATTCAGACATATGTGTGTGTATATATGTTTGTATGTACATTATGGGTTGGGTCAAAAATATTGGGCCTGATCCAGAAATCTGCTCTTTTGTGCATCATAAATTTCATTTGTACTGGTGTAAATGCATGGGAGTATGAAAGAGGTCGAGTGTAGATTCTGGTTTATTTTTGTTATAAATTTGGCTTTGCCTGATTTATTTGTGAGAAGTAACTGAAGAGACCTACTGTTTAAATTAAAGAAAATGGAACTTTGAGAGTTATCTATAGAATTAATGTAAGAGCAAATGGATGTAGCCTTTGCTGATCAGTTTTTTTGCATGCAAAATTTACACTGCTAGTGAGTATAAAACTGAACCGAGTACAAAATTTGCACCCAATCAAGATTTGCATAACAAACAAATGCAGCCAAAAGAAGGAAACACACACACAAAAAAAAAAAAAAGAATTAGGAGCAATTCGTGCAAATGATGTAGGGTAAAAGTGCCTCACAACTCCAGTCAATACAAAAGAGATCCCTCTTTTGTTGGGCAACTTGTAACAATTTGGTTTGCACGTTGCACGCAGGTAAATGTGATGGACCAGAATGGGTCCATATGTTTCGGCAAGACACATGTTCTTCCATGGACCATGTGGCGAAATTCAATAGTCAATCCATTGTTCTCAGCTTATTTTCTTGCATTCCTCCTTATTTCAAAGTACAATTCATGGGCCCTATGCTGGATTTTTAATTTGAATTGATTTTATTTTTATTGAAGGACATGTCACAACTCACATGTGCCAATTTTCTTACATGAATCAGAAAATAAAAAAAAAACTTGAGAGCCAGAATAAGGCCCATCTCTCTTCTCTCTCTATCTATCTATCTATATTGACTCAGAATTTTATTTATTCCTTTCTTTTCTAAGAGGGAGACTAGCCATGTATGTATAGCCCATAGCCGTGTGTTTTAAGGAAACTATTCTCTTGATATATTTCATAATTTATCTCATTTTTGCTTTAAAAGTAGTGAGAAATGATTAAAGCACATAGCCACATGACAAAATAAAATTAATTGGGATGGGAAAAGGATTAGATGAGGACCGTAATGATTCATGCCCCAAACACCGCTCCAACCCGGTCTATTTATCGACTAAGAAGGAAAATTCAACAATCACCCTTTCTGCAAAGTCTTCAACACAAAACTCGCTGGAATTAAGAACTTGTAAAGCCCGTCAAGGAGGTGGCTACAAGTCCACACTCTACAAACATAATGCCTATTAATATACAAACCTTCAGATTTAATTATCTTACCTATTAATACTCCACCGACTAACTAGCTATAAGCAAGCAATTCTCTCTCTCTCTATATATATATATTACTGAAAACTTGCATAAAACACAATCACATTGTATACGAAAAGGGTATTTACAGCTAAGCTTCAACTTTCAGCTATTGAGAATTAGCTTCATATGGTGGTTTGCTTCTTGGATCCCGATAAGTTAGACAGCAATGAGCTGGGTATTAGTTCTTGGGTTATTAATTAATACTGTGGGCTGTTCCATTAGTTCTTTGGTTCTCGGCCCATATTGACCATATGTTGTGGGCCCCCTTTTTAATCGCTAATAACTTTTTCACCAAATAAGAAAAAGAATTTAGAATCCCCTTTTCAAGGCTTGTGTTGATCTGAATGGACATAATTCCTCCATGCTCTTTGTAATTGTTTTTTTTTCAATAAAATCTTCCTATACAGTATACATATACACATATTGGAAAGACATTTCATATTTGCTTTATGTTGTGAGATTTTTCTTATGAAGGCAATAACTGTATTAGGATCTTGTTTGACAGTTAGCCTTAATATCTCCAGTTATGGTCTAGCTCTATGCTCGATGGCCTTGTGTGGTCCATGACATTAATATCCATCGGTTGTTTGATTTTCAGAGTCTTTGATTTTTATGATGATTTGTCGTGTTAGAACATTTCTGCATATTCTAATTATCATTCCCATTCCATAGACCATTTTGATTTCGATTGTAAATCAAACGGATTCTAAATTAAACGATTAGTGGGTTCTATATGTAATATGTTAAAAATTTGGTTTTAATTTTGTATTTTTATTTTTGATTGTGTTTTAAAATTTCAAAAAAATAAATAATAAATAATATGAATATGATTATAAAATATTAAAACATTAATAAATAATCTAAAAAATATAAAAAGAATGACAAAATTCGAAAATCGGGAAACTTGACCAAGGGTAACAATGCACTGAAACACCCCCCACCCAATCTCGCTCATCTGATCATCTCATCTCTTTACTCTCACCGTCTACAGAGAAAAGTAGTTGGTAGTTGGGACCCACACTCCATCCGGCCCCACTTTCCGTCCTCCCCCAGGCATGTACCACCAATACCAACTCACCGACTCATGAATCCAACAACTTCTCCCGCAAATCTCGCCTCACTTCCTATGCTCCTGAGTCCCTTGACTGACTTCCTCCCTTTCTCCCAATTTTTTCTGTTTTTAGTCCACCACCAGCACCAGAGGAAGACAATAGACGACACCCTCTCAATTCATGTCCAAACAAACACCAAACTCCAAAGCTAACAAGCGCCATGTCCCTCTTCTTCTTACTCTCTCTCCCTCTCCTCCTCTCCTCTCCTCCTCCTCTTAACCCCTACCCCTACGGTAAGCTCCCCCTCACTAACCAACTAACTCTTTAACTGTCTTAACTGTCTCTCTAACCCCAACTCTCCTCTTCCTCTGTCTCGCAGACACCTCGTATCGAATAGATTGCGGTGGCCAGACCAACTTCACCAACAACTTCAACGACTCATGGCTCTCCGACCGCTTCTTCACCGGCGGCTCTCCCTCCCTCGTCGCCGAACCTCACCTCTTCCTCCAGCAGCAAGAGAAGACCATTCGTTTCTTCCCCATCTCCTTCGGCAAGAAGAACTGTTACATCCTCAACGTCCCCAACGGCCGCTACCACTTCCGCATGTTCTTCGTCTACGATAATTACGACGGCAAGCTGCATTCCCCCAGCTTCGACGTCTCCGTCGAAGGCACCCTCGTGTTCAGCTGGCGCTCTCCATGGAAAGAGGATTTTAGCCGCACCGGAGCTTATTCTGATCTATTTGCCTTCGTTAAGGACGGAGAGGCCGATATCTGCTTTTACAGCATTGCCACTGATCCTCCCGTCATCGGATCGCTTGAGATTATTCAGGTCGATCCGTTGTCCTACGATTCTTCCACCACCGGCGATCATCTTATACTGATCAATTACGGGCGGTTGACTTGTGGTTCTGGTTCGCTGGGTTCGGGGCTAACCAATGACACGGATTTGTTCGGGCGTGGTTGGCAAACCGATGTGGATTTCCTCAAGGGGAATGGGGTTTCAATTAAGGCTATTGCGACCAGGAACAATATACGTGCGACGAACCAGGAACATAATTACTTTCCAATGCATTTGTATCAGACGGCGGTTACGGTTGTGGGTGATGGAGCATTGGAGTACGAGTTACCGGTGGACGCGAAAATGGATTACTTGGTTTGGTTCCATTTTGCAGAAATTGATTCGAGTATCACTGCGGCTGGGCAGCGTGTGATTGATGTGCATATCAATGGAAGGAATGTGAGTAGGATTGATATCTTTAAGCAGGTTGGTAGTTTCACGGCTTTCAATTGGCATTATGTTGTGAAGAACTTGAACAGCACAACTTTGAGTGTGAAGCTTGTTCCGGTAGCTGGTAGTCCGTTGATTAGTGGTCTTGAGAATTATGCCCTGGTTCCAAGGGATCTGGCTACTGTTACTGAGCAAGGTATGAGCATAATCTCTGTGAATCTTGAAAGTTCATTCAATCTGATCATATGCTATTTTTTGTTTAGAACTTGGGAAAAGTCAGAATTATTAGCATGGTCGCTGTACTTGGTTTTGATTAATGGATTTGTCTGTATAGTGACTGCTATGCGGGCATTGAAAGAATCGCTAAGAGTTCCTGATAGAATGGGTTGGAATGGGGATCCATGTGCTCCTCCTACTTGGGATGCTTGGGAAGGTGTTACTTGCCACCCAAACAAGGATAAGTCTGCCCTGGTGGTATCTCAAATGTAAGAACTTCCCCTTGTTTATTTTTCCCTCACAGAATCTGCCTCCCAGGTGGCATCTTAATTTAGCAAGTACATCCTGTTAGTAAGTCACTTTAAATGTAAGGTAACATGAACGTTGTAAAAATTTTAGAATTGCAGTTGCAGGAACTTATTTTAATACAGGAAGATAACTAGGAAAGGCACTTCAACCTGTGTCTTGGAGAAGAGTATTTTTGTAAACTAAACTGCAATATCCAATGCGTGGTGTGACTAGGAAAATAAGACCTGTATTAGTTTGAATAACATGCCCTAAACTGTAACAGTTTCACATTCTACTAATATAATGCTATTATTTTATTTCTTTGATAAGCATGATTGTGCTACCATTATCAATTGGAACTGGGGAAAATCCTGTATACACCTATAGAATGGTCACCAATTGATTAAAAGATTTTATTAATGGAGAACTTTCTTAAATTGTAAGTAATTAGGTTCCTCATGTATTTTTAGCTTAAACTATATGCCTTAATCATTATTTAAGTACACAAGTACTCATTGGTTAAGCTTGTTAGGCAGCTTTTTACACTTATGCTCCTTATAATAGTTCTTTTTTCTTTTCTTTTCTTTCTTTCTTTCTTTCTTTTTTTTTTTTCTTTCTTTTATGAACCAACCTCAACAGAGATCTTGGGAGTCAAGGCCTGAAAGGATACATAAGTGAGCAGATTGGCCTTTTGTCAAACTTGGTAAGCCTGTAAGTATCTATGTATTTGATATCTTATCATCCCTTATGTTCTATAGAAAGTATCAATGAATTTTAAATTTGGTAAGATACATCGACAATATCAATGTACTTGATATATTGCAAATCAAAGTTCATATAATGATGAAAACATCATATCTATGTTTCTCTAAAGCAAAATCCCATTTGGATGGATTCATTGCTAAAAGCTTTCATTTACTAGCATAGAGAAATTTCTACCTTCATTCTTAATTCCTGATCCCCTAGGGTTCCACAATCAGGGGTGGAGCTAGGGGGTGGCAGAGGGGAGCCATGCCCCCCTCCCAATGCCTTAAAAATTCCCACTATCCCCATGTAAATCCTACTTATGTTTTAACCTCCTATCCATGTTTATAAGGTTTTTCCCCTCCCTCGAATCCTTGTTTACTAGCTTTTGTGCCCCCTCCCCCCCAAGCTCCGCCGCATCATCCCTCATCTAGAGACATTTCTATAGGTTTATAGAAACCTGAGGTCTTCAAAATTTATCTCTAGAGAAACAGCCAATTTGGATGTAGTTATGGGTTAGGAAAATGGTCTGAAGTTTGTTTAGGTAGGAAGAATGGGCTTTTGGTTGTTTGAATGGAAAATATATGAGAAAACCTGTTTATCTAATACTGATACATTCCTTTATTGCACCAATAGGAATTTGCTGTGGTGAAGGCTTTTTTACATTGTCATTTGGGAATTAATCATTTTTAAGATCATCAAATTCTCATTTTTAGCTATGACACTCTTGACCTTGGAACTCTCAGATTATTTTTCAACAATGGAAAAAAAAATGATACCTTCATGCACTTGCTTTCTTCAGATTTTCCCCTTTAGAGTTCCTATTAGAATCTACAAATGTTGACATCTATCATTCTAATTCTTTATCGAGAATTGCATGGTCGGTTTTGGTGGTGCATCCCGAGTTTGAAGATGTGGAGAGGGCATCATTTACTTCTAATTTCTGAAATTTTTGTCATGTTGCCATTGGTTTAGGTTAAGTGTTTGATATTATAGACTGTATTGTTGTAAATAATTGTTTCATATTTTATTTTATTTTTAAACATGACTGCATGGACAAGTCATCCATTTAGGAGAGTCCACACAGACTGTGTGCCATGTCTGAATATTTTATTTCTGCGCTAGATCTTGTCACCAAAGTCTGTTTCTTACTCTTCCATGTAACAAGATTGCAACTAACATAAGTGCAATACTTTGAAATCAACCTCTTAAGTCATTGAACTAATCCAATTGGCATCTATATAGGTTTTAACCTTTGTGTATCCATTCTTCACCCATCCAGGGCTTAGGATGTCTTGATGCTTGTACATATTTCATTCTTTTATCAATTAATAAAGGTTGTTACTAATCAAAAAGAAAAAAATGTAACAGTACTTCAGAACCAGTGGCCTTTTTCATGGTGAACTGTTCAAATAACTCAAAATTCAATTTACAATATAAGATGAGTAGATCATGAATGAGTGCATGAACTCAATGAAAACAGCAACCACATGTGTAGTTCGGGTTGTCCAAATCTGGGATGCAAATTTACAATGCATAAAGATCAGCTATCACAAAAAGTGCAATTGGGGTTGTCAGTTATCTATAACCATCCCATCCTTCTCCTTAGCAGGTTGTGAGAAGTAAAGCATTTATTCAGCACTTCTCAAATCTAGACTGCAAATTTACAGTGAATAAAGAAAAGCTATCACAAAAAGTGCAGTTGGGGTTGTCCACAGCCATCCCTCTCCTTAGCAGGTGTCAGAAGTAAGGCATTTATTCTGCATTGCTACCTACATCAAAAAGGAAATCTTAGAGGACACTGCATTGCTACCCACACCAAACCCTTCTATCTTCCTGGTATCAAACAAAGGACTTTCCCCAACCTTGTTTCTCCTTCACCTGGAAAACAGTACATTATTCCCTTTTCTATAGAATAGTGCCTCATAAGTCCATTTGACTTGTTGAATTCCCCACAGCCACTAATCTCATTGTCACTTCACTTTGTTTTTTATTTTGTGATTTTTGTAGCTTTGATTTTTCAGTTTAAAATTAACATCTCTTTGTGTTTTTCTTGGTAATTGATATTAAAGAATTGTTACACATTAACTGTTTGTTAAGATACTCTGCTACTTCTTCATGCTCTAGTTTTGATTTTTGTTCTCATATCATGGAGTTTTCCAGTTGATTTTATTTGCATTGTTTCTCCACAGGAACTTAAGTTATAATTCTTTGCATGGTACCATACCCTCAGGACTTGGTCAAAAATATCTTACACGTCTGTAAGTATAACATGCTTCTAGTACTATAATATCTTTAAATTGGGCTTGTAGATTTGAAATTAACCTGAGCAACATGATGCAAAATACCTGATTTTCATTTAGGTTTCTGTGTTTTTAGGAGTTAAATGACTACGATAATATTCATGGCCTTCAATTATGTTTGGTAATGGGTGAAGTGACATTAACAGAACTATATGCTTTTCCTCCTTTTGTCCTGCAACCATAGAAAAGAAGGATGTTTGTGCTTGTTTAGCTTAATACTTTCATTTCTCCTATGAGCTTCATATTATCCATTTTGCCCAACTTCAACATAGATCATTACTCAATGTTGGTCCCAACTATCTGGGGTCTTGGGAGTGGTAGACCAAATATAGACCTAACCTTTGCCATTTTCCTTTTATGCAGTGACCGATCTAGATTCGACCAACATGCTCATGCTTGACACCTTGAGATTTTAGCATTACATCAAGCGATTCCCCCTTGTCAATTTCAATATATGTACTGCAATTTGAACTGTGAGACCTGGTTGAAATAGAACCACATCTTGTAGGGGTGTCATAGGGTTCAGTAGAGGTTGGGCTTACAAGAACCTTAACGAACCTAACTATATCCCAACTGGAACCTCACCCACTCCATGAACAGAGCAGGCAAGGGCATTAAGCATGGCAAGGAGGGTCAAGACTAGAGATTGGAAAACGTTAAGAAATAAAATAACAAGTTAAAAAGCAATAGGAAATGACATAAAGTGCTTAAAATCTATGACATGGCATGAGGTGTGGCATAGCCTGAACCCATCATGAATTGATATTTCACAACCAAAGCCTGGTCCTAACCTGGTTAGGGTATACTGAGCCCATCTGATCATGGGTTGATGGGTGGACGAATATGAAGATACATCTTTCTTGGGAAATCTTTGGTTTTACCAATTTGGTCTCTGGACCAATGCTTCTATTTTTGCTTCTTACCAACCTGAACTTTTATGATCTAGAAGTGGGTAACTTGGCCTTTAACTGATAAAATTGATCTTTATCACATGGACAAAACTCATCTCAAGTGATCAAACATCTGGAAGCCCATCTGCCCTGCCTGCTGCTTTTGGACTTCCTTTTTCGTTTCTTTCACTCTTTTGAGAACCCAAAGCATTTTTTTACAATATTCTTTTACTAGATTCAGAAATTCCACCATTATCTCTATGATTCCATTCCTCATCTAGTTATTCCCTTCCAGGTATAGAATTTTCATTTGGGATCTGGAGCTTTGTTGTAGCTAATGAAATTATTTTGTAGTGCAAAATGATCTTTCATATTATCATATAACTAAGACAAATTCTTTTTCTTTGAATTGGACTTTATAAGTTACCTCTAGAATTTGATCTCTATCTTGCTCTGACATTTTTCCTATTTGTTTGAAAGAATTCTATTACTTCCTCTAGTTTACCTATATGAAAAGGTTACTCAATTGGGCATATTGGGAACATGGTTCTTTTTGTTCACCTGGCATTCCAGGCGTTCTCTTAGTGGTTCCACAAAGTACAAAGTGACCCTGATCTTGGTTCTTGATCCTTCATTATTGACTATTAATGTCTTATATGGTATCTGTAGGGATTTGTCGAACAATTTTTTATCTGGATCAATACCAGATAGTCTTATATCTTCAAGTCTGCAACTCGTGTAAGTGGATTACTTATTTATAAATCCTTAGTTTAATACTTAAATTCTATTATCTAATAGTAGATTTAAACAAATGGTTAATTTATTTTATATCCAACTGCATCTACTGTCATTCAGTTTCCAAGTAAGATTGATAATGATAGATGTTTTGTCTTATATTTACCTTTATTATTTTTACATATGACATCTTATTTCAATTGATAGGGTTAGGTGATACTGCATAATTTTGGTTTTATCCAATTCTATTTTAGTTTTATATTTCTTGTGGTTCTTTAATATTAGCAGCAACTTTAACAGCTTTAATGATCATACTTTCTGTATAGTAATTAAAAATCCTTGATAAACTTGAGCGAAGTGGATGTATGCTAGCTTGTCAGTTTTAGATAATGCCATCTTTTGCTGACTTGCAAATTGGATACTAGTAATTTCCACATTTGACTTCATTATATTTCTATACAGCAATTTTTCTTTGATATTTATTAAATACTAATGTGGTAAATTTCAACTATAGTCCTCTATATCTCACAATCATTAGGTATGCTTCGACTCTAAACATTCATATTGCTCTATCTCTAAGTATAGAGCATGTGAGGAATAGAAGTACATGGAAATAGATCTCTCCCCCCTAAAAGAGACTGTTTACCTCCCTTTGCAACTGCTTGTCTGTATCTTGGACCTGGGAGTGGGTCTCAAACACCCTATCCCCCCCTTTTTTTTAACTGTTGCCAAGAGCGTATAACTCTTCTTGATGTTTCCATACAACTCACTAATCATGACATGGCTACCAGATTTTTTAACCCCACGTGGAGTATTCAGGATTGTCTGATTCTTGCTGCTTCTTTCTCCTTCCTTGTAAGGTAGCTTAACTTTCTTGCACCTCCAATGTATGGTTTGGTTAATTGAGACCAATCCAATAATTTTGTTCCATTTAGTTTGATAGTAGCAGTCTTAGTGTTTAGGCTGTCTCCGTAGCCCCCCTAAAAAAGAACCTGCCCTTGTATTCATCCTTGACTCCTAGTTACCATCAAAGTCAAATGAAAATTTTGCAGCAAGCATCATCTCCAGGCAATACATGATGCTACAAAGCTATCCACAAACTTCTTATCTTCGCACAACCAACTCCTATAGAGTTAAGATGAGTTTTTTTAATACTCATAAAAAATTAGAGGTTTCAAAATAAGTATGGCTAAAACAAAATATCTGCGATGTAAATTTAATAATAATAGGAGTGAAAGTTAGGACACAAATAGGCAATATCTGCGATGTGACCTCTTTCATTACCTTGGTTCAATGATCAATATCAAGGGAGAAATTTAGGGGCTTTTGTGCAAATAAACAAATTTCTGATCAAATTATGATTGCAAATGAATGTGTTGAAGAAAGGTCAAGAAAAAAAGGTGCTATGCAAGTTGGACCTAGATAAATCCTATGATTTAGTGGATTGGACTTTTTTGATAGAAGTCTTATCTTATTGTGGTTTTGGAGAGAGATGGTATAAATGGATCTAGGATTGTTTGAATGCTTGCGGGTACTTGCTTTTAGTGAATGGTACATTGGTGGACTTTTTTCTTGCTAGGCATGGGACCCTCTCTCACCTTTCTTGTTTACACTTGTAGTGGATGCTCTTAGTAGACTTATCTTAAGGGCTGGCTTGAGACAATTGGTGAAAGGCTGGAGAATTGGGAAAGACAAGGTGCTACTAACTCATTTAACGGCGCAGCTCTTTGAGATAATGCCAAGCTTGAAGATTAATTTTGATAAGAGTTGTGGGGCAAGGATTAATTTGGATGATAGGGAACTTGAGGCTGCTAACCCAAAAGAAGCTAGTTTTTGGAGTCTGGTAATAGAAAGAATTTTGAAGAAGCTTGATTGTTGGAAAAAAGAGTACCTATTGTTAGGAGGTAGAATCACTATAATCCAGTCAACCTTAGCTAATCTGCCAGTAGGGGTGTTCAAACCGAATAAGCTAATTCGGTTCGGTTAATTCGACTATCGGTTTGGTTTGGTTTTTATTTTCTAAAAAAAATCGGTTTTTGGTTTCGGTTCGGTTTGACTGAAATTTTCAACCAAACCGAATTGAAAACTGAATTAATGCTGTTATTTAGTTAAGTATATTAAACATTAATGTTTTATTTAATACTTTATGCTAATTAATTATTATATTTCCTAATGAACAATTAATAATAGTTAATTAAAACCTAGACTCATTATTAATTGTTTGTTAGTCATTAATCATTAATTATTTTTGAAAATGGCCAATTTGCCAATTCTCCATTGGCATAGGGCTTTGGGCCTATTTTAGCTTTTAATTAATAGTAGCTAATTAATTAAAACCATTGGGCTTTGGGGTCATTTTAACTTTTAATTAATAATAGTTAATAGTTAATTAATTAAAACCATTGGGTTTTGGGGCCAATTTAACTTTTCATTAATAATACCTATTAAATGCTTGTCATTTATGTGGAACCAAGGTCCAACCGAACCAAACTGAACCAAATTCGGTAGGGCCAGTTCGGTTCGAAAATATAATTCAGTTAGAGGAAATGGTAAAACTGAATAGTCAGTTAGGTCCTTGGTTTGAACCGAACTGACTGATTATACACCCCTATCTGCCAATGTATTATTACCTTTTAGTTTTTAAGGTCCCAGTGAGAATGTGCAGAAAGATTGAGAAGCTGATGAGGGATTTTTTGTGGGAGCCAGGGGAAGAGAAAAAAGGATCATAGAGTTAGTTGGGAAGTGGTTAGTAGGAGCAAGGTGATAGGTGGTTTAGGTTTAGGTTGTTTACAAAGAAGAAACCTAGCTTTGTTAGAGAAGTGGCTTTGGAGATTGCCTCAAGAAAGAGATGAGTTATGGACAAGGGTGGTTTTGAGTATACATGGGCTCTCGACCAATGGATGGGATGTTGGAGCACTGAATCGGGCAACTCAAGCTTCTCCTTAGAAGGCCATTAGTGGTATATTACCTTTTTTTTTCCTTCCTTTGGTCAAGTATGATCTTTGCAGTGGGGACTGGATTAAATTCTGGGAACATGCGTGGTTGGGTCCTTCCCCTTTAAAAAGATCAATTTCTGTCTCTTTTTGCCTTGAGCCATTTCAAAAATCAGCATGTTTCCTAATTCCTTGTTCCTTCTAGTTCTGCTAATGGCATCTATTGGGACTTGGGTTTCTGAAGGGGTTTAAGGGATTCAAAAACTCTTCACATCTTTAACCTGTTGCAACTATTAGAAGAGGTCTTCCTTAATCCTTCCAAACCTTATGGCCAAATTTGGACATGTTCCCCATCCGGTTCCTTTACTTGTGCCTCCCTTTTCAAGGCTTTGTCTGAAACTGATAATAACTCTTCATAACTTTTCCCAGTGAAGGGGGTTTGGTGTAAGCTTATTCCACCCAAGATTAGTGCTTTTTGTTGGGAAGTTGTACATGAAAAGATTAATACCTGTGATTTACTTCAAAAGAAGAGACCACAGTGGTCTTTATCCCCTCATAGATTTGTGCAAGGCCAACAGTTAGAACTACTATCACTTGCTAATTTCCTTTTCTTTTATTGCTTGTATTTGGGAATGGTTTCTCTCTTTATTTGGGTGCAGGTAGACTTCTCCTGATAATGTTCAGAGCCTATTTGCCTCAACATTCTTTGCATGGCCAAATAAAAGGGGTAGGATTATGTAAAAATGCACAAGGGCAGTGATTGTATGGAGTCTATGGACAATACGGGAAGAAAGGAATTTAAGGTTATTCCAGTACTAGGAAAGATTTAAGGAGGTTATTATTGAAACTGGTCTTGACCCTAGGGCATCCCAGTCATCTCCTTGGAAAGCTATCCATGGTGTTTTACCCTCATTTCTTCCGTTTATCAGACTTGATGCTTGTGCAGGGAATAAAGTTCGATTCTGGGAAGATGTCTGGTTTGGGGATGTCTCCCTCAAAGATAGATTCCCATCCATCTACTCTCTTTTGTTGAATAAAGAAAAAACCATTTCCTCTGTCTATCTGAATGGTAACTCTTGGGATTTGGGTCTGAGGAGGGGGTTGAGGGAGTCCGAAATGGGTATGGTTGATGATCTGATTGCCCTTCTTAATACTCTGTTCCTTGATCAGTCTTGCTTGGATAGTAGAATTTGGTCAGCCTCTCCTTCTGGGTTTTTCACTAGTGCCTCTTTTTACAATGTTCTTCTCCATTCATCTAACTTGACAGGAACCTTCCCAACAAAGGAGGTTTGATGTAACTTTGTACCCCCAAAAATAAGGGCCTTTTGCTGGGAGGTAGTACTCCAGAAAATCAGCACCTTAGATATGCTGCAAAAAAGAAGGCCAAACTATTGCCTTTCACCCCACGGGTGTAGCCTCTGCTTGGCCTGTGGCGAGACCATTACACACTTATTTATATCCTATCCTTTTGTAGCCTTTGTTTGGAATTGGTTTTCCTCTCTTTGGATGCAGGTGGACCCCTCCTTTGGATGTAGTAAGACTCTTTGATCCGAACTTCTTTAGACCTCCAAAGAAGAAGGGGAGAGCATTGTGGAGAGCAACAAGAGCAGCTGTTTTGTGGCGAATCTGGGAAGAAAGAAACAATAGGATTTTCCAGGGTTCTGAAAGATCTAAGGAGCAAATCATTGACTGCATATCTACCAAGGTCATTCATTGGCTTAAAGCATCCCCTTTATTTAAAGATTA
>NW_010729075.1:11452980-11496982 GCF_000365185.1 Nelumbo nucifera
ATCGACAATTCATGAGGGAAATAAATTGCTTAGCAAGGGAGGTTGGGGCACTGTTCAAGTGGACAAGGAGGTCAGCGAATGGACTAGCCGACACCCTTGCAAAGCAAGGAACTTTCAGGGAAAACTTGTTTTGGGATGTTCTGTAATCAGAAAATACTTTTCTTGGGGTAAACACCCTTGACTGGGTGGTGACAATGTATTCTCTTTAAATGTCTAATGAAAGTTACCATTTCTGATAAAAAAAAGGTTATTATTGAAACTGTTTTGATCAGACTTCAGAGTGGCACATTGGTTAAAATCCATGGACACCTTCTTTCATGTCTCAATGGATGATTTGCTTGGGAAGTGGAAGGTAGTGGCTGAATCGTCTTCTAGTAGGTTAATAACTAAACCAACCTGGTGTCCACTGGATATATGCTTCATGAAACTCAATTTTGATGGAAGTAGTATGGGCAATCTAGGACTTTCAGGCGTAGAAGGTGTGTTCAGAGATGAGAGAGGTAATGTAATTTCTCCTTACTTAGGACCAGTTGGTGAAGAAGACTCTCTTAGAGCAGAGGTGCTGGCTGTGATGGAAGGAATACAAAGAGCAAGACGGTTAAACATCAGAAAATTAGTTGTTGAAGGAGATCCAAAACTGGTGGTGAGTTGGTTGCAATGTGATGGATCTGAGGATGTGGGTCTTTAGCAGTCTAAAAGAGAAATTTAAATGGATAACAAAAGACATGGAAGTGAAGATTCAATGGGTAAAGTGTTATGCTAACTCTATGGGCACAGTTGCAAAACAAGAAGTTCGTTGGGGAGAGACAAGAGTTTTTGTCTCTCAATGACTTTGTGTGTATTTTTTTGATGAATAACTTTGTGTGTATTTTATACCTTTTGTATCTTTTCTTCTTTTAAATTTAATATAAATCCTGCAGTCATTGATAAAAAGGGAGAAATTGAGGATGTTGCTCATAGAATTAGAGCATGATGGGCAAAATGGAGGAGTGCATCTATAATCTTATATTATGTGATAGGAGAATACCGTTTAGGCTAAAAGGAAAATTTTATAAAACGGTTATAAAGCCAGCAATATTGTATGGACTATGGAAGCAGAGTGTTGGCCTGTTGGGCAGTCAGGAAACATGATGTCCATAAAATGAGTGTGGCAGAAATGCAAATGTTGATATGGATGTGTAGAAAAACTAGAAGGGATGGGATCAGAAACGTATTTATTTTAAGAAATCTAGAAGTAGCTCCAATAGGGGATAAAATGAAGGAAAGTAGACTAAGATGGTTTGGGCATGTGCAGAGAAGATATATATATTAATAGTGAGAAGAGAGGATCTGTTACAAATTGAAGGGGGGTTAGAAGAACTAGGGGCAGACCAAAAAGATATGAGCTGAAATAGTGAGATGATTTAAGGGCCCGTGATTTAACAATGGATATGGTATTGAACAGAAGGAAATGGTACTCGTATTCAATTGATATTACTTGCTCGTGGTTTTACATTCTCTAGTGGTTTTTCCTTTTTGAAAGTTGCATAGTGTTTTAATTGTTACACTTAGATGAAATTCAACAGTGTTGTTTACAAATTTGCATATTATGTAAGTTTGCATGGATGTATGCTACTTTATTTGCACCATATCTTATAGTTGGGTACCAGGACCTGCAAATGCTATGGTAGATGGCCTTGCCAAACAAGGGGTCAATAGACAGCAATTATATTGGGGGATGGTTGGGGACCCAAATGTAAGCTAACTACTGTTGAACTAAAAAAAGGGAGGGAATGGGACTTTAAGGGTCTACTGTCTTTGGGGTTGTTAACTATCTCCGTGATTAAGCAATTCTTTATTCTTTCTTATAATCAATAAAAATTTTGTTACTTATCCCAATAAAATATACCTTATTTTCTCAAATACATTATTTAATCATTTGAGCTTGTACATTACATTGTAATTTGTGTTTCAGGTTATTAAATGATAATGAATTTGAAGGACAAGTACCATATGAACTTTACTCAATTGGTGTACATGGTGGAGCCATCGAGTATGTAATGTTATACTCTATTATCCATTTTCTGAACTTTTTATTTATTTGGTTTCCATGATAACGCTGTTTTATATGTTATTTTGTACAATTATTGTTTACTTTTCTTTACCAAGTTTTTTTATATGATAGAAGCCAATAAATGCATAAACTGTTCTCCCTCAATGTCAACATAAGATTATAGTGATTCACTTTGTTTCTGGACCTGGTGGTCTATATCCATGCTGAACTAGCTATTCTAAAAGATTGTGAGACTAAGCTGTATTTGAATCTTGATATACTTAGCTTCAAACACTCAACACAATACATTGAGGCACAGTAAGATCTATATACAGAACACCCAATAAAATTATAAAAACTGATACAAAATGAGGACCAGATATGACTACCCAAGAATGTATATTCTGAGATCTGCCTAAAATCCTCAACTGACAACCATGACCCAAATCTGCCTGCCATACATTTTAATATCTTTTATCCTCTTGTGAACTCTTATTTTCAAAAATATTCTTGTTTCTTTCAGTCCATACAGACCACATTATTGCAGCCGGTACAATTGTCCATGCAAAAATTCCTTCTGTTTAGTCCTTTCCCCCACCAGGCTTCCAGGAACTCATTGATTGATTTGGTTGCAGCCCGTCTCAGGTTCAAAGCCTTGTAGGAATGAGGTCATATTTTCTATGCAACCTGGCAGTGTATGAAGGAGTGGTCGATCATGTGTTCTTCCTGATTGTGCAAGACACAGGACAAATCCTAAATATTTATTCTCCTCCTAATTAGACTGCCCTTGGTTTAACAGTTACCTAAAGCTTCTGTCTACCAGAAAGCAAACTTTTGATGGAGCTAGGGTCTCCACACAATTTTGGACGGGAATGTGATACTGATTTTCTCCATGAGGTGCTTGCAAAGGATCTATCAGAAAAAACAGCCGCCAGACTCCCACTTCCACACCCTACCATCTTCCCTTTCTATGTTTAGCTGAGTATCTTGGAGCAAGCATAAGAAGCTGGTAGCATTCTCTACCTCCCAATCCTGAAAATTCCTGCAGAAATGTGGTGTCCAAATAACAGTGGCTCTCCTGATTTCAAATGCTGAGCAACTTTTTGCCTCTTTATCTTCTGCAATCAAGTAGAGGTTAGGTCCAGGAATGAATTAGAAATGATCTGTATGCATGCATGCATGTATTAACACGTGGTTAGACTGGGTTATACCTTGCAATATTTTTATCTGCACCATATAATCATGAAACTAGATTATTTATTGTATTGATGTTCAGAAATGTCTTCTTTCCATTGCTACATCTCTTATCTGGTGAATTTTTGTGTTCCCTTTCAGTCTCTCCCGTAACAAAGGCTTGTGTGGCGTACCTTCTCTACCACCATGTCCTCTATTTTGGGGAAAGGGAGGTTTATCAACTGGTGGTAAAATTGCAATAGGTCTATCATGTTTGGTTATTGTCATATTATTCCTGGTGATATATATATTCTGCATCAGGAGGGGGAGAAATGATTACGACTTCTCTCTTCCTCAAGATCTTATTTGTAAGTGTTGCTTAAAATAATATAAGTCTGTCAGCTTTGCCTTTGTTTTTCGTGTGATATTGTTTATTTATTTTGTTTGTTTGGAGCACTAAACTACTTTGTTTTCACATGTCTTCTATGTACTGGAAGCTTTTTTTTTCACATATTTGATATGAAAGTAGAATTTTATAATATATTAATGATGTAAGATGGGTAGGTCCTAATGGATTCAGTGGTCTCAGGTCTCAGAGTAATGACACAAAGGGATGAGTTGCTGCTTTAGGAGAGTTTTGAAGATCTCTAAGCTGTGTAACTTGACCTATAAGGTTTCTAAGCCAGATCCAGAAATCTGTTGGTTTCACCATGGATTAATAGAATTTGTGAAAATCAAGAAATAGGTCTAGGAATGGAATTTTTTTCCATTTAACTCTGTGTGGAGACATGTTGTTTAGGGGTTAGAGTGGGATTTGGCAAATTAGAAGGGTTGGTTAAGATCCTATGGATATGGAGCAAACGGGAAAATTAAGTTAACTATGGATTCAAGTTTGAAATTTACCTACCAAAAAAAGTTGAAAATGACAAAGTGATCTGAAAGAGTAATGCAGGTAGGTTACGGAACTCCTTTTATTGGGTTTTGGTGGTGATTATCTGCAATTTATAGATTTAGTAGAGGCCATTATGTTTCCATATATTAACTCTTTATTATATCCCCAATGGGAATAAATAAATTATTTAAAAATTATTCATCGCTGAGATGGTCATAGAACTAATAAAATATTGATATGAACAATTTGAATGTCATTTAGGACCTATAAGAAATATAGAACCCAACAACACAAAGTCCTTGTCCTCAAAGAGGCTTGGCTATGCCAGTGATGTATTTTTGGAGCCTTTTTATGTAAAAAGAGGCTTCTAGTAGGATATCCAGTCCACTGGTCTTTTGAAAAGTACAGAATATAACTGAAAGGTACAGACTCATTGGCCAAACAAGTTGTTAGTGGACAAACACTGCATGTTTGGAACCTTTGCCGCCTAAATTTGGTTGTTTTTAATTAATGTTTTCCCAATAAAGAAAAAAGGAAGTTGAATAGTTGTTATTCTCTGTCATTTGTGACATATCTTCTTTACCTTTTGATTTCTAGGTATAAATGTTAGTGTAACATTAAGCTTGAAATGACAACTTGCAATGCTTTCCTGTCCATTTTCATCGTGCAAAAAGTTATAAGGCTTTATAGCATGCTTAACTTTGCATGGATTGTTTTGTATAATTCATCTGTGGATACCATAGTGATATAGCTTTGCCAATCTTGTTCATTGGGAAACTTATGTCTGGTGTGGTTATCAGCTGAGCTTTATTTGGTTCTTTCTACAGCACTTGCAGCAAAGAGAAATAGATACCAAAGGCAGAAGTCTTTGATGCTTGTGGAAATGGGGGCGCATAGTGCCAATGGATTTCCATCTACCGTGAATTCCCGTTAACAGACTTCCTGATAGGAGAGGATATTGAAATTGAAGCACATAGTCACCTGCCCACCACGAGTTCCTAAGGACACCTTGAGTGCCATGATATGCATGCTAAGGTCAGGCATCACATAGTTCCCATTACTGAGGAAGTTTGGTTGCTGAAAGGCGAGATTTTATATGCTTTCACAGGAGTCATGCTTCTCTTCAAAATTTCTGCACCTCCACAGCAGGGGACTAGAAAGCGAAGTTGTAAATCAATGCATCTCAGGTTATTGGGGAAATTCCCAAGCTGTGCATTGGATGCTCCCATATATCATACCCAAATTTTGGCAATCCATAAACATATTGTGTTGATTTGAATCTCAAGAAATACAAAAACACTGAATGGTATTCGCTTGTCTTGTAACTATCCATTTTCCAACCTCTGCAAATACTGTGGTTAGATCATCAACGCGGACCACCCATTTCCAAAATCTACTGTCCCAAATGCCTCTGCCAAGTGGCTAGTCTTGTAGTTCCATCTTCCATGCTTTAAATAGCTTCCTTCCTAATGAGTTGCTCCCGTGGGTGAACTGAAACTCCAGGTATTGATTAGTAATCACAATGCTGGTCGTTATGCAGGGGTGTCGGCCCATCAAATATATGCATCAGTTCTGGGGTTTGTCTGGCCGGGTATGACAGCAGATTCCACCTCCCACCCATCAAATAACTTGCATTGATTATGTATAAATCATTAAAGCTCAGTTTGGAAGGAGTATAAATACAAATATGTAGAGTGCAGTCTTATATTTTGTATTTCTAAACCTGTATTTGCGTTGTACATATTTGTATCTGTATTCTTCCCAAACTGAGCCTAAGATTGAGGAAAAGTAGAATTACCTGAACTTTTAACCCTTCTATAAATTTGAAAATTATAGGCTTGTAAGTTCATTAATTAGGGCTCCCAATTATATCTGCTTACTTCACCAAAAGAAAAAAAACAAAGATCTGCTTACAGAATTTTATCCCATGGATCCGATAATGATCAAGTCCGATATTTTTGGAACCAGGCTCTATTAAACGGGCTGGTTTTGTAAGGTATCCAGGTAATTGAGTACCTATTGACACTCCACATGCTTCCACACTCTATTGTTTGAGCAGCAGGAAATAATGTAGGAACGCCCAGCAAGAGTTGCCATACAAGTACGGCTCATTGCAGCAAATTCTGGACATCACAAACAAATTTCAGACTGTTTGCCATTTCTATTGCCATTCATCTGATCATAAGGTCATTCATGTCTTGGTGAAAAGTGGGTATGGGCCGTATGGGCTGCTTCCACAATCAGTACTCAACTCTCTTACTGATCATTTGATCAAGCTGAAACCCGAATTTGAACGGGTTAAACCAAACCCTTGGACCAGGCAATCCAGCTGCAGATCCCGTGTTAAATCTAGGTTCTGGTCAAGTGGTTATCTCAATGGTTTTAAAATGTCAACAAAATTTGGCTTCAAAAACACCCACCGACACGAAAAATAAAATATGTTGGGTGAAAATACTTTGGTGCTAGAATTTTAGAACAGAAGTTACCTCAAATTCCAAAATTTCAAAAAGTTTTATCATGGACCAACAGTCTGGGACGACCAAAATTTAAGACCTTGGTTAGCTTAGGGATCCCATTCTTAGCAGGATAGCTAAAAATCTAGCAAAATGCATCAACCCATAGATTGTGTTTGTTTATCCTTAAATTGGAAGTCAAAATTTTCAGCTGATTTGTTTTCAAGTAAATGACTTGGAAACCAACGTATTCACTGTAAAAGAGACAAAAAATGTAACTCCAATAATTCAATAAAAAAAAGTTTTTTATCCATTTCTGATTGAAGGTTTGAAACAAAAGAAGCTTTAAGGGGAAAAGGATCAGATATATAGTTATTGTGAACCAATTTATTGAGTTAATGTGAACTGAAAGAAAGAGCTAGACAAGGAATGAGTTTTACAGACAGCGAAGTTGAGTTCATATTAGTGAAAGATACTCAACAACACCACCAAATGGATAGAATGGTGTGGCAAACAGGCAAACAACCCAGCTACTGCAACAGTGACACGGAACCATGAAGAACTTAGCAGAGGTTGACTTAGCTCAGCTGGGTTACCAGCTGAAATTGAATCCATTAGAATGAAATGTCAATGGTTATTACTGTGGGCGCTTAGCCTAGCAAGACAGAAGAACCCAAATAACCATTTCATGGCCTACGTGGGTTGACATTTCCCTCCGCTCATTGGTCATTTTTGTCTGCTGAATGGTCCAATCAAAGCAACCAGCTGATTGCCATGAATTCCACATTTTAAGATCATCTGATTACATTGAATGTTTGAAAGGGATCTCCTGGCTTCCCATCAGGCTATTGGTCTCTTACTTAATGTCTATGCGTGTGTCAGAGAGGGACGGGGAGAGAGAGAGAGAAGTCAACTTGGACAAGAGAGGGGTACTGCTCTCTACTATAGAAAATTGAATGAAGACTTAACCCCAATAAAACGTACAGCTCTATAGCCATTAACATGTGAAGGAGAAGCTGCAATAACGTGCTCAAGTATTGACCACAAAGGGCTTGAGTAAAAAAACCCAGAAAGGGTGGAAGGTGTACTCAAAACCAATTTATTCCAAGTTGAGTATTTCTTTAATGGGGATTGTGACTTTGAGTAGTAGTCCATGCATCTGTTTTGTGTGAATCTTCTCAAAAACCAAGTCTGCTTCACTGGCTTTCCTTTTGACTCAAGTTAACCCAGCTTTATAATTTTAAAATTCCTTTCTGATTATATAGTGCCCAATTAAGGCAATAGAGAATATTTTGTAGTTGTGATTAAAATATTTCAAATTCTATTCTTTCTTACTATTTTTAGCATAATAATCCCACATTTGCACTTTTAGAAAAGGCGGATTTCACAATGAATTATGAAAGTCTTGCCTCCATTCCAGACCAGATGATGGTACCCTCACATATTTACAACCCAATTGGTTGAAACGTCCATAGGACATATGAACCTCACTTTGCATTTAGAGAGAGAAAGAGAGAGATTTGTCTAGGTAATTATTTCAATAAACCTGACCTTTGCAAGTTATTTTTGCTTTGATGTAGTACACGTCTCCCAACTCTCCAAAGTGTAGTAGTACTACTTCCTAACTATCCAGATTAATTAAAACAATCAAAATAACATCCTGGGTTACAAGATTTGTATAATTAATATTTTCTCAAGATTAACCCACCAAACCTTCTATCCATTGGATAGTCTGCTCAGGGATAAGCCATCCCATAAGCAGTGGCTGTGCTGTTGCACCGCCCCAAGGACAATAAAGTAGAGAGATAATTCTGGCCTAAATGATGTTTTCTGATCAGCACTTAAATTATCATAAGTTATCCCAAACAGTAGTTGGGTTTTCAGGCTAGGGTTCTCATCATTAATTCTGTTTGATCTAAATGGATTTTTCTATCTATGTTGGTGACCTGGCTCCTTCTCGCTTAGTTGACAGTTGGGTCAGGCTCAGTAAGCAATTTTCTTGCCTTCCCTCAGTCTGACCCGACCCACATGTATCCACAACTGGAGCAATTGATTTTTTAGGTCCCACAAATTTGCAAATGGGTACCTCATAACCTGACAAACCCAACATCAAATAATTACATTCATTAACCTTTTGTTTAATTTCCCATTTTTTTTTTATAATTTCTGCCATTTTTTTACTAATAAATGGGAAAATTTTCCCAGGTGGCTACCTAAATTTCTTTGCTGAATGACCCATTTAGTGGCAGCACCATGTAGACATGACTCAGTCAGTTCAGTCCCTTCCATGGAACAGGAGAGACTCCTCATTGGCCACGGATTTAATTCCAATGTATTGTCAGGTAGTCAGTAAGCTATATGACTCAGCATCTGTTGGATTTCCCCCCCCTCAATGTCAGCCACTGATGATGTTTCGAGTTTTCATTGCAGAACAATGCCATTGCCATTCCTCCTTGCACATTCATTGCACATAGACCAAAATTAATTGTGATTAATATATATTTTAGTGCATTCATCGCATGTAGACTTGGGGGCCGTTTGGGTACTGCTGAATTGGCTAAACTGAATCTTATTGGTTTGTCTTTTAGTGGATACAATAATGAAATGAGGTACCACAACATGTCAACATGTCATTCAACAATTAAGGACCTTGGTTTCTATTTTATTATTCATTCACTAAGAGACAAGCCAACGACAAGTAATTCAGTTAGCCAAATTTGCAATTATGAAAATCAACCAACCTCCTTCAGTAAATTTGGACCAATTCAAACAGTCCATCAAATAGGGGATTTTCTGATGGATACAGACTCAATTTACTTGTTTAGTTATGTCTGCCATGTGTTCGACCTTTTCCACAAGTACTTTGCTATTTGGTGGGACTACTCCAGTGGGAATTACTTTACAAGTAGAGGGTGACTTGACCAGCAAGTAAGGTCCTTTTCAGCTATCACCTAGGTATCCCTTTGGGGAGTCATTATCTCTTTGTTAGCTGAGTAACTAAATTGTCCTTGTAAACTTCAAGCTTTTAGTATTTTTGCTGTAAAGTTTTTCATCTGCATCATGCTGAGTGCTTTAACTGTAAAGTTTTTCAGCTCTATTTCTCCTTCTTCTTTTTCTTCTCTTTTTTATCAACTTTTTGAACATAAGAAAATATTGTTGGACATTAACACATTTCAAAATTTTCATTAAAGAAATAAAAAAATACTGCTACCACTTCTCTCATTGCTTATTCATTGCTTATTCATTGCACATTGACCAAAATTAAAAGCCTGATTCAAATATTTTAACTTCAAATGTTAAGAAGGGAGTAGTAATAGCAAAAAGTGGAGCCCCAATAGATTAAAATAAATTAGAAAAAAAAAACTTTATTTAGCTAGCTAGGGGGAGGGGGGGGGGGTGCTAGGGTGGTTTAAGTCAATCTCAACCACTTCAGACTCTGGACTCCATTAAAGATGATTCCCTGATTAATGGAGGCAAAGTTCAAAGCATCCGTATAGATTGATACGGCTGAATTATGGCATGAAACTTGGGCCATTCTGTCCATGCTGCATATGTATGTATATATTGATATTTTAAACCTTGAATGGAAGCCATAAAATCAATTTTCCTTGATCAGCTAATTTTCTTGCCACATGTTGCCAAGTTGAACAACAAGTTATGACCTTTTAAGCTGCCAACTGAACTACCACCTGGATATTTCTTTTTGAGTCCATTATCTCTTTGTTAGCTGAGTAGTTAATTGTCTGAGTAAAATTCAGGTTTTGGGGTTCTTTTCTGTTGAAATAATCTTTTCAATTGCAACTTGCTGACTGCATTAACACGCTATGTCTTTTGCACAAGCCACTAATTCCACTACTGCTTATTTCTAATAAGACCTTGTCTTGCCTCCACTGGTCCAAGTCTCTCTTATTGCTAGACTTTCTTTTTTTTTTTTATTTGATTGAATTTTCAAAGAAGATAAAGTAATGCAGGTCATTGATGTAAAGGGTATTGCTATTGGCTATTTCCACTACACTCAGACCCTCTCCCAATTCCCATTGCATGTTGACAAAAGTTAGGTACGATTGAAATGTCATATTAGGCAATAAGAAAACATAAGAAGTAAGAAGGAAGTGGAAATAGTAAAAAACTGGAGTGGCTATAGATTCACTCTAAAAGAAATAGGAAAAAGAGCTTTATTTTGTTACTATTTTAGCTATATGGATGATGAGATTATCCAGGTGAATTAGTCAATTTGACCCACTTCAGATTCACACTCCATTAAGTTGGCAATTATCTGATTGGCCAGTTTCAGCTATTTGTCTTGCCATTAAAAGCCAACTGGCCTACCTCCTACCACCTGCTTGTCCTTTTGCCTCACTTGGATTTTAATTAGTACAGTATTGCAAGTAGCGGTACATATAACAGTTTTTAGAATTAAAGATACTCTATGGGGTGGAGGGGCGTTAGTTGTTTGGATTTTGAAAAGGGGGAAAGTTACTAAAAGTAAAAATAAATTTGATTGATCAAAAAATTCATATTCTTTTTTAAGATTTATTATTCTATTTTTCAAATAAATAAATAATTTTTTGATATGGGGGGAAAGTTGTCAATATTTGATATGATAAAAATGCTCTTTTTAATAATAGATTTTTATGACTAAAATGATCATTAATTTATTTACTCAAAAAAAAAAAAATATATATATATATATATAGATAAATACACCTACCGAAATAAGTAACTTAACCAAAAACGAACAGAGTCTAAATATTAATTGTTAATTGATTTTATCTATTTTAAATATTAACAGGTGAGGTGATGTGACATAAAAAATAAAGTTTCATACTTTAAACCATACTAAAATCTATGCTTTGATATTTAGCAAGCCTTTAATCTGCGTCATGTCTCTTCCCATATAAAATTACCCATTATTATATGTATTTAAAACTGGAGCATAGGTTTGGTTGCATCTAATTCAAACCAACCCAACCCGATCCATCTATCGACACGGTAGCCGAAAACCCACTTGACAAATTGGTGTAAAATCGAAACGTATATATTCAGACCATTTAAATTATGGGACTTGTAGATGACAAATGACTTCACCAAATTGCAAAGAATTTGAATTTTATAATGCACAAGTGCATCATTTGGAAGGGTGTCAACAACAGAACCACACAACAAAGCTACAGAAACAAATTTAAATATTAAATCCCCCAAATGACATGATTTCTTATTCTATATATCGTTTGGTCCAGATGGGGAACCATGAAATAATTTAAAAAACAAAGCCCCATTTGTACCTCCAAATCCGCCCCCTCCCAAAACGGTTTGTTCTTTTCCCTCTTGCTGCTGCATGTTGAAATCATGCTGGCTTTTGGTGGATTCCTCTTTGAGTAGGACCAACAAGGCTCCAAAAAGAATCAAACCCACCTGGCCTTTGGCTTGCAGACTGTATCTATTGTCCATGAGAGTCACCATTCAAAAACCAGTACGACCAGACCACACTATGTAAACGCGTTGGATGAATCAATTTGTAGGAATTTTTGGGCCTTGTTGATTGACCTCGAAATCTGCTCAAACCAAAAGAAAATTTCTTCTCCCAAGTAGTAGCAACCGATCAAGAAAGAAAGAAAACAATAGCAAGAAGACAAATTACAGAAAGAAAGAAAGGAAAAAAAAAAAAAGTTAAGTTAGAAAGGTAAGTGCTTATCTGCAACAAAAGAAAATAAAGTGATGTCACGGAGGAAGTTGTCCACCACAATACAAACCAAGTGGACGAGTAATGACTTGTAATAAGTTGTAAGTTGTAACGTTTATGCGTGCCATCTTGGCAATGGGGCTTTGCATCATCTATCATCCATCATTCATCATTTGGGTGGAGAAACCAATAAAGAAAGATTAATTAGCCAGCGTATTAACCACGTGGATTATAAAAATTAGAGAAATTGTCTAAAATTCACCATGAATTTTCAGCATTTCTCTTAAACTCACTACAACTTTTCAAAATATCTAAAACTCATCATGTCACTAACTTGATGTTAAACAGACTAACGGGTGTTAATATATTACCGTTTTAACCTTTATAAAAAAAATATAAAATATATACAAAATAAATTAGCGGGTGCTAATATATTACCATTTTAATATTTAGACATGAAAAAGGAAATGTTCAAAAAAGTATTTTCAAATATAAAATAGATAAAAACATAGAGATCACAAAAAATATAAAAAATTATAGAAATTGCAAACAAAATAAAAAATTATTTTCAAATTATAGAAACTATAGAAATTAAAAAACAATTTCAGAAAATAAAAATTGTAGAAAACACCAAAAATTATAGAAAAACACAAAAATTGTAAATAAATAACAAAAGTATAAGAAAATTTATAGATTGTAGAAAATAGAAAAATATAAAAAAAAACATAAATTATAAAAAAAACATTGGAAATTATAACAAAACACTAAAAATGCAAAAAAAAAAAAATTGAAAACTAAAAAAGACCATTTTTCCTCTAACTCACCATTCAAAGGTAATTTGGTCATGAAAATTGTTATTTATGATGACATGGACACCTCTGTTAAGAAGCACTAACGGTGCACTAACGGAATGTGAGTTTTGGAAAATAAAAACTTACTGACATGATGAGTTTTAGACATTTTAAAAAATTGTGATAAGTTTAAGAGAAATGTTAAAAACTCATGGTAAATTTTAAACAATTTCCCTAAAAATTAATATGCTTCAAGGCCCAAGCTAAGGTTCCCTCACTAATTGAGGAGGAAAGGCATGGGGTCAAATGGGCCTATCTTGATTGGCCATTGGGCCCACCCTAGGAAACTTGTGCCTTGGGAGATGGGGCAAAAGATGGGTCTATGGATCGAAGAGGGTTGCGTTCTATTTGATTAGGTCAATTTCATTGAGACCCATTGAATTGTTCTCAACTTGTTTCTATGTCAACTTGTATGTCTATATGCAATCAGGGGCTGCAAAGCTTGACCCAATTCGTCAACCGGCCCAAAATTTCCCGGGCCTGGGCCCGCCCCTTTTTGTTGGCACCAAAATATACAAACCCCACCAATTATCAACAATAATGAAGCGGTGCTCGCTAAAAGCCCAATTCTAACTCGCAATGATGATCACCATTGGCATGAAATTTGCCACCTGCTTTACTTCCTTAGATCCGATGTCTCCAATAAGAGCCCGACCCGTTTAAATTCCTTCGAACTTGTTGTCATTCGTCAATAGACCTGCTCATGGGTCGGGTAGTCCGATGGCCCAACCTGGTTCCTTTCTCAATCGGGCTTGGACATGTGATTAAGCCTGCGGGCCTGACCTCGAGCTCAAAACACTAAGTCCGATTGTGTTTTGGGCCGGGCTCAGGATTTGTCAAAAAAGCCTAGCCCAGCCAGATTAATTTATATAATATAAAATATATAATGTTTATTATAATATATATATATATATATATATATATATATACACATGTTTTTATTTTTTTTCTAATTTCTAAACTCCCAAGTCCCAAAACCCTACACGAGCCCGATGTTCCCCTTTCCTCTCTCATTATGTTCATTTTCTTGAGAAATTCATCTTTCAGAGGTTAGAGCTCAACCTAGCAACAGCCTGATCCAAGCCCAACCTGGGCCGGGATCGAATTCAAGCCTAAAAAAAACTATTAATGAAGAGTAAAAGCCTGATCCAAGCCCAACCTGGGCCATGAACAAATCTAATCGTTAATTGGCTTTGTTTCTCCGGAAAAGAGGAACGGGTACGGTTAATCCATCCACCACCACCGGTTGGTCCACAATAGCCGGGTCATAGTGATTCCAACCCGACCCGACCCATTATAGACATGCAACTGTTGCTATGCCCTCTAATACACTCAACCAACTGCAAAAGCTGTGTGGTCCTCTGACAAAGTTTCTGCCACCAAACGGTGAATTATGTTGCAAATAGGAGTAGGTGGGCCCCCATTTTCTGACCAGTTGTAGGTCAGGGTGTAAATTGAGCTTACTTGGGTCAACAAAACCAACTATTCATACATGGGTTCCTTTCCAACCTCCCACTGTTTGCACTAATTAGATTATTCTAAATTAATCAACTTAAATAATAATAATAATAATAATAATAATAGGGAAATACATAAAATCTATAGTTAATCATGATTTAATCCCAAATTATTTCTTTGACTCAGCCAGCTTTCTTTGCTGCAAATTAGGGTTTTTTTTTTTTTGCTTGAAAATCTTATTGCTATTCAAACCCTAATCTAAGTCTAGAGCTAAAAAGTCTCCACATCAAGAAAAAATATTAATTAGTTTAATTGATCGAAGTTAATCAAAGAGTAAAGACTCCGTTAAGTGGAGCACCCTCAGCTCGTTGGATACCATCACGTGGGTTGACCCGAAAAGGCGGGTCTTTGTTTGCGTCGGTTGAAGATCGAGCAACGGTCAAAGATCTCGATCGAGCCGTCTAAACTTTTCTGATTTATTTATTTTATTATATTTATTTATTTTTGTTTTGGAGATAGGAAGCTGGAAGGAAGAAACAAAAGGAGCGAGAACATTATCTGGCTGTGGGGGCCCACGGGCTTTATCGCAGCGATTCGATCCAATTCCAAGGGTTCAAATATTCAAGCCCAACCACTGGAAAGGAAAAGCGATGTCGACGTCGACGGCAACAGAATAAACTCATAAAGCGTGTCGCTTGCGTGACGGAAGGTTCAAAGCAAGGGTAAAATAGGAAAGGTAAAAAGTAAAAGCCTGAAAGAAAAGTGCCGAATCCCCCAGCCCAAGTGGGCATGTTCGATGTTTTCGATTATCCAAGGAAAATGACCTTTTTGGGCCGCCCCCTTTTCTCTGGCCCATTTTTTCGGCCCCCTTAATTACTAAAATACCACCCTACATTGAAACATTTCCTTGTATTATCGAGATAATTCCTTGGACTTAAAAGTAAAATTCTGGTGTGGGGAGATCCCAAAGCAGAAAGTTCAGAGTCGATTCAGAATCAGAAGTGACTTCCCAGCTACCCAAAACCAAAAGGACCTGGTTTAATCACAAGCAAGGGTGGGATTAGGTCATTAGTCTACAAATTGAACGGCTATGATTTAAGGGTAAATCCGTCAATTTCATTAATTAAAATTCTGCAGTTCTATCATGATCAGACAGTGATGGCTGTGTGTCCCATGTCAAGGTCTCATATGGGTCCCCCAAATATTGAACTTGTGGGCAAGAGAACCTCGTGGTTATTGACCATTGATGTCATTTCACATCTGGACAGTATCTGAAACTCAACAACTCAGATCTCTTGGGTTTCTGTTTTTGGTAAATCATCAAATTTGATGCCCACAACTTCTAACCCTCAATAATATCCTCCCCAGAAGCAACATGACATGGGGACAGTTGCTTATGTTGTGGACTTGTGGTGCTTTCAACCCTGACCCTGACTGGTTCATCCCCAACAGAAGAACCCTTGAGAGTGGGAACTGAAAATATAATTAATTAACCAATTATCAATCAATTAATTAAACAACTTTTGGGTTTTTTTTAATTTTTTTATTCATAGATGATAGATGAAATTGAGGCACAAGATTAGGAGTTGCACAGTGGAGAAGCACCAAAAGCAAGTAATAGTTATCACTTATGGTAGGATACTTTTGTTTCAGTCTTCAACTGGTTTTGAGAGAGTTTTGGACCAATTAACACATGTGTTAGTGGGATTAAACAAGAAATAGGAAGATAAGTTTAAGATATGTTAACTGAATATTGTAATAAAGTAAATTAAAAAAATAATGTGAGGAGAGGATTAAGAATATTTTATATAATAACAACAATAAATAATAATACGAGTTGATTTTCGCTTCTGACGAAAGCGATGAACTGGCTAAAAATTACAGATATTTATAATTAAAAAAAAAAAAACAAAATGTAACAATGCTCATGATGCTTGATAGGATTTGATACTGATGAGTTGCTGAAGAGGGGGGCAATTTACTAAAAACACTTCATTAGTACTTGTATTATAATGGGTTGCCGCGTTAGGACCCCATCAAATTTGACTCAAGTGGAAAGAATTCACATGTTAAAGTCTGACCTAATGGTTAGAAGAATACTATCTCTCTTCTCCCACTTGACTTCTCTTCCTTCCTTGATGTTTTTATTAATTTTTTCCAACCATCAAAAAATAACGATCACCGTAGTCATCCGGTTGGGTCGATTCTTACCAGAGTACCACCCGGGGTTTTGTTTTCCATTAAAACGACAAAGCTTGAAGATGACAAGAACCTCCCTAAACCATGTACTAGGGTTGAAATGAAGGAGCCAATAAGAGGTACTAATTTGCTCTAATATTCTTAGAATATTTACTTTTGAATATAATTAATCAACTTAATGACTGTAATTGTACTAGGTCACTAGTGCTAGAACAGTGTCAAGAAAACAACAGCTCAATAAAGCTTAATAAAAGAGGAAATGGGATCAATTTCTTATTCTATCAAGAACTAGAAAAGCTTTTGATTGGTAGTACTACTCTTACCACATAGACTACTTGTAAAAAATAAAACAAAATCCACAGCATCACGAGGCAGATATGCTCTCTCCTTGTAATTTGGTTTATCCAACATTACAATATATAAATAAGCAAGGGTAGCTAACAACAAGTATTTACCTATTCGGATCTACCCGGATCCGAATAGAAAGAGGGGGGGGGGGGGAATGAGAGAGATTATAATGTATATATTAAGCAAATTCTATCACTTTCTCTGTTTAATTAAGATCAAGAAAGAGAGGTTATGATCATCTGGGTCGTTGGGTTTACGGGCTGTAGCCCACCCCAGATCAAAGAATTATGGGCTTTATATTGGGTAGGGTCCATTAAGGATGGTGGGCATCGTATTCATCTCCTTTCCCACGTTTGTGGAGTGCCAATAACGGAAGGACAGCGTTTCCGCAAGATAGCTCGGCCCATACAACAAGCAACCCTCTCAAAGTCTCAATACGTCTACTCACATAAATGATAAAATGAAATGGGGTTGCGTTTGGTTTGAATAAGCAAGTTAATTAATTAAGCACTAATTAATAATTGGGCATAAGCCAAGTGAGGCCCGGTGAGGGGGGAGGAAACCGGAAAATAGATAAGACTGATGGAATGGAATCTGGAGGTGGGTCCCACGAAACGCAGGAAATACCAAACCAGCAGCAGCTCCCATGAAGCCCATAAACCCACCGTCTTGAGCACCACGATTCCATCTCAGTCTGCTTCTAACAAGTAGCTTGTGGTTGTGGGACCCTTTAGATGGACCATAGGCTCGTCCGTACGGAATCACAATACATTAAAAAAAAATGTAAAACCCCAGTGACCAATGAATCAACTGTTGTTGGTGTTCTGTTCTCATCCTTTTCTTTGTTTCTTTTCTCTCTTTTCTAACGGATGACTATAGCAACATGATGCATGCATCTAGACTGTTTAATGGGCCCCACCCATCACTTCCCATTATCAACTTGGCAGCTGAGAATCGGCACCGTCCGATGAGACCGTAAGCACAGTGATTATTATGTGGATGGATTAGGTGGAAAGAGATTAGCTCAAAAGCGATGAACAGCAATCAGCAATATTAGAAGCTTCATTTATATGTGGAATATAAAGAAAAAGAAAAATTGGAACCTTCCATTAGTTGTATTTGTATACATAATACATCCCTTTTGGAGCATGGACAAGCAAAAGTAGCCGCATGCCAAACAAGAAACCCAGCAGAGGAAGAAACTTGTCATCTGTCAATGTTGGTTGGAGATACTGGAATTGTGACCTGATGAAGGGATATAAAAGGTGAACATGGCCAATAAGACAAGCCCTTAGTGTATTTCAGCCAATCATGGCTTGACACGTAGTCTGGAGGGAATTTATTGCCGGATGAGCTTTGTCTTCAAGCCTATGCCTATCCATCTTTCTTTGTAAATCAACAGGCCCAAAAATCCCATCATATATCCTTCCTTATTCCTTAGCTGAGAAGAATTAAGCTAAGTAAGCTTCTCACTTCTCTCTCTCACCCACCAACTGAAGTTTACCTATCAAAAAAAAACTAAATGATAATTGGTGCATTAAAAACGTTAAAAAATATAAGAGAGAAGATCTTTTTGATGCATAATAAAAGAAAATAAAATATATATTAAATGAATTTTAAAGGCCTAATTAGAGATAAAAACAGGAGAGAGAGGAGAGAGGAGAGAGGAGGTTATCCTCATGGTCAGCACTGGCAGCAAAGCTCAGGGGGGATGAACTTACAAAAACAAGGTCCACAGTCATGTGAATCCCATCAACTTGCATGAATGGGTCCCACACCTCTCATATACAACCCATAAACACATACATACTTATAAGCTTTCATCTTCCCCTTCCCTTCTCCTCCTTCCTCAACCCCACCTCCCCCTCCTCTCTAACCATCTTCCCACCATTTCATGAGTTGACCCACACCCAACACTCTTATATCAAAACTTAAAATATTCCAAAAAAAATTTTCACCTTGCCCAGTCTTATATATTCATCCATCATTCAATCAACCCAACTCATATTTAGCTAGCTCTTGAGTCGTCTTTATCTCTCTCTCTCTCTCTCTATCTCTCAAAGACAACCCTACCCATCTCTCTCAGTCTCTCCTATATATGTGCATATCCTCAACATCTCTTTGTGTATCACAGTCACAGAACACCACTCGTGTAATCTCCTTCCTTTTGCTTTGCTTAGTGCAAAAGAAAAAAGAAAGAAATTGAAGCAACAGAAAGAAAAGAAAAAAAAGGAAAAAGAAATGGACGGAAGTTGCATCGATGAAAGCAGCAGCAATTCCATATCAGTCTCGCCGGCGCCGGTGTCTTCTTTACCGGAGAAAAAAGAAACCGAGAGGCTATGCCGGATGGGGAGTGGCGCTAGTGTAGTCATAGACTCAGACAGCGGGGTCGAAGCCGAATCTCGTAAGCTCCCATCGTCCCAGTACAAGGGAGTCGTCCCCCAGCCAAACGGACGTTGGGGGGCTCAGATATATGAGAAGCACCAACGTGTGTGGCTGGGCACGTTCAATGAAGAGGAGGAGGCAGCCAGGGCCTACGACATCGCAGCGCAGAGGTTCCGCGGCCGGGACGCCGTCACCAACTTCAAGCCATTATCGGAGACGGACGAGGATGACATCGAGACAATCTTCTTGAATTCGCATTCCAAGGCTGAGATTGTCGACATGCTCCGAAAACACACATACAATGACGAGCTCGAGCAAAGTAAGCGTAATTATGGGCGCAATGGCGATGTGAGTAAAAGAAATAGAGGTGGTGGGTGCTTCGGTGATTCTGGTGGCTCAGACCGAGCGGCCAAGGCTCGTGAGCTGCTCTTCGATAAGGCCGTCACGCCCAGCGATGTCGGCAAGCTAAACCGGTTGGTTATACCAAAGCAACACGCAGAGAAGCACTTCCCGCTCCAGATTGGAAGCACTTCCAAGGGTGTGTTATTGAATTTCGAGGATAATGGAGGGAAGGTGTGGCGATTCAGATACTCGTATTGGAATAGCAGTCAGAGCTACGTGCTCACAAAAGGGTGGAGCCGATTCGTGAAGGAGAAGAACTTGAAGGCCGGCGATGTAGTCAGTTTTCAGCGATCGACGGGGCCGGACAAGCAGCTTTTCATCGACTGGAAGCCCAGAGCAGCGTCGACTTACATGGCGTTGCCACAGCTGGTTCACCCGCTAAACCCAGCAGCTCAACCGGTCGAGGTGGTTAGATTATTTGGCGTCAATATTTTCAAAATACCAGTAAGCAGCGTGGTTAACAGTTGGAATGGAAAAAGATTGAGAGATGTTGATGAGTTTTCTTCATTAGAGCCCTGCAGCAAGAAACAGCGCGTATTAGGAGCTTTGTAGCAGTTTTCATTCCCTGATTTTGTTTTTCCTTTTTTGTTTTTCTTTTTTTTTTTCCCTGTAAATGCTGAAAGGGAAAGAAAGGAAAGTTGAGGGGAGGTGGGTGTGCCAACTTGCAAAGGTGGTCTGATGTGTACATTATTACAAGACAAAAGCAGAAGATGTTGAAACCAGGTGGGACGAAAAATAATCAAATTCTCATTTAGGATCTTTTTTTTTACAGTTGTTCATTAATTAATTTGTTCTTTGTTAATTAATTAATCTTGTTTAGTTTCTACAGTTGTTATGAAGAAATTTATATGTAACCAGCTGTATGTTCTTCCACCCAGCAGAAATGGCACGACAGCTTTAAGCTATTTCCATCCCCTGAATATATGGCCATCTGGGTTCCTTCTAATAATTAAATGAAGATTTAATTAATTTCATTTTTTCTTTCTGTTGCTCCAGGAAATTAATTAATTAAATGTCATCTTCAAATATAGCCCTAGCTACTGAGAGAGAAAAAGAGAGATAGAGAGAGGCATGTGTATAAATTAAATAGCTTCAACTTGGATACGGAAAGGTGAAGAGAAAGGGAGCTTTATACAACAACATTGGGTTTTGGAACCAGTATTCAGTATTTATATATGAGTACCATGTACCTCTGCCTGTCTTGGTCATCCTCAGTGTTGATTATCTCAATGTAAGATATATCTCTAATAAAAGATAGTAAGGCCCGCTTAGAGAGAGAAGCTGACACTAAAGAAAAATGCAATTAATTAGGTTTTCTAGGTTGAGATGGATAAATTAGGGCGAGTTTTTAACCCAGGACACATTTTCTTGGTGGATCCTGAGGAATGGTGCTCGAACCCTTTTAATTTCGTGGCGAAACATGAAAGCAATATTATTGACAAATTTACCATCTTCAAATCTTCTCTCCTCAATGTGTTTTTAGGGTTATAAACATTTGCCTTAGAGATGCTTTAATTTAATTATCTATTTTCTTTGGTTTTAATTTTAATATGTATGTTATTGGGGTATATATATGTCACACAAAAGTATAAACAAGTATTGACAAAGCTCAGTCTATGTAAAACCTATTAAATAATATAGTAAAACTTCAATTAATCTCACAAGCAATAATTCAAATACCAAGTGTCAACCATTGGAATTATTTCTTCTACAAAAAAAAACTATTGGACTAAATCGAGAATGATTCTTAAACAAACAAATCGATGTAAAAAAAAAAAAAAATCAAATAATTATGTTAAGTAAATATGTAATGTAGATTGAACATTGCTTATGAAATTATATATTATTTAATCAAACTTATCGAACCATTAGGTTTTATTTTTGAGAAAGATCCTTATTGATACTTTTGTAGATTTGCGTGTATATTTTGACTTTATGAGTAACAAAAAAAAAAAAAATCTATAACCTTAAAAGAAAGGGTCAGAATTGTTATATTGATGTAGATGATGTAATAGGTACTATATTAAGACAATTTATTTGTCATAGTCCCATTAAGAACTTTAGGTTCATTGTATCTTCGTCATATCAAGTAATTGTTCTAGTCCAATCACTTTCTAGCAAAAAGGAATCATTGTAAGACATTTGGAACATGTTCATCACTAATATTTATGCAATGTCTTTTTAAAGTTAAAGTATTTTATCATAAATTTATTTTTTATTTTTTCTAATCACAATATACCTTTAGTACTTTTGTCTTTTTCCATAAATATTTACTTGAGATTTCATTATATCTGGGAATTATTTTAAGCTTAAGAAAATAATTGCAACTATATATTGTAATTCATTTAGTTGTACTCTAATGTAGTTGCATCTTAGGCCAACATATCAGTTGCAACTATATATCGTAATGCTTACTTATTTCTCTTAGCATAAAAAATGTAGTTATTTTATAATGAATATTCCTTTCCAAAAATTGTAGTAAATTTTAAATACCTTTTACTAAGAGGATCTTGTGATAAAAACTATAGGCTACCTTGTTAGTGATCTATAGAAGAAATGATGGTTATTTATGCATCATAACTATGCCTAGCTACATGATTTTTTTTTCATACAATATGTGATTACTAAAATTAATATAATTTCATTAAATAGTCATAAAAATATTCTATTTTCATTAATACTCATAAACTAACTATTAGATTCAATTCACTCATAACAATATCTTAGACACTATATTCTTTATTATATATTTTCCTTTTTATATTAGAGATATATTAATATTTAATAGAGTTGAATCTAAAACAAATAAGAAATGCTTCTATTCCTAACTATATTAGATTTACACTGTTAAAATTTGTCAAAAGATAGTTTGTGCATGTTTTCTTTTTATATGTTTTTCAAGCAACACCTTTAATATTGCAAAAGTAGACAAACGAGTCATAGAAGTAAATACAATGTCCTTTATCAAATTTGAATAAATAACACAGAGAAATTATTAACAAATAACTAAGCATACGATACTCACAACGTCTATAAACTTGGCATATAAAGGAAAGTTTAAAATTATTAACAAATGCCTTTCACAGTTCATTAAATTTTCAAACACATGTATACATTTATATGATCTAAATGGGGTTAGTTTAATCACGACTTCTACCACTTGTCGTCCTAAGATCCAGTAACATAGATCATGAACTAGACCTTCAAATGAAAACTTAGAAGTATGCAGATTGTGTTATGTGGGGCCATTTTACAAAGTTTATCCAAGTAGTTTTGCAAACCACAAGGTATACTTATGTATTTTGGTCAAACCATATGGTATATTTAAGTAATTAATCCTTCGATAAAACATCCGAAAGCACTTATAAATTTTGAAAGAAAAACATCTTATTTTTCATTGGTAATCTACCGTCTATAGTCATTTAAATTTAAGTTAAAGAGGTCATTTGAACAACCTTACGCTTTGACAATTTTGTCCTCAACCATACAGGTCCACATAGTATCCCCATATCATATATACGGTAAAAAAAATATTTAATCATATTTACATTATAATATAATGACATAATATAAATATGTTATGTGCTCATAATAATTTAACAATACAGAAAGGAATGGCAAAACAGAATTCATGTAGCTGACCCCATATAGTTAGGATAAGGCTTGGATGATAATGGTGATGAATATAAATATATTATATTTTATATAATATTTAATATAATATATATTTTATATTTAGAGAGGTAAAATTTTGAAGCATGCATTTTTTCAAAGGTTTTATCAAGGAATCTCAATTAATATCAACTTTAGAGAGAATCTTGTTTATTTATCCTAGTTGATTTTCTATTTCTTTATCTATTAAATTTATTTGTTAACACCTACAAAAATCTACCAAATCATCACTCTAATTACTATCATTAGTAATATATTTTGAAAGGTTACAGAATTAATGAAATATAATACAATTAGGGAGAATGAAATTCCCTATACCTATAAATAATCACATCTATTTTTCCATTGAGCATTCACTTTCTCTTTCTCTCTCTTGCAACTTGCTTCCTTATTATATATATATATATATATATATATATATATATTTCTAAAGTCGCCATTATTCTTGATATTTATATATATATATATATATATATATATATATATATATATTTCTAAAGTCACCATTATTCTTGATATTTGTGGCCATACTTCCATATAAAGAGAACATATGGGCCATGTATTCTAATGATATACTTTGGAGAACCACTTGCAAAATTTGAATATGTTCTTCTTGTGGAGAAATTCATGATCATGAAGGATAATGCATTAAATATGAGTCCTACCTTTCAAATTTCCTTATCACTATCACCATCATAGCTATTCTTCATTTACCCATTTCCATAATTTTTAACAAAAAAAAATAATATCATTGTTTTCATGTTCATTTCTGTATGTATTCCCTTTTCTCATGGATTTTAATTAGAACGACTCAAGTAATTAGATTATCATAGTGTTAGTAATTCATCAAGTGCAATCATATACTAGAGCTGCAAATTGATTTGGGACCATAAAATCAAGACCTGCCACTAGATGGTCCTGTCTTAACAAGTTACTTGTGAAAGAACATTTTTTTAACCCCCAAACTTTACTCCCAATGGAGGGGCAGCCACCACTATTTTGTTAATAATTAGAAAATAACCTATGGAGGGGCATATAAACACACCACCTTACCCCTCTCAAAAAGCTATACATAGGGACCAATAGTTCATAATAAATATACGCAAAAAAAAAAAGATTAATACATCTGAAGATTCTCAATGAGGAAGAAAAATAATCTACTATGAAGAAAGGGTGTCTTAGTCCCTCCATTTTGATCATAAGGTTGTTAATATAGCTTGATTGCCTTCTCTAAAATTGTATATGAAAGAAACCTGCATATCCATCATAATGTTTTGAATCCTTTTTTCATCCATTACCAAACATCAAGTTGTGAAAGAGTATTGGTTGTGATATTTAATTAGCCATATGATAATTGATAAGCACATATGTAAGATCATTTCTTTGACCTAATCACACTATTTTCTTTTCCATTGCACAAATGAATAATAGAAACAATAATTCAATTGATTCCTTGATTTCTTTTATCTATTTGATCAAACTAAAATAAAGAAAAATCAAGATATTTACCTTAATAGGAATACCCATATTTAATAATACTTATACTAATTAATTATATTGGTTGAATGCTAAGAAAATCAGTGACCTTTGAAATATATATATATATATATATATATAGTCCCTTTAATGGGCTGAGCCCACTCGTGAAAATTTGAATTAGTCTTTATCCTGTGAATGCCATATAAATACGGTTAATGCATGCAATAGGACAATGCTGGCTTGCAAGTTGGAAAATCATGGGGGGTTTCTTATCCTATATAACTTACTTGTGATGAAATCCTGTCTTCAACCTGCAATGACTGGTCATAGACCTGTGCGCTTCCCTACCCACAAGAAAGAAAAAGGTTGCAATATGATCATGATATTGTATGTATTTTGATCAAATTGCACTCATTCGTACGAATTAACTTCATAACATATGCTTTCCAAAAAGGAATAGTACTCTCTATAGCAAATGATCAGCACAGAAGTTGTTGAAGATAGGTTAATTGTCATGGTCCTCTCTCTCTCTCTCTCTCTCTCTCTCTCTCAAATGGGAAACGTTTTTGTTTGGTGATGGCCAGAGAAGTAGGCCCTCAGTTGTTGGCCTTTGAAACTAGCCTGGTATGAGTTTCTCTATCATCTTTGGACCATCCAGCAAAGTAGACTTAAAACGACATATAACCTATATGCAAGGGGGGATGAACCTTCTGTGTCCCTTAGTACTATATATTATACTGTGATGTGATAGCCCTTGTACCCTGGACACTTTTTTAATACCGACAAGCAATTCAGTACAGTTTTAATTGCTTTCCACTGACCAACTAATTAATTTAAACCCATTTAGATTTAATTCTAATCCATCCTTAATTTTCATGCTCAATATTTGAAGCTGCTGCTTAATTTGCAGATGTGATATTTGTTTAAATTAGTCATCACATGATTCCATCCCCATTCTGGTAGTTAACTAGACCAGGAGAAACACGTGCTTCACTTATCAGGTGGTGGGTGATGGGTAGCCATTTTCTCTTTTGCAATTTAGAAAACAACTTGCAGCTACAATTATTAATTATGTACTTTTTACTTTTATTAGATGGTAAAATTGGAAGGCTTTGATAATAGGCTTAGACCAGAGGTGTGCCGTCCTTGGCCGTGCCGCTCCCTCCCGGGATAATTTGGGGTTGGCCTGGCACCACTCACGGCCCAAGTTTATGAGGGCCCATGTCATGCTGCAGGTTTGGACCGGATAGGCTGCAAGCGGGCCTGGGCTGTGCCAGGCCAGGTCTTGGATGTGGGTCGATTGGGTCAACTATTTTTTATTTTTTTATTAAGTAAAATTAAAATATTTAACTTTTCTTTGGGAACTATTTGAAAAATAAGAAATCTATCAAAGAAATAAAAAAAATACTTAACTAAATAAAAAGCCAAAGCCAAAGACTAAAAGTGAATAACAAATTGAAAGAAAAATAGGAATTTTACTTCATTTAATTTTGAATAATACAAAGCATACAATGGTTGGATGAATGAAATATGAAAATTGAAAAATGGAATAAATTAATAAAATATAAAAATACAATATAATTACAAATTGAAAATAAAAACAATGTTATTAAAAAATATCAAATAAATTAAATAAAACTAAAACAAAATTTACAATAATTTGAAAAAAAAATGCTATACAACTATTGAGTATACAAAAAATATTGACTTCGTCATTTTCTCCTATTGTTCTTGACTTTGATCATTTGCTTCAGGTGAAACATCAAGTGTAGTGTCATGCCCTCATTTATCTTGTAATCTATTTTCAGCATCCAATCATCTTTAAAGTAGATGCACATCTCTAGAATTTCATCATTCATAAAGTTTCTCTTGTCGTCCAACACCCTAGTACCTACACTAAAACAAGACTTTGATGGAACTTAGACACTAGAGGCATTAGTAGATCATGTGCCATGGCGGCGAGAACTAGATAATTTTTTGCAAGTTCACTCCACCAAGCTAAAATATCAAAATTATTTATTTTCTTCGAGGTGAAGGAAGAATCACCTAAACTAGAAAAATTTGCTTGTAAATAAAAATTAAGTTCAATAAATTAACTTGTTGTCGAGGTAGTGGATTTCTGCTTCTTACTTATTAAATAAAAATGTTTTTCTCTTCCACTACTAGACTCAAGTTCAGAAATGGAATATGCAAATGTACAAGTTGTAGAATTTTTATCATTCCCTGTTACTTAAGATTCATATAAACTATACACTTCAAATAATAAACTATTAATTTCTTCTTTTTTTTATTTTTATTTTCAATTTCAATATTCATATTTTCACAATATGTTTCAAGTAAAATATCTAAACCATCTTTCCTAATTCTAGGATCTAATATTGTATCTAAGTAATAAAGATGAGAAATCTTCTCCCAATATTTTTAAAATTTATTTTCCATTTTTTCAACAATACTTCTAAATTGTGGATTATTTCTATATTTTGTAAAACAATCACTAATCATCATTAATTTATAAGTTAAATTAAAACTAGTTGGATAATAAATACTCAATAATTCATTAGTTGCAACATAAAAATATTTTAAAAAATCTCATATACAAATTGTCATTTCCCGTTCTTCCTCAATTATAATATTAATAGGCATTTTCGCATTATAAAAATCACTAAGAATTTGTTTGTGAGAAATACAACTTTCTAATATAGCATAGGTAGAATTCCATCTATGTTTAACATTTAATATAAAATGTTTATATTTTAAACCATAATTTTGACATAAATATTTAAATTCTTGTTTTCTTGCTCTATAACTTTTAATATATATAATACAATTTCTAGTTTTAGAAATATGAGTAGAAATAATATTTAAAGTATCCTGAATATATAAATTTAAGATGTGACATACACATCTGATATGAAATAATTTATCATTTAAACATAATTTTAATTGAGATTTTAAAATATTTATTGCTGAATCATTATTACTAACATTATCAAAACTAATAGAAAATAATTTATTGTCAATTCCATAAGCATGTAAAGTATTTAAAATACTTGTAGCAATAGTTAGGCCTGTGGCCATTCAAGCTTAGTAAAACTTAAAATTCTTTTATTTAAAAATCAATTTTCATCAATAAAATGACCAATAACACAAATATAACTTATGTTAAATTTAGAAGTTCAAATATCATAAGTAAGTACAACTTTAGAATTAAGATTTGATAACATATAAATTAAATTTTGTTTATATGAATAAAAATTTTTTAAAGCATCTAATCTAATAGTATTCCTAAAAAATTTTTTAAATTGTGGATTTACAGAATTACATAACCATTTTTCAAGTTTAGTATCTTCAGCTAACAAAAATGGTTGTTTAGCATGTAGAATGTATTTTGCTAATTTTTAGCTCATTTTTTCTTGAGAATATTTAAAAGTACCAAACCCCCCACCCAATTTGTGTTTGTGTTGTTTCTCACCCTTCTTCTTCTTCTTCTTTCTCATGGGTGAACAAATGTCTGCCCAAATGGCTAGTATCACCCTTACTACAATAGCTAAAGTTTTTTCTACATTTTTGGCAAACAACTCTTTTTCTCTTCCCCTGAACCTCCTTTATTTTAAATATTTTTCAAACCGGGCTAATCAACTTAGTAGCATTTTTTTTCTTTCCCCTAGTATCAATACTAAGGGTGGAAGTTCCATCAATATCAATAGCATCCATATCGGTGCTAATACTACCATGATGCAACTGAATATCGTTGACATTGAACATGTTAGGGAATTGGTTTTGGGAGGAGCCTACCATTTTTTAAATTCTAAAAAAATAAAAATAATTTAATTGCACTTGCCTAGATTGTCGTTTTGGAATTCCAACTTGATTTCAACGGTTGAAGCCTTTCAACTCCAAGAGTTTAAGCCTCCCAAATTTGAGAGTTGAGATACTTGAGTTGTTGAACAAGCGTTCTTCTTGTTGAAACTTCAATAAAGTTAAGAATTGGGGAATCATAGAATGTATGAGAGATTGAGAGATTTAGACTTGAGAGAGTATGAGAGCTAGAGAAGAGATTAAGAGAATTGTTGAATTGGTGTGATAAGAATGGTGGAGGATAGGGCTATTTATAGGAATTGAAAATAAATCAATTATCCAAAATACACTAAAAAGTAGTCATTTTTAGTTGTTTGGAGGGGTATTTTGATCATTATAAAGTTATTTATCACTTTACCCAAAATGCCCCCCAAACTAGTTGTTATATAGTTGTTGGGGGCATTTTGTGTCATTCTTTCTCCCCAAAAAGCAAAATACATAAATACTCCCCTAGTTGTTTATAGTTGTTGGGTATTTCTGTAAAAAAAAAAAAAAACCCAGAAAGCTAGAACTAGCCATTGGGCATTGGACGAGCCGAGTGTGGCCCGTGGGCGGTACGACATGCAGTTGTGTTGTGCTGTGCCAACCCATAGACCTGGAATCCCAGGCCTAGTACGGCTCGGACCATCGTGCTAGGCTTGGTACGATCCGTGGACCTGGAATCCGAGGCCTAATACGGCCCGAACTGTCATGTTGGACCTAGCACAGCCTGCATGCCGTCGTGTTGGGCCGGCCCAAATTCGGGTCGGGCCCGACACGACCCAAATTACACCTCTATTCAAGACTTGATGATGTGGCCATGGGTTCAACTAACATATGCCTACTTTAAAAACATTTTTGAACAATTTTAATTTGGCAAGAGATTGAAAGCAAAAACATGTGGACATGCCAAGAGCATTGCATCCCCTTGTTGGGAGATGTTCCCAACGTATGACTGGATATGGTGCTTTTTAATGTGATCACACACTTTTTTGCTTAGATCCCGGCCACTACTTGGGGGTGGGGAATGCTTTCAAGCAAAAAACATGGTGTTTGGTTGTGAAAGGAGGTTTTCTATAAGTTGAATGCTTTTGTTTTTATAAAAAAAAAATAAATCGTGTTTTCGATACCATCAAAATGATGGTTTTTGAAACAAAATATGAGATTGAGACAACATGTACATATTTTGGCTCGAGGCTTAAGCCTCAATAATTATGGGCCAAATAAAAAGAATAAAAATAAAAAATCAATAGGGCCAATCGAGTTCTTAATTTCTTTCAGATAAGTCAATTATTATTATTATTATAAATCTAACATCCCAAGATTGTTGCTTTTCTCATTTCTTTTTCTAATGTTTAGCCATTGAAATTTATTGTTTATAAACTTCTATTTTATGGATATTTGTACCTTTCATCATTTTAATTTAGTTATGTGTTATCTAAATAAATACAATCATTTTCATGAAAATAAGAAATGATTCATTGGATATTTCCCAAAACGTTTGGATCTTCATCAGCTTTGTTGCTAACAACACTTGGAAAACATTTCCCAAATAAGGCTTTGATACTTTATTGTATATGTAACTTTCACATGTACAGCTTTTTGTGAATTGAGGTGTTCCTGTTGGTAGGCAAATATGGACAATTGTCAATTGTCAACCTAAAATCCATATATTATATAACATCCTAAGCTTTTAATTTAGGGCGCAAATGGAATACAATTTCGGGAGGTGCCAATTTTTTCATGAATATAGGGACCATGTTTTCTATTTCTTTTCCATTAATTTCTTAATTAATATTTTGTCGTTGCAGTTGATTACAACAAATAATTTCCACCAAGTAGTTGATAAAATATATATAGTGAGTATTCGGTTGGAGGAATTGATTCTGAGGGATTTGGGAATCAATGAGATTTCTCCAAATCCTTGTTGACAAGGAGATTTATGCATCAAAAAGAAAAAAAATTTATGATGATGGAAAGATATGCTTACCGGAAAGGATTTGACCTCCCCTCCCCTCCCCTCCCACAGTTTAATTTTTGATAAAACCCAATTGATTGGTTATAAATTTTTTTCTTCTATTATGTCTTTCTTGCATCATTGTCGAATCCATCACTTTCACGGACATTTGTGAAAAAAAAAATCTCCATTTTCGTATAATTATTTTTTTGGTCAAATTTTGTATAATTAATTAATTATATTGGCTTACTCACCTTACATTTCATGACTTTATCTTATTAACTTGCTGCTTCGAGCCAGCGCGGACGAACTTGAATATGCTGCGACCACGGCCCCAGGAGATGCTTGCGACATGTTAAGTGAAGTAACCAGTAAGTGATCCAATGATTCCAATCTCGGCCCGCTTTCAAATTGAAAACAATATAATACACTTTGGGCTTGTTAGTTGGGCTGCTAACGTGCCCACATATCTAACGGTGTCAATGGAAAACCAATTTGGACGGATTGGATAGACCAATAAAACATGGATCAATCTGGTTAAAATATATATTAGATTGGAATGGACCTTGATGATGCATGATTTAGATGTTCCTAGCTGGAAGGCAGCTTGGATATTGGTTATGAAGTAGACCTGTTGAACTACAAGACAGATGGATTAGAGAACCCGGGGTGGCTAACCCGGTGAGATCGCTTTAATGCCTAAGTCAGTACTGGATGTAAGTAGCGAGCTAAAAGTAAGTGAACTTGAGAGCTATAATGCAGTGTATCGTGTGTACTTGGGTCTTCAGGTGTTAATGCCCTTATATAACTGGGTTGTCGTGTGTCTCATAAAACACTCCCGATGTGATCCCGAAAGGTTCGGAGGTAGTTGGGAAGCTTCTAGATACTTGCTATGTGTCGCTCCGACAGGCTTGGTCATCCGAAATACCCGGACTTCAATGCTATTCGAGGTGATCGGGATACCCGAGGTGGCCTGACCTACCGAGGTGGCCAAAGATGCCAAGTCATACGTCCAATCACCAAGTTGTGTCCACATGCCAACTGCTTACTAGGTTGGGCCAAATCACCCCTCATTAGACCTAATCCATCCATAACAAATTTATATTGGATTGGGTTGAATTAAACCAATATCTGATCCATTGATATAAGATAAAAATATATGTGTCAATGGACCCGGTTTGGGTTGAAACCAATCTAAATCAAAATAAATTTAAACAAATTGGACAGTCCAAACATTGAAGTAGATTGATCCAAATTAGTCCAAAACATTTATCAGATTGAATTGGACCTAGTCCATTTATAATGGACTCACATTGGACTGGATCGGATTGGACCAAATCCAGTCCAGTTGACACCTACACATATTCAGGGCCACTCGCTTTGGTGGCAGCAGATGTGTCAGGCCTACACATTTCCACTCAATACACGAGGGCTGTTGTGGCCATGTTCCTCGAGCCACAAACATAAGAGAGGAGAGAGAGAGAAATGGAGATAACGATAAATTACATGTATTTTTAAGTGATAAAAAAATATTTATGAATGAATGAAAGTAGGCGTAAAATTCTCAAAACAAACACCAAGGTTCTATTTATTTGCAATGCAAACCTAAGTTACATATAAACTAGCGGAGGGGCCCTGCTTTGCATGGGCTGGAATGGAATCGTGAACCTATTGATCCATTGATCCGGTCTTTAGCTAAAAATCGTTAAATCAGTCAACGATTCATTGACTTAAGCGGTCGAACCATCGATCCATTGACACATAAAATGGTTTTTGGTTGTTTTTTATTTATTTTTAATTCGGAACCATCTAGGCAACCAATACCATTTTATCATAATCTCGGTCCCTAGCCAAAAATCGTTGAATCGGTCAACAACCCATTGACCTAGGCGGTTGAACCATTGACCCATTCAATGGTTTTTGGTCATTTTTTTTTATTTTTTTAATTTTTGTTGTCAGAACGGGCCATCCGTTCGAACCTAATAGTCGAACCGTCGACCCAAAAACCAATGGCCATAACGATTCCGTTTTTAGGTAGTACGAGTCACACGCTCGAATGACATAACACGTATGGTATTGCTTAATAAAGCTTACACACTCAATTTTTTGCCTGTAATTTTTGTTGTCAGAACGGGTCATCCGTTTTTTTATTTTTTTTAATTTGGAACCGTCTAGGCAACCAGTTCAGTTTTATCCCAATCTCGGTCCCTGGCAAAAAATCGTTGAATCGGTCAACAACCCATTGACCCAAGTGGTCAAATCGTCAACCTGTTGACCCATTCAATGGTTTTTGGTCTTTTTTTGTATTTTTTTTTATTTTTGTTGTCAAAACGAGCCATTCGTTTGAACTGGACGACTGAACCGTTGACCCGAAAACCGGTGGCCAAAACGGTTCTATTTTTAGGTCATATGAGTTACACGCTCGAATGACATAACATCATGGTTTTTAAAACCGAATCGGTCAGGAGTCCAGTTACCGGGTCGAACGGTCGGCCCGTTTTGACAAAAAAAATAAAAAAAAAAATAAACAACAGTCAAAACCGTTCGAACGATTTGATATCTAATTATTAACAATATTTATAATAACTATTATATATTTATATAATTAAATAATTATAATAACAATATTTATAATTATATATAATTAATTGAAAATGAGTTGATCTCACATGAGAATCTACTCGCACGAGTAGATTCTTGTACGGAGAGAGCACCCCAATATATATAGATATATATAGATATATATATATATATATATATATATATATATATATATATAAGANATATATATATATATATATATATATATATATATATATATATATATATATATATATATATATAAGATTTTACATGCACTAATATATAAATTTCATGTTTTTGGTCAATTCCCTCTTATATAAAGTTGGGCCACATCATTCAACTTTCTACCTCACTCCTAAGCAGAGTTTTCAATTGGCTGTTGACCCGACCATTTAAATTAGGGAGAATGACGGTTCAACCCAAGGGTAGAATTTCTAGGCCCAAATAGACCTGTTCATGGGCCAGGCCGGGCCAAGTTTAGGCCGGGTTTTGTATATGTATCAATAGAATACATTTAGGCCCGACCCTCATATAAAGCTTAAAGCCCGGGCCTGAGCTCGAGCCCGGCCACAAATTTGAAACAGAATTTTTTCTTTTTTTTTATCCAATAAAAAGTGTTTTATTTATATTAAAAACCTTCAAAACTCAAAAATAATAAACATCTCACTATTACTCGGAAAAAAGAGAAGAAGAACCAAGAAAATATGTTGTATATATATTTTTTATTAAATAAATATATTTTTATTATTTAATATATAGTATCAAGTCGGTTTCGGGCTCGGGCCAGGCTTTTTTTAGAAAGCCCGAGCCTAGCCTGAAAAAAGTCGGGCATGGTGCTTTAGGCCCGAGCCCACGGGCCTAAAATTATGACCAAAATCGACTTAATAACGGGCCAGGCCAGCCCATCGGGCTACCCGACCCATGAATAGGTTTAGGCCCAAAGTACAGTTGGGGTGGGTGCCAGCTCGGAATTGATGCCAATCCACGGGCAAGCATTGATGTTTAGAGTGGGGTTTTTTGACATTTTGAATGTTTATAGCTTTGCAATGGAAATCAAAAATCTGCATTGGGCCTGTCCATACTTCTTCGTTTAAACTATTTGAACTTGATTTTAATAAAACCTGGAGAATATATAGTAAAAAATTCATTGAATTAGTCAAAAACCATCCAACCTGGATTTTGGTAACTTTTCGAGATCCATGCGTCCCACATGCTATTTTTGCCCAAACCCCTTTTTTGCCTCAATTCACAATTTTTAATATTTTTATAAATAAAAAATTAAAACAAAATTATAAAACATAAATTAAATATAAAATAATACATATATTACATATAAAATACGATTATACATTATTTGTTAATAAAATACATGTTTATACATTCGTACACACACACACACACATATATATATATATATATGCATATATGTATGAATTTACATATTGTTGATGTAGCATGATCTGACCCATTTGACATGGACAGTTGAACCAATGAGCTGCGACCCAAAGGCAAAAACTGTTCGGCCTCCGGGTCAAGTTTTTAAACATTGCTCCTAAACAAATAACCTTCAATTTGTAAATAGAGTTTTGTTTTCGGAGAATCAATCAATTGATCCCAATTCTGAAAAACTAAACAGTGTAAGTATTATAACTTATAAGTAAATATTCATCTAGAAAATAATAAAAAAATAAACAAATAACCTTCCTCCTAGGAACAACACCATTATATTTATATGAATGGTATAAATTCATAATATAAAAGGGGGGAGATGTAATTATGGCCTTATGGCCCACAATTAGTTGTTTGGGAGCGCTTATTGGATAAATAATTGCTTATCCTAATAAGCGTTTATGAGTTTTTGGTGAAAAAGCATTTTTTGCAAACGGGTAGTATAGGTATTTTGAAAATTACATGGCGGGTCAAAAATGCAACAAGAGAATTTTCAAAAAGTAAAACGGACTTATTTCTTGAAAAAGCATTTATTCAAGCTTATTTCCTAAATCCATTTAAGTGTTGTACTAGTCAAGACCCGTGCGACACACGGGCTTTATTTATCAGCAAAATTGAAGATGGAACTCTATGACATTTCCAATTAAATGGCATCCACCTAAGTTCAATTCGAGTAATATTTTTTGGGGTTATGTCTAGTTTATCCGATCACAATCTAAGTTGTGCTTTAGTGAGAGTGACCAATTTCCTATTCTCTAGATAAATTTGTATTTTTTTTTGTATCTTAATGTTAATGTTTATTAATTTTTTGGAATTTTTTTTATTAATTTGTATTGGTTTATTATTATTTTTAGGTAAAATTACAAAAAAAAAAATTTCTCTTATAACAATTCTATAAACCACTTTTGTTTTTTGGCCCTAACAAAGGCCTCCCCTATAGTTTTGAGAAAAAAAAAGTGCAACTATGTCCTTTCCCTTGGCTCATCCGTAACAAAGACATTAAAGTTACCAAAATACCCTTATCATTGTTAATGCATTATCATACATAATTTAAAGTTTCAACTTTACACTCCACTAATCTATTTTGTTAGACAACTTCTAAAGAATAATTCTCCTTACTCTTCTTGGACAAATTTAAAAAGGTTGAAGTGAAGTAAAATCAATGCATTATATTAACATTTTTTATTTGGAATGTCCACTAAAGGAAGGTATTTGCACCTTTTTTTAAAGACAATAGGGGTGATTTTTGTTAAGGTCAAAACATTGGGGAGTTTCATAGGATGCAAGAAAATCCAAAGAGGTTTTTACAATTTTCCTTATTTTTAAATGAAATTTAAATTGATTTTAAAATAATTAAACTATGCTTAAAACTAATGTTTATTATTGTTATTTTTTAATTAGTAAAAATTGAATTTATTTAAGTATATTAAGTTTTTTATTAAATTTAATTTCCTTATGAAATTTAATTAACTATATATATATATTTTATTTTTTAGTGGAACTTAAGTTGGTTTTAAATTAATAAAATTTAATTATAAAACTAATAATTGCTAGATAATTTTTTATTAGTTTTATATTAATTTTAAAATGATATTCGTTTTTAATTTATATTATTGCTTTTATTAGTTAAGTTCTTTTATTATTAACAAAAATATATTTTTGTCAATAACAATAATTAATTTTTTATTTTATTTAAGTAACTTACTAAATTATTTTTATTATGGTTAATTATTTTTTATTATTTTAAAATGGAATATAGATAGGTTATAATTTTAAATGGAAGTAGATTATTTAGCCCAACACTGTATGGTTGAATATTTGCACTTCATTTTCAGTCCCAATCTTCCTTGTATAGGTTTTTGCTAAGAAAACTGGAAAAGATACCCACATAGACCCCAATGCTTATTGTGTGGTTAATCAACCATTGGTTCAAATACCATGTGCATCGCACAGGCCATTCTACTAGTTTCTAAAAATTTCACTTCGACCTTTAGAGAGAAGCTTAGAAAGTAAGTGGAGGTCTGTAGGTGATCCAAGTTATTTTCTTGGAAAGAAAATTCTTCAAAATTCATTAGGCTGCATTTGGTAGCGATATAAATGTCGGATCAGTGTTATTATGCACCCTGATTCGGTTTTGGTGCCTTTTAGTTAGAGAGAGAAAAGTACTTTGAATAAAGGTAGCACTACACTTTTGCTTGCCATGATTTACCTTGATTCAGAGTATAAGTTTATCAAAGTAAACCTTTCTTCTTCTCCATCGACACCACCAGACATAAAACAAGTCATCCATTTCTTCTCCTTCCTCTCCATCCACCACCGGACAATAGATATTTGGAATCTTTGGGCCCGGTATTGGTGATGTCTATAAAGACATTGTCCATGCCATTGCCATGAACCTCAATGGTTGGTAGTAGACTTTATCTCAAGTTGGTAATAGGGAGTCTAATTAACTTTGAGCACCTGAGACAGTTTTGAGCTTAACATTTGAAACAATAGTTTAATATGTAGTTTAATGAGTTGGGGTTACAAGGCAAATTTGGGTAGTGATTCTTTAATATAAGGTCAGTGGCGGAGGAGAGCCATGGCCCCCTATGTCTTAAAAATTCCTACAAAAAATCCTGGCTCCACCCAGGTGAAAGTAGTGGATTTGGTGAAATGTTCGATGTTAGAGTTGGGCGTTTCTGACTCTATTGTGTTTCCTCAACAAGAGAAGAAGGAGAAAGAGGATGCAAAATCATGAAAGTGCAAATTTATTTTGTTTTGATTGCACTATATAAATGAAGTAGAATAAAGTAAAACCCAAAACAAAATTAAATCGGAATTTGCATTATTTTTATTTGCACTCTAAAGCATTTGTAAAAGAAAATAAGGGTATTTAGGATAAAATATAAAATCCTTTCTTGAAGTTTCTGACAATCAGCAACAAATGACCAAGACAGAAAACATGTATAATTATATTTTTACCCTTAAATGTCATGATGGTGGACTGGCCGTCAGTGAGGAATTCTCATATCGAATTCAATTGCCGCCATGTGTTTCAGTCGGGGAGAGGGAACACGTCTGAGAATTTCTTACTAACAGCCAATCTTTGTTTCAACGAAAATGACATGGATGACAATTTGAACTGTCTGACGTCCAACGATGATACTGGGAATTTTGTTTTAGCAATAGGCGGGAACGGTACTCTGTTTTCTCTTGCGTTGCGTTACAGGAGGAAGCATGGTGGAGAGGTATGACAATAAAATAAGAGAAAAAAATGCTAGAGAAAAGAAATATAAATATAATGGGAGAAAAAGGTAAGAGGGAGTCTAGAGATTCAGAGCTAGTCGACGGATGAAAAACTGAGGATGGATTTGTAGAAGTAAAGAGGCGGTGGCTTTAGGTTACAAATGGAAGGAACTGAGGGAAGAAAAGAGAGAGAGAGAGATTGAGAAAAATGGGGATCATAGTTGCAGCAGTGGTATGAGGTGGTCATAGTAGCACAACCACTACTGCTGTTCTAATAGATGAAATCAATAACCCAGGGGGTGTTGGCGAAGAAATTCCAACGATGGGAGATGAGGAGGAAGGGAAGAGAAAGAGAGAGAGAGAGAGAGAATGATTGAGAAAAATGAGGACCATAGTTGCAGCAGTGGTACGAGGTGGTCATAGTAGCACAACCACTACTGCCGTTGAATAGATAAAATCGATAACCGAGGGGGTGTTGGCGAAGAAATTCAAATGATGGGAGATGAGGAGGAAGGAAAGAGAGAGAGAGAATCATAGGGAAAATTAAATAAGAGGAAAGGTTGGAGGGGGAGTGCACTGCCATTCCACCAGACCACCACTATGCGCCCTGAGGAAATTGGGATAACAAAAGAGGGCAAAGAGGTATAATATGTAGATAGAACTATTTAATTAAAAATAGATGGACATTAATTCTTAAAAGGGTAAAATAAATATTTTAAAAAATATCATCCTTTTAACATTTTTCATCTTGGTCATCGATGGAAGGAAGGTATTTGTTGAATTTTTAGAAAAACTATTGGAGAGATTTTTATGATTCAGAAACTTCAGGGAGGTTTTTGTATTTTACCGAAGAAAATAATCACTCCCAAACGGTGGCTAGCTTGCTTAACATTATCCGTTTTCCATTGGTGGAGGAGAGAAATCGATAAAATCAAAAGAGATTCAAAAATCACAGAACCGATTGCTCGTTAATATTTCCAGTTTCCCCGCTGCCAAGTTTCAAAAGTTTCCCGGGAAAACACTTACCGAATTGGCCATGGCGTCCGCTGCTTCGATCTCTCATGCGTCATCGTTTCTGCAACTCTCGTCTTCCTTTCTTGGGGACTCCTTGTCGTCGCCTACTCTTTTCATCGGTCCTCCACTGAAGAATTTCTCACCTTCCACTCTCTCAGGTCCGTCTACTCTATCCACTAGGTCTCCTTTGCAATCACTGGCACCTTCCTGTCTGTTTCGTCGTTAGTTTACTATTACTTCTTTATTGTGCAATTCAGGAAAACAAAGGCACTTTGTGCAAAAGAATCTTGTAATCATTTCGAAGAGGATATCAGGGTTGGAAGAGGCCATGAGAATTAAGAGGTATATTGCTGCACTCTTTTTTTTTTTTTTTTGTTTTTCTTTCTATTATAATAAGAGTGTGTAGGGTTTTTTTTTTCCTAACCCAAGTTAGCATAATGCTTGAATTTGTAAATGTTGGTAATCTCTTATGGGAAAGTGAAACTCTGAAAGACAAAACTTGGAAAAGAATAGAAGAACAAATAAAATGAGAAACCAATGAAAAAAATAATAGGAAAGACATTCATTAACCGCTGTACTACCATGGGCATGGTAATGCCTATTTTATTTTATAGGTAGAGTATCTTCTTGAATTGAACCTTTTATACTGTAGGCCCGATGTAAGAGATCTATTAGATGAAAAACCAATCTGGTTGAATACCTCTAACCATCAAATAAATAGATTATTTCTCAAAGAACATTATCCTTGTTTTTGACCATTCAAAAAAGATTCATTGTAGTTTATTAATTTATTCAATTGGATTGATTTTTTTTTTGTCTGAAAAGTCTTCAGTATATGAATTACTTTGGGATCAACAAAATATACAACATATCATCATATTATCAGTGGTAATTAAAGTAAAGTAGTCTTAGGGATATCTAATGCATGTCCAAATTAATTATGCTGAAAGGAAATGAAGTACATTATGGTTAGGTTACTAGGTTGGAGCATGCAGATATTTTCTGGACATGAAAATATGTCCATCATATACTTTTGATGTGAGAATTATGCAAAAATCTGTTGGATACAGGTTGTGGAAATGGCACACTTTAGTATATATCATGGTTTGAAAAGAGGGAGCAGATTGATAAGGTCCTAAGGTCACCTTATGAGACTCTTTCATTGTAATTTTTTGACCAATAAGACTCTTTCCTTACACAGCTTGCAGAATATGAGCTAGTGGCTGAGTTTGTGAAGCATTTGTCCTACCTTTAGCTTTAACCTTAAGATATACCAAACATTTTATCAATAATAATACCTAATACCACACAACATGATAGGCTTCTATATCTTCTCTCAAAATTTAAAGCATGCTCTTTCTGTTCCCTGCTCGGTACTCTGGAACCCTCAAATTTCCATATCACTCCATTTGGATGCAGTTATTTGTCCTCAATAGACATGAAGGGATCATCTATTTGCCCAACTGTTTTAAAATCAAAAGGTGCAAGGGCAAGGGATTCCTAGTGCCTGAGGTGCATGGAAGGAAAGACATGTCCCTGAATGATGTGTGACATCATATCTGAAAAATATTCCTTTTCCATTAAAGGCTGTAGCATGGCCCCATTTACGCTGGCTGCAGCAGCTGAACATTGCTCTGATAAAAAATCCTGATATTTCCATGCAAGCCCACCCCAAAAATGAGAAGAAGGAAGGAAGAAAAGAAAGAACGGAAGAAAGGAAAAACACCATATGCATGCCTATTCAGATGTCTAGTCCTCATTGCTTCAAGCTTTGAGAATTAAATTAGTTTAGCCTTTAACCCACTTTGTCTTCTCTTATCTTCTCAGGTAGGTAGAGGTTAGGGATTTGATCATTTGCATCTCTTGAGTCTTGAATCTCTCTTTCTCTCACTTTACTGTGCCAATTCATTGAAAAAGAATACTGCAATTTAATAGACCAAAGGTATGGTATATCAAGAATTTTCAATGTTAAAAAACAAAATGCCATAGCATTTTTGATCTGGTGATTATTAGGTCTATGCTAGGAAGAAACCAAGGGCATTTTTCTAGATGCTATTACAAGGGGATGACAGTTGGTAGTTATAGTTGACTACCTCTTGTTGTGTTCTGAGGTTGAGGGTCTAGATTTTCCATATTCATGCTGTGATGCTGGGTATTTGGGATGAGCATAATAAACAGCTGCTTGAGGGGATACTGTCCTCAACTGTGTCTATCTATGAAGGATTTTGTAAAATTGCAACATTTTTTCCTGAAAATTTGAGCTTGGAGCATCATCATTCATCAGCACATTACCGAAGTATTATGCCAACTGTCGAGTTGGTAACGATACTTCTAGACCATTAGTTTGAGGTATGCTAGTAATGTAGGTTCTTGTTATGCCATTTCTTATGTTTTTTTTTTTTTTTTCTTTTTCCATCTTTGTCTGGTTTAAATTAGTTTGTTCTGTTTATTATGGAAATCATGTTGTCATTAAGTGATCTCTATGTTCCTTTTTGTGGTCATTATCTACTCACTTGCAGAGAGCGTGAACTTCGAACAACAACACGTTTCAGGAGAAGGCCACCTTTAAGGCGTGGAAAGGTCTCACCACGTCTTCCTGTGCCAGATCACATTCCAAAGCCTCCTTATTTGAATACAACTTTGTTGCCTGAACTGTCCAGTGAACATCAGATTCATGATGCTGAGGGAATTCCTCACATGAAGGCTGCATGTGAGCTTGCTGCTCGTGTCCTAGACTATGCAGGGACACTCATTAGGGTGAGAATTACTTATTATTTTTATCAGATTACTTTCTCTATATTTTACCCTAAGTTCTCCCACTCACAAACATAGGTTAGTGTTTTCTGTTCTATATGTGATGCATACTAATCAATAATCATAGGATTTCTTCTCTTCGAAATGGAAGTTCATGTAATTAAAACATGAATGTTGATATAGTTCATCCTTTTGTCATCAAATTGTTCATTTGAATAAAGTCATTTCCTTGATATGAAAATGGAAACTCCATGCGAGCAAACCAGCCATTGAAAGAAGACCTGAAAGAACTACTCAACCATATCTCTTTTACTTTAAAAAAATACTTTAGACCTTCTTTGTATTTTATACGCCATCAGCCAACCATCTATGATTGGATATGTTAAAAGCAATTGGCATTCATAACAAATAAAGCTGTAAATAAAATTTATGGTCAACTAAGTGGACTAGTTATTAGTCAACCTATACAATGCTTAGTCTTCATAGGTAATTTCATCATGTGTACTGACCGACTAGTTACTAATGTAGTTAGTATGACCCCTCAACTGATTAGTCAGTTCCAGTTGATTGGTTGGTGATTTGATGACATTGGTTCCCTTAAAATAAGGCCAGAAATGGAGAATTTGTTATCTAGGAAATCAACCAAGTTATAAATATCAAAACTAAACTAAACATTATGAATGTTAAGCTAGGAAGTGTTAAGGCCAGAAATTGAGAATTTGTAATGTAGAGAGTCAACCAAGTTATAAATTTACTAAGAGAAAAGACTAAACTGAACTTTATGAATGTTAAATTAGGAAGTGATCTATGTTAAATTTGACTACAGGAAAAAATGCAATGGGTAATTGATCATGTTTTGATCCTAGTTTTCAAGGTGCCAAGACAAACCTAGGCAACAAGAGAGCGCTTAATTGCCTAGTTTCCTAGGCGTTGCTTAATGTTCAAAAAAGGACAGAACAGTAAGGGGCGCCCCTGTTTTTGTCATAGAAATATTAGTAAAAGAAGGGGCATAACCCCTTTTTTTCATAGAAAAATAAAGCATGAATAAAATCCTTAGAAATGATGAAGAAGAAAGGGAGGATCCCTTGTTTTTGTTCTAGAAGAAGAAGAAAAAGAAGGGGTTCCACCCTATTTTTGTTCCAAAAAAATAAAAAGGAGTGGAGCCCCCGTTTTTATTCCAAAAAAAGAAAAAGAAGGGACAGAGCCCCTTTTTTGTTCCAAAAAAAAAAAAGAAAAAGAAAGGGCTGAGCCCTTGTTTTTGTTTGAAAAAAAAAGAAAAATAAAAAGAAGGGATGGAGCCCCTATTTTTGTTCCAAAAATAAAAAGAAAAAGAAGGGGTAGAGCCCCTATTTTTGTTCCAAAAAAAGAAAAAGAAAAAGAAAAAGAAGGGGTGGAGCATACCTTCTAAGGCAGATGCTCCAGTGTTGGCTACGAAGAAGACAAGAATTTGGAACAAGACTCACATTGTGCATGTCACAAAGGTCTTTTTGCGTCTTAAGGACGGTATAATTGGGGCAGGCCCAACCAATAAACTTACAAAGGTTTACAATAGACGGAGTCTTAATTCAAAAGTTCAAAGAGCTGTATTCCCTGGTAAGGAAAGCAAGGTCTTGGAAAGAAAACAGGTTCTCTCGGTGATCCCTTTAGGGGAGGAACCAATTAATAGTAAAGGAGCTGAGGAAGTTAGAAAGGAAAGTGAGGTGGAGGGGGAGGTGGTGTCAAAGGAGTAGGTGAAGCACGAAGACATGGATATAAAAAACTTGTTGACAGGGAAGCAGAAATTGGAAAATTGTTGGGTTTGTTCTTCTTGGGAGGCAGGGCTTTTGAGGAGTTGGTAAAAAGGAGGAAGGATGAGAGTTTTTCAAAATCCTTTAGAGGGAACAGGGGAGAAATTTGGAATGAGGAAGGAGGGGAGGAAGAATCAATTTTTGATGAGGAATAAATTTTCATGATGGTGTTTTGGCAGTGTTGCCTTTTCTCATGTTTTTAATCATTTTTGTAGGTTTTCAAGACTGCTATTCAGTCTTGATCACTAAGAGATTTCAGGTTCGATGAGAAGAGAAAGTGAAGAAGATGTAGAAGAAAGAGTGATGGAAGAGCAATAGAACACAGATTTTGAGGAGAAGAACAGAATGTCAAAAAATTCTGCCGCC
>NW_010729075.1:11497012-11540890 GCF_000365185.1 Nelumbo nucifera
TAACAAACAATATAAAACTGAAACTAGAAATAACAGAACAGTAAAATAACCACAGCTGTGACTAGATACATTCTACCCTACGGACAGAGTGGGACCACAGCTGTGGGGCCCACATCAATGTTCTCTACAATTCTCATTAAGATGTTTGTGTGGCTGTTTTCTTTGTGTCTTGTGCTGTTTGGTCATGTGGGTGAGTTGTTGATGTGTGGTACCACCTTGGCACTGTTGGAGGATGCATCTTGTTTTCCTTGTTCTCTTTTTAATTTAATTTTTGCCTTTTACTTTTCAAAGAAAGAAGCTATCAGAACCCTAACAAAATAAGAAACTAATAAAAAATATATTATTTTATGAAAGAAATAAACAGAATGATTCAATGTATCTTACTTACCTTAGTATTATAAGCTTAAAATATAAAAAGTATAAGAAACTTGAAGAATTTATATATAAATGTCATGGCATTTGGGCGAGGCGAGCCCTAAAAGTGCCTAGACACCTAGGCGTCGCCTTGACGACTATGGTTTTGATTGATGTGGCTGGATGTGATAAGAGCATATTACAATGTGGTAGTTCTTGCCATGGAAATACAAGTAAGGTGAGCTGATTATTTCAAATTAGGTGTCTTGACTTATTCCAATACTGTGAGAACAAAATCAATTGGATCTTGATGGATCCAGATTCATCATTTGCACAAACTTTTTAATACATTTTTGAAACACTTTCAATTATCTTTACCTATCTACCAGCCAAAAAAGAGTAGATTGGATTGGGCTTTGGAATTGATTGCCAATAGTGTTGTTGCTTGTAGTAATGGTGAATGAAACAGAAAAGTTTTTACTTGGGGCCATCTGCGATTGGTGAAACTTTCAGAGATATAGGGAGCCATTCTGATGGTGTATTCAGGACCTTTTGGCAAAGGTGGCTTTGCGTGTTGAGTTCTTTATCTTTTATTCATAGCCATCAACTTCTCTTCTCTTTGGGACTTAACCAGGATGGAGGTTGAGGGTGAGGCTTGAGTGGTAATTTGTTGGATGAGCAGTGGGTTTTTGGGTTTGTGATCAATGAGACATTATATTAGAGAAGCTCATGCCATGGCCTTGAGGGTTATCAGCTGGTTCAGGTAGATCTGAAGGTCAGTTAATTCGTTATCAAAGGAGGAAACTAAGGTCTAGGAAGACCTGAGCTGTATTAGAGCTTGTTCATGTTGGGATAGTTTTCATTTTTTTTTTTCTGAGTTTTGACTTGTACATTTCTCAGTGGGATGAGGCTTAGTTGAGTTGAGCTTGAGTTGTACATTTCTTCTGATAAAAAACTGCATATTTCATTTATCGAAAAAAAAAACTGCATATTTCCTAGAGTGTTTAGTGTATGCTTATCTTTTATGGGTGGTTGCTCCTGTCCATTATTTGGGCTTCCTTGTATGTGTATTTTATCCTCTTGTGTGTTGTAGGATATAGGGGTGTTTATTTGAGATTATTATATATCTTGCATTATTGTACAATTCTGGAGTACAAGGAGTCTATCTAAGATTTTAGAATCATTGTATATTGGGATTGTTTAAGTCATCGAAGGGTCTAGAATAGGGTTTTGAGTGAGATCAAGGAGGTTGGCCAGTATCTAGGGGTTTTTATTTGATAATAGATTGATACTTCCTCCCACAGATTGCTCTTCTAAATGAACCATATAAATTCAATCTCTTCTCTAATTTTCTGTTTCTTTTATTTTTTTTGGTTTTATTTCTCCTAATCTCTGTAGGTTATTTTGAAGTTTAATAATTTTTTATTGATAAAAGGGAAAAAAAGACAAAAAAGGAAAATGATAGATTAATGTGCAGTCTTCTTTTTTCTTATAGGTTCATCTTAATCTGATTGTACTGCATATCTTCTTAGAAACTATAGGATCTTCCCATGCTCATATTCTAGATTTTTCTTATAATAAAATAGAAAGAAAGTTCATTGATAAAGACAAATATCACAAAGAATATAGGTAACACCCAATCAAAAAATTAAATAAAAAGAAGTATTATAGATGCTTTTGCATAGATTTTGGTGGACTTTAAGTATTCTTCTATTCATGCATATCTGGCTATCTTGCTCTCAATGCAGAAAAGGTTATAATGTTTTGTGCTCATTTCTTGTTAATCATTTTATTCATTTAAGCAACAGGAAGAGTGTGCTTCTGTATGTATTTCCCTTTACTGATGAATATGCTACCTTTTAAATATGATTTTGGTCTGCTTGTTAATTTGTTAAATTGTTAAATTTGGTACTTTGGGTTGTTATAACCTTATCTTGTGTTTGGCTAACATGACATGATTTTTATAAAAAAGATTTGCTATTACATGTTCCAATGTCTTTATCAGCCATCAGTAACAACAGACGAAATTGACAAAGCAGTGCACAAGATGATTATTGATGCCGGGGCTTACCCTTCACCTCTTGGCTATGGAGGGTTTCCAAAAAGTGTATGCACATCAGTTAATGAGTGCATGTGTCATGGAATACCTGACTCACGCCAGCTACAGGTTTTCTGTGCTTTCTTTCTTATCATTAATTCCATATTTTCATGATATGCTTTACATGGTAAAACTTACACTTGGGTATCCAGTCTTTTACATTGATGGTAATCTTTTGTGCAGGATGGCGACATAATAAACATAGATGTCACTGTCTTCTTGAATGTATGTTCATGAATAGTTCCTTGCTAAAGGTTATTCACATATACTGCTACTGGTTCTTGTCCGTTGTCATTCATTTATTTTTACCAGTGCTATGTCTTCCAATTTCCACTTCTAATTGCCATATGTTTAGCAGATTTTTTTCCTAAGAATGTATTTATTAGTTTAGATCTTGGAGGCTGAGAACGGTTCTGCTGCTGAAGTTTCAGCAGCAAAAACATCGTTGAGTCAAGCTGGTTGGTACACAAATCCACGGTCAGCTTGCTGCATGTACCTAGGGTTGATCATAAGCTGGTCCAGGCCAGTCCCGGGCAACTGGGTTTCTTGGTCTAAAGACTATATATATCATATAATTCCAGGCTGGGAGGGCTAGTCCTGCTGGGATGGGCTAGCAGTGATCATCCCTTTACATACCCCTCAAACTTAACTACTTAAAGCTCATAAAACTTATAAAGAAACAAAGACATCCGGATCCAATTCTGTTATAACAAAATAGTATTTATTAAGATTAAACCCAATCTGTATTCCTAGAATACAGATGGGGTGGAGTGGGGTAACTGGAGATCTAGGGATCCCCCCCTATGTTGGGGTAGTTCCCCTTGGAAATCTTTCCAGAGTTAATCTGGTGAGAAGTGGCATCCAGGTTATGGATCATTCATGTAGTCTTTGTGGGCAACATGCTGAATTGACAGATCATTTATGTATTCATTGTCCATTTTCCTCTCAGATTTGGGGACACTTTCTCAGAGCCTTGGATTTCAGTTGGGTAATGCCTAGATCGGTTAAGGATTTGCTCTGTTGTTGGGATGTGAGAGGCCTAAGCAAGAAAGGGAGCCTGGTGTGGAGGATTATTCCTGCTGCTTTCTTATGGTCTATTTGGGCTGAGAGGAATAGTAGAATTTTCTGATTATTGAAGGGGATTCCCAGGTGATAGTGGGTTGGCTTAAGGATCCAGACACTGTGATTTGGGGTTTTAGAGATCTTCTCAAAAAGGTTAAATGGTTAACAAGGAATATGACAATCAGAGTTCAGTGGGTAGGCAGATCAGCAAACTTATTGGCTGATTCACTTGCAAAACAAGGGGKTTCCCGGGATACTTTATTTTGGGCTTCAGTGTAATTTCTTTTGTACTTATAATTCTGTAATTAGCTTCTAAGAGAAGGTCGCATCTCGTGCCTTTCCACGGGTTGCATGTAACTCTTATTTGCTGGTTTAATAAAATTTCACTCATTTATCAAAAAAAAAAGTAGAATTTTCTGTAATAAAGCTAAAAGTCCTGAAGATATCACTCAGAGAGCTGTGGGCAAGCTGATTTCTTGGATATCTGTATCTGAGGAATTCAAAAGTCTGAATTTGTCTTCTTTCTCTTGCTCTAAGTCCTGGTGGAGAGTGTAACTGCTGTGGTTTTTAGGCTGCCCTTCTGGGTCTGAACCCAGCTTGTATTTTTTTTTGAGCTGAATAAAATTATTTTACCTTTTCCAAAAAAAAAGTATTCCTAGAATTTTTCTTAGTCCTCTCTTCTTCAAGTTGTTGAAAAAAATGAAAATGAAACCATTCCATTTTATATCTCAATTGACTAAGAAGATCTCTGGCAAGCTACTGATAGCCAATCATTTCAGAACCTTAAGACCTGGTGATCTTGTTCTCTTCCACCTGACAGAGGCATGCTGTCTGATCTATGATTTCCCATGATCATAGATCATGGCAACTGCACTAATCTTTCTTTTTGTATTTTTTAACTAGATTCTGACTAGTAATCACTTCTTGAGTTTGCTTCTCATTTTTAGATTCCTTTACCTAACCTCCCCAGCTCCACAACTCTTTAGGAATTAGGACTGATCATCATTCACAAAGAGCTAATAATCTGCTTGAGTAACAACTGCTCCATTCTATGGACAGTTGGAGACCGACTAGAAAGTGAAAATAATAGCTCAAGCAATATTATCAGGGCATCACATAGCCTTCAGGTGAATAAAGGCATTGTGGCTTGTTTAAATATATTTCTTTTTCAAGTTTTTCTCCCTTTTAATTAAAACTTATTGAACATAATACAAATGTATAACAAGTTAAAAGGATGCAAAATTTTGCAGTTCCCTTTGATCTTCATAATTTACAGTATCTAAAGCATTTCTTATTTCTTGTCATTTATTCTTCAGGGCTAATGTTTCTCTTTATTATGCACTTTTATCGAATTGAATTTTAGGGTTATCATGGGGATACCTCAAAGACATTTCTTTGTGGCAATGTTGATGATGCTACAAAACGCCTTGTGAAGGTATAATTTCATTCTTGACTTCATGAATACTTAATCTATGTTTTCCAACATCTATGGAAATTCTTTTTTTTTTCCATTTCATAGCTTTTATCCTGTTTCTCACAACCATCTTATTTATTGATATTTTTCTACCTAGGTCTCAATTCACTAGTTCTTGTTATCAGGTAACTGAAGAGTGCTTGGAGAGGGCCATATCTGTGTGTAAAGATGGTGCCAACTTTATGAACATTGGAAAGACGATTAGGTAGTAGCTTATATTTTTATAGTTACACTAGCATCAAGATTACACTGATTTCAAGATTTCAATAATTACATTGCTTATGCTAGTTGTATGTTTGGAGAATGTACAGCTGCTTATTTTATGAAGGTACATGAAAATATTAGTACGAATAAGGGACTAGTACAAGATTTACAATTGAGGACTAGTTTTTATTTATTTATTTTATTTTTACGTGCTGTGGGATGTCTACATCATGGTTTCTGTAATGCATATATTGTCATGAAATAGTGCCTAGTCACTGATTTTAGTCATTCCAACTCTGACATCTAGATATTAAACTGTCCAAATGGCTGTCAGTCATGTTAATAAAGTGTATGCCCATAACCCACCCAAAATGCCAGTTTATATTACCATATGTACGACTATCCTATCATAAGTTTATTTTTTTAATCATTGAGGGGTATATAATTGCTTTTATTTTTATGTGTGCAGCTATTAAAAGAAAGCACTGTTCTGGTTGGCAAGTAATTGGTTGGTTATTTTTATATTGATTATACGATGTGCTTTTCATTGAATTATTTGAGATTATTATACAATATAGTAAATAATGGTAAATGAAACATTTAATAGCCATTCTTATGATAAAATACACTCCATCTGTTGTAACATCTCTCTCTCTCTCTCCCCCTCCCTCCCTCCCTCCCTCCCTCCCTCCTTTTGCAAAGATATTGGCTATTTAACATCACTGAGGTGTCTCATTTGCCATAATTTGAAATTTTCATGGATTACATTTGTTATTTCCAGGTTTTGTTTCTTACTAAATAATACATGGAAATAGTCAGTCTAATTTTTCAGAGTTAAAAGACATTTTAAAGTCACATGCATCTCTAATTTAAGTAATATAGATGGTGTGTAATGGTAAATTTACATCCATTTGCTATTCTTACAAAAAAGACACTTTTTAATACCACCTAGCGTCTCTCATTTGATTGGCATGGTATATTATATAACGATAAATAAAAAAACATTCTTTTGCCCTTATTATTTCAAATTATTCTCCTTGCTAACCTTGTTTCCTGTTCTTTTCTGATAAATTGTTTGGGTTTGAATTTTTTTGACAATATTTATTGACATTGTTGATGCGATGCTATTTCAGTGAACATGCTGAAAATTTTGAATATAATGTGGTAGAGCAGTTTGTTGGGCATGGCATAGGGACTATATTTCACTCTGAACCAATCATATTACATTACCGTAAGTAACCTCTCGATTTCAATTCTTTTACTTTTTTTTCGACGAGTAATTCTTTTACTCATTGAACAATCTATAGATCCTTTTAATAGTATAATCTGACGCAATGAACAAGTTATATCAGCATAGATATGAAAAGCAAACAAATGACCTTAAATTTTACTTTTTATTGTTGGGTTAGTTAAGAGAAAATTACTGAAACCATGAAGATTCTCCAACAAATTTAACCAGTGTTATGATGAGATATGCACCTAGAATATTCTGCTTTATAATTGTATTTATTGTGTCAACCAAATTTCGCATGACAATTTTTCTTTATGTTACAACTTAACATGCATATGCTTACTAAATTGGGAGCAAGTTGGTAGTGCAAGTGATGGATGTATGCACCTACAGTGATAGGTCATTTTAATGTTTGGAGAGGGGCATCCATTAAGGCAAAAATTCATATCAGCATACATGGCTGTCCAATGTGTTCTCTTAAATGATAAGGTCAGAGTTTCAGAAATTTCTAAAATTGAAGAGGACCATATAATCTAAAAATGTCAGAACCAAACTGATTTCTCCCTTCTTTCTAACACATCAAATTACTTTTACATTTTCTAGTATTAATACAAGGCTTGATATTTCCTCTAATAAAATTATAATTTGAATAAGACAGGGCCACATTACCCAATGTTGGTCCTGGCTATTCTAGGTCTTGGGAGGGGCAGACTGGATACAGATTGATCTAATCTTTGTCATTTTTTGCACAAGGTGATTGCTTCAGGCTTGAACCTACCTTCTAATGCTATTGAGCATTGAATTTATAAATCATCAACATCATTGTCTAAGACTTGTCCCAACTGGATGGGGTGGATATATGAATTCTGTTCCACCATTCCATTCCATTCAGTTTCATATCCATTGTTAAACAATGAGCCCCTGAATCATTTGCTACTACTTCAACCCATGTCCTTTTTGGTCTGCCCCTAACTCTTCTAACACCTTTAACTTGTAGCAGATCACTTCATACTGATGTTGTAGATGGTCTTCATTGCATGCAACTGAACCATCTTAGTCAACTTTCCCTCATTTTATCACCTAATGGAGATACTCCTAGGTTCCCTTGTATGAGTTCATTTCTGGTCCTATTCTTTCTAGTTTTCCACACGTCCATCTCAACATCTATATTTCTACCACTCATTTTGTGGACATATTGTTTCTTGACTACCAAACAATTTACTCCATAGAAAATTGTTGGACTTGCAACCATTTTATAAAATTTTCCTTTTAACCCAAGTGGTATTCTCCTATCACATAAAACTTTGGATTCTCCTCTCCATTTTCCCCTATCCTGCTTTAACTCTATGGGCGACATCATCCTCAATCTCTCCCTTGTTATGGATCATTGAACCAAGGAAATGGAAGATGCCTCATTGAGATATCTCTTGGTCTCCAATCCTAAGTTTCTCTTGATTTTCACTTCTATTATTATTAAACTTACATTGTATATATTTTACTATAGTCCTGATTATTTTAAAGCCTCTTGATTCTAAGGTATTTGCCCATAAATATAATTTGGCATTTCCACTCCTAAACTCTATATCATTAGCATTTAGCAAACAACTTACACCATTATATGTTTAGTCAATTCCTACATGATTAGTGTAAATAAATAAGGGCCAAGTGTTGAGCCTTAGTGAAGTCCCATTGTAAACGGAAGCTTTGATATCTCTCCCTCAAGTGTTTTAACATTGGTTGTTGCAATCTTATACATGTCCTTAATCATATCTATATACCTATTTAGCAGTTAATACACTTTTTTTTCTAATATCTACCATATTAATATATTATCTCTATAGGAACCAGTGTTTTAAAAGCGCAAGGGCCAATTTGTGCCTGAGGCGCAAGGCACAAGGTGAGGCGCATGCCTTTTTAAGCAAGGCGTAAAATTACAAAAGAAGCTAAAAAAAAGAAAATTAAAGAAAAGCCAAAAATTAAAAAAATGCAAAAAATATTAAACATAATGTTAATAAAAAAATATAAACTTAAATTTTAAAATAAATGTTTTAAAAAACCTATTATCTAAAATTAAATTACATACACATAAAATGTAATGCGTATTCAAATGAAAATAAAAAATAAAAGCAAACATATAAAGCATTTTCAAGCATTAAAACCCACAATTTCTTTTTTTTTTCTTAATTACATTTAATCAAGTAGCTAATGTGATGTAAAACATATTGCATTCTTGATTCTATGAGTTGCCTTTGTACCACGCCCCTTGAGGCAAGCTCGAACAAGTCTATTTGCTAATGTTTTTCTTTCATTAATTGCAATAAAATATCTTCTTAAAAGGCAATGAAAATTATAAAACCATTATTTTTTATGTGAGAAATAAGAATTTCAGACCCTAACATAGATTTGTTTGGGCTTGCCTCGAGGGGCGTGGCTGGGGGTCCGGGGGCGAAGCCCCCAGCCTGGCCGTTAGACTAAAAAAAAAGCAAGAAGCGCAAAATTTTAAAAAGGCACATGCCTGGGCTGAGGCACAAGGCACGTCAGGTGCACCAGGCGTGCGCTTTTTGAAAGGGGTGCGCCTCGGACCTGGGCGAGGCGCATACCCCAAAATGCGCCTCGCCTATGCGCCTAGGTGCGCCTTTTAAATAACTGGTAGGAACTCTATCATATGCTTTCTCTAGATTAATGAATACCATATGAAGATCTCTCTTCCTCTCTGAAAACATTTTTTTTATCAATCATCTCAATAAAAAGATAACTTCCTCTCTTTTCCATGCCATAACCTTTATTGAACTAACCCTAAATAATTATTATAGCTTTGTATATCACCTTTATTTTTAAATATAGATGCCATATAGCTCTTTCTCCATTCATCTGGCATGTTCTTTGTTTTCATCATCTTATTGAACAATCTAGTTAGTTATGATAGGTGGCATAGGTGTACCTCTTTCATAGGAATGGCAATGGGTAGGGTACCCGTGCAAATTGCCCTACCCGTTCCCGAACCCGCCTATGTATCCCTAATTCCAAACCCGTCTAACTTTCCTCTCAATTTCTCAAACCCGTCTCGTCCCAAACCCGTTAAACCCGTCCCAACCCGTTCCACCCGTTAAATCCTTTGACCAAACGTTTTCTACTAAAAAAAAGTTTCGTAATGCTTATAGCGTGACTTGAACCCAGATCAATTAATGATAACACCAAATCTCTTAGCACTCCTTTAAGCAACTATGCCATTTTGCCTTTTGTGTTATTTAATGAAATAAAATAGATTTTATTAACTTTTGTGTTCATCAAAACAATCAATACATATATATGATTAACAATTCCAACTAAAAATTAAAAGAAATACTATTTAAAATTAGCATTTTATAACTAAATGAAATAAACAATCTATCAAATCCAAATTTACATCAAATGATGAATTTAATCCCAAGAAATTTATACAAATAAAATATTAATAATAGAATAATTATCTTAGTACTTAAAATTTATAAATTTGTGCATGATATATAATATAATAGGTTTATATTTATGCATCCCGGGTATTGGATACCCTAAAGTCAAAACCCAAACCTGTCCCAAACCCTATGGGGTTTTAATCTAAAATCCCAAACCCTATAGGGTTTTAATCTAAAATCCCAAACCCGTCCCAAACCCTATAGGGTTTTGATAAACGGGTCCTATTAGGGTCGGGATGAGTCGGATACCCGAAAATTCCCGCGAAATTTCCATTCCTACTCTTCCATACCTTTCTAAACTTCTGTTGTGATATCATCGGGTCCTAATGCCTTTTTTTCATCTTATTTAAAGTCTCCTCCACTTAAAAAATTTTATGAAGGTACCTACTAATCCTTTCATAGTTGGGATAAGGTATGGATGATGATGATGATGACGGCTTACTAATCCTTTCACCACTAGCACCCGTTTTTATGTTCAGCAGAAAAGTTTAGAAGATTTGTTTTGATATAAAACCTGTGTAAGAAAGAAGAAAAGAAAGAGAAGAGAAGGTTTATGCTGAGAAGAAAAGAGAAGAGAAATTGAAGAGAACGGGAGAAGTCAAAATTAGGTCTGGCCGCCCCTTTCATTAGCTTATATACTCACAAATAAAAAATTGAATACAAAGACAAGTATGCCCTTAGTAAGTTGGTTACTTGTAAAATCTAAATAACAGTCTTAACTTAAACATAAACATAAACTAATGGGCCTTGGGCCCCCAATGACTATTAACTATGCTTTGTAAATTAAAAACAAGTGATATCAGCCCAAAACTTAACACTCCCCCTCAAGTTGGGAATAGGTGTCACACATTCCCAACTTGCGTAGATCATGCTCTAGCTTGTTTCTTGCAACACTTTTTGTAAGAACATCAGAAAGTTGCAAGTCAGGTGCAACATATGGTAAGCAAACTTCTCTGGATGTCACCCTTTCCCTTATAAAGTGTCTATCCACTTCTATATGTTTCGTCCTATCATGCTGATTTGGGTTGTGGGCAATGTTAATTGCTGCTTGATTGTCACAGTATAGCATCATAGGTTCTTCGGCCTCAACTCCAATCTCCCCTAACAAGGAACGGACCCAAAGGAGCTCTAAAACACCATGTGCCATGGTTTTGTATTCAGCTTCTGCACTTGACCTTGCCACAACTGTTTGTTTCTTACTCTTCCATGAAACTAGATTATCTCCAACAAGAGTGCAAACTCCTGATGTAGATCTCCTATCATTTAGGCACCCTGCCCAATCAACATCTGTATAAGCCTCTAACTTCAATTGTCTATGGTTAGCAAACAATATGCCTCTACATGGGTGTCCCTTCAAGTAGGAAAGTATCTTGTCAATAGCCTCCCAATGCTGAACTCGTGGGGCATGCATGTATTGACTCACCACACTCACTGCATAAGAGATGTTTGGTCGTGTCATACATAAATATAGCAACCGGCCCACTAATCTATGATACCTTCCAACATCCTTCGCTAGTTCACCTTTTGAAGCATTTATCCTGTGGTTCTGATCAATAGGTGTATCAACTACCCTTGCTCCAAGTTTTTCTGTCTCCTGTAGTAGATCCAAAACATACTTCCTCTGTGAGATGAAGATCTCATGCTTGGACCTTGCCACCTCAATGCCCAGAAAGTACTTCAGCTCCCCAAGATCCTTAATCTCAAACTCTTTGTGCAGGTTCTTCTTCAAGGTATCAATCTTGTTGAATAACTTAGTTTTATTCAGTTTAGTGCCGCAAGGGCACATATGTAATTGTACTTATTTTTATCTTTTGAATGGTCGCCCTAGTATAAATATTAAAAAGGCTGGCGCCGACAACTGACTTTTTTCTCTCCAATCTCTTTTTTCTTTTCTCTCTTCTCTCTTCTCTTTCTTCTCCTCTCACTATTCTGGGATTGTATTGCCTCTTTACCAAGAAAACATGGTATCAGAGCGATAGATTCGATCTTAGGAGCAGGGCGATCTGTGTGTTTCTTCCTCCAACTACTTTATTTGTCTATTGGTGATCGAATAAAAGGAAAGGGGTTTCTGGTGGATGTGTGAGGGAGCTTGCTGTGTATTTTTTCCTCTCCTCTCTTGGTCATGAGCCCAGAAATCATCAAGGGGAGGGAAGCCGAATGCTGTGAGGTTTTTTATCCTTCTTTCTTCCTCAGCTTTGTGGATTGAACTGAACCTTTTGTACCCAGATGAGTGGGTTATGTGGGTCTAATGACCTGTGGCTGGTGTGAGAGTGTTTTCTCTCAATATCTGTGGATCAAGTGGTCCTTTTTATGTTCAGAAAGGTGGGATGTTCAGGTCTGCAGTTCTATAACTGCTGTGGCAGCAGTTTTTTTTTTCTTCTTCAGTTCATATTAAAACTTAAATTGTTGTGTGGAAAGTTGATGAGTTATTTCTGGAGGGACTGGTCAGACCTGTTTTTTGATACGTTTTGCACATCTGAACTGGTTTAGTAGGGTTGAAATCTGAGAACAAGTAATGGTGTGTGATCAGTTTTGATTATTCTGTGTGAGACCAAGTCTTTTGTGCCCAAAACTGTGACTGAACTAAGACTTTAACCTTGTTTGACTGAACTGTGAGTCTGAACTAAACTGAGAGCTTGTTCTCTGACTGGATTGTGACTGAACTGAAATCAAGTTCTCTGTCTTCTGAGGATTCTAGTATGTCTGGTGTGACCTCTAGTCAGAGTGGGATGAGTGGAGGTTTTGACATGAGTTTTCCCATGGCTGTGATTCCCTTTGATGGCCTTCATTACCTATAATGGTCAAGGGGAATCAAGCTCTACATAATTGCAAGGGGAAAAGTGGGGTATATCAATGGTAGAATCAGAGAACCCCAGTCTGGAGGCGTGGAACATGATAGGTGGAACTAGGAAAACAGATGGTGATGTCATGGCTGTTATTGTCTATGCTACCACAAGTGAAAAAGACCTTCATGTGGGTAGAAACAGCTCATGAGATATGGGAGTAGGCTAAATCTAAATATTTAGAACAACGGCATTATGGCAAAATATATCAATTGCAGGCTGCCTCCTCAACTTGTAAGCAAGGGGAGATGAGTCTCTCTGTCTACTATTCAGACTTGACTTCTATTTGGAAGGAACTAGATCACTATCAGAATATAGACTGGAAATGTGGTGTAGATGCCAAAGCATACAAGTCTCTAGTTTCCTAGCAACGAGTGTTTGCCTTTCTTTTAGGGCTGAGTTTCACATATGAATCTATCAGGGTTCAGATATTGGGGAGTAAAGATCTCCCATTAGTGCAAGAAGTATATGCTCTAGTACAGCCAGAAGAGAGTAGACGGAATGTGATGAATAATCCTGAGGGAGAGCAGATTGCATTAGTAGCAAAAGGGAGTGTTGCTATAGGTGGTGGTAATTCCTTCAAGAAGAATGACTTCTAGAGGAAAGTTGATGACAAAGATAAACTATGGTGCACACATTGTCAGAAATCTAGACATACTCGGGAGACATGTTGGGAGCTTCATGGAAAGCCGAAGTGGGCTCAGGAGCTGAGTAAAAAGCCAAACCAGAGTAAGAAGCTAGGACAACAAGGTCAAAGGAAGTTTAATGCAACAAACTTAGCCTCTCAAGAGCCTTAATCATCTACCACTACTATGAGTTCTTTCGTGACTGATCCTAGGGAAGATATCATTAATTCTTTCCATGACCATTTGGAGTTGTATAGGAGGGCAATCCGCGAGATGGATTTTGCTTCTTCCCCTCGACTTCCTTTGCATCTACATTAGGTAATGGTAATTCTGCCACAACTTTCCATGTGTCTTCTCATTCCTCAAACTCTCATTGGATAATAGATTTTGGAGCCTCGAACCATATGACGGGTAAGTCCAATTGTTTTCAATCTTATCATCTATTATCTGGTTGGGATAAGGTGAGACTTGCTGATGGTTCTTTCTCCACCATAGCCGATCAAGGAACCATCTCCCTTCCTCTTGGACTCACCCTTTCTGATGTTCTACATGTTCCTAAACTACCCATAAATTGTTTTCTGTTAGTAGTATAACAAATTCGTTAAACTACTCAGTAACCTTTTTTCCTTCCTCTTGTATGATACAGGATTTGGCCTCGGGGAAGATGATTGGTAGAGGTCGTATGGTAGATGGTCTTTACATGTTGGAGAATAAAGCTAGTCTTGCGGCTATTGAGTCTAAGAGTTTGTCTAGTAAGAGTCAAGCCCATTTATGGCACAGTTGTTTGGGTAATTTATCTTTTGAATAATTGAAAGTTTTGTTACCATATTTATTTAAATCAGTGTCAGTGTCGTATTTCACATGTCAAACTTGTCAGTTAAGCAAATATTGTAGAGATCATTTTACTTCAAGAAATAATAAATCTGAATTTCCTTTCCATATTGTTTATTCTGATGTCTGGGGCCTTGTTACTTTAACATCCGAGTCTGGCTATTAGTATTTCATTACACTTATTGATGACAACTCCCAACATACATGGGTGTATCCTATGCAGTCCAGAGATGAAGTACTATAAATCATTAAAGATTTCCAACGTTTGATATTCACTCAATTTCAAATGGAAATCCAAAATTTCCAATCAGACAATGCCAAAGAATATTTTCACAGTGATCTCATGGAGTTTTTTGCTTTGTGTGGATCCATACATCGCAGTTCTTGTGTTAGAACCCCCTCAACAGAATGGTGTTGCTGAAAGAAAAAACCGCCACCTTCTTGCTCGTGGGTTACTCATACACATGAATGTTCCTAAACGTTTTTGGTTGGATGCTGTGTTGTGTGTTGCCTAGCTCATAAATCGTATGCCATCTCGCTTGTTAGGGTACAAAGCCCCCATCAGTTTCTATTTCCCAAGGCTCCCCTCTTCTCCATTCCTATCCATGTGTTTGGTTGTTGTTTCGTCCAGGACCTATCTCCTACTCGTGGTAAACTTGATCCTCATACCATTCCTTGTGTATTCTTGGGTTATCCTTCTTCCCAAAAAGGTTATCGGTGCTTTGACCCCATTTCCAAGAAATACTATGTCTCTATAGATGTGTCTTTCTTTGAAAGTGACCCTTTTTTCCCGGTTTCTCCTCAGGGGGAGAGTAAGGTGGAGGAGAAACCAGTTTAGGTTCTCCCCCCTCTACTTGCCCCCCTCCATTCCGTGTTTTTCATCGTCGCAAGGGTCAGATAAATTCAAGAGTTGTGGAGCAACTTGAAACTGTACCACCAAGCATCTTATTTCCCATTTTGTTTCCTATGAGAACATCTCACCCTCTTTTCGTGCTTTCTTTCTTCCATTAACAGTGTCCCTATCCCTAAAAATGTGGCAGAAGCTCTCTTAGTACCTGAATGGACAGATGCAATGGAAGAAGATATAAATGCCCTACATAAAAATGGTACATGGGAGTTGGTAGATCTTCCTGAGGGTAAGGAACCAGTAGAGTGCAAGTGGGTGTTCACAGTGAAGCACAAGGTTGATGGCACAATAGAAAGGTACAAGGTTAGGTTGGTGGCAAAAGGGTTTACCCAGGTATATGGAGTAGATTATGTAGAGACTTTTGCTCCAGTAGCCAAGATGAACTCCATTAGAGTTCTTTTCTCCCTTGCGGCAAATCTTGGTTGGGATCTTCATCAGCTAGACATTAAAAACGCCTTTCTAAATGGAGACCTTGAGGAAGAGGTGTACATGGTACAACCTCCTGGCTTTAGTGCCCTAGGCAAAGAGCAAAAAGTGTGCAGGCTAAAGAAGTCTTTGTATGGTCTAAAACAATCACCAAGAGCTTGGTTCAGCAAGTTTCATTTGGTTATACAACAAATTGGCTACAAACAGTGTTAGACTAACCATACTCTATTTGTGAAAAGGGGGGAAGGAAAGATAGCAACCTTGATAGTATATGTTGATGACATAGTGATCACAGGTGACAAGAAGGTTGAAATTCAGAGGCTAAAGGATTTCTTAGCCACTCAATTTGAGGTGAAGGATCTAGGTCCCCTTTGGTATTTTCTTGGAATTGAAGTGGCCCGCTCACAAAAGGGGATCTTCATTTCTCAAAGGAAATACATCCTAGATCTGTTACATGATTCAGGAAAATTAGGGGTTAAGCCATCTGTCTCTCTCATTGATCCAAATCACAGACTGGGTGACTGTTGTGGCAAAGTTGTCAAGGATGTAAAACAATTCTAGAGACTTGTGGGGTGGCTCCTGTATTTGTCTATGACCAAGCCAGACATTGCTTATGCAGTGGGTGTTCTTAGTCAGTTCATGCATGCTCCTAAGACCACACACTTAAAGGTAGCAGAGAAAATCTTCAGATATCTAAAGAAGTTTCTAGGAGCTGGTTTATTATTCCAAAAGAATGGTCATTTGAAGATTGGAGTGTATACAGATGCTGATTGGGTTTGATCAATTGATGACAGAAAGTCCACTTGTGGGTATTGTTCCCTTGTGGGAGGAAATTTACTCACATGTAGAAGCAAGAAACAAAGTGTGGTGGTTAGGTCTAGTGCTGAAGTTGAGTATAGAGCAATGTCCCATGGGGTGGCTGAAGCTATGTGGATAAAGAATTTGTTGAGCGAACTGGGTTTTCTTGTTGATAGCCCTATGTCCTTGTATTGTGATAACAAGGCTGCCATCAATATTGCAATATATAGAGGTTGACAAACACTTTATTAGAGAGAATTGTTAATGGGGAAGTGTGCACCCCATATGTTAGTTCTAAGGAGCAACTTGTAGATATATTTACAAAAGGCTTGCATCACTCGTGGCACAATGACTTATGTGACAAGTTGGGTATGATTGACATCTATGTCCCAACTTGAGGGGGAGTGTGAATAACTTAGTTTTATTTCAGTTTAGTGCCACAAGGGTACATATGTAATTGTACTTCTTTTTATCTTTTGAATGGTCGCCCTAGTATAAATATTAAAAAGCTGGTGCCTCCAGCTGACTTTTTTCTCTCCAATCTCTTTTTTCTTTAATCTCTTCTCTCTTCTCCTTCTCCTCTCACTATTCTGGGATCGTACTGCCTCTTTACCAAGAAAACAAATCTCATTCAAATCGTTTCCTATGACTACAATGTCATTGACATACACTATCAAAACTAACACCAGTGACCCCCTCCTTTTCACAAAAAGAGTATGAGATTGGGTTTGAGTATAGCCAAATACAACCAATGCACTTCTAAACTTGTCAAACCAAGCTCTGGGTGATTGCTTTAAACCATACAGAGAGTTCTTTAATCTACATACCTTTCCTTTATCCATATCATTGTAAAAGCCAGCTGGAAGATCCATGTACACCTCCTCTTGCAACTCTCTATTAAGAAAAACATTCTTTACATCAATTTGGAAGAGTGAACCATACAGAGACTTCTTTAATCTACATACCTTTCCTTTATCCACTTCATTGTAAAAGCCAATTGGAAGATCCATGTACACCTCCTCTTGCAACTCCCCGTTAACAAAACATTCTTTACATCAAGTTAGAAGAGTGGCCAAGAGTATGTAGCTGCTAGTGATAGAAGAATCCGGACTGAGCTCATCTTTGCCACTGGTGCAAAAGTCTCCAAGTAATCTATGCCAGAAGTGTACCCTTTTGTAACCAGCCTCGCCTTGTACCTTTCTATACTTTCATCAGCCTTCTACTTCACTGTATAAACCCATCTACATCCAATTGTCTCTTTGCCATTAGGTAAATCCACAATCTCCCATGTCTGATTTTTAATCAATGCTTTCATTTTCTCATGCATACCTGTCTTCCACTTACGTTTGGAGAGAGCCTTACTAACACTCCTCGGTGTAGACACATAGTCGAGGGAGGAAAGGAAGGTTCGGTAGAAAGGGAATAATCCATTGTAGGAAAGATGGTGTGAGATGCAATGAGTAGTACACTTTTTCCCTTTTCGTAGTGCAGTAGGGAGATCTAGGTCATTTGCAATGGTGTTAGGAGCAGGGGTAGTAGTATCAATAGGAACTAAACCATCAGAGGAAATAAGAGGCATACCTGGGTTTGTGTCAGTTGAAACTAGAATCTCTGATGAGCCGATAGGGAGTGACGTGGGTTCCTTTGTTGTGGAATCAACCTCCTTGTGTTGTCGTGTAAAACACTGAGAGGCAGGACACAATGGAGGTGGCAAAGTGGGTGGAGTAGGTGGGTTAGACAATGGAGTGGACAAAGGAGTTGGAATAGGAAGTGGTTTAGATTGCTCACTTCCCCAAAACACTCCCCCTGAGAAGAACCCCTCGAGAAAAAAGGTGTGGACTCAAAAAAGGTAACATTCATAATAACATATCGACTTCTAGAGACTGGATCATAACAACAATACCCCTTTTGATTTCCTGCATACCCAAGGAAGACACACTTCTTCACCTTAGGGTTTAGCTTTAAGCGGTGAGGCCAAGAACATGGACAAAGCATACACATCCAAAAAACCTTAGAGGACTATGGAATATCTCCCCCTCAGGAAAAAGAAGGCTAAACATAGTGCTATATCCATGAACACGAGAAGGCATTCGATTAATTAAGAAAACTACTGTAAGAACTGCATCACCCCATAATCGAACTAGAACTTTAGAGCTCAACGTAATGTTTCTTGCTACTTTCACAATATGTCTGTTCTTCCTTTCTGCTACACCATTCTGTTGTGGAGTGTATGTACAACTACTCTGATGGACTACTTCATTCTCTAATAGGTATGATGGCAGATTTTTTTTTAAAGTATTCCCTAGCGTTATTTGATCTAAACACTTCCACTCGTACCCCAAACTGCGTCAACACCATTTGATGGAACTATTGAACCGAAGATGGTACCTCATCAAATATATCCAAGAGTATCGAGAATAATCATCCACAAATAGAAGAAAATACCGATAGCCACCCACATCAGTATGAGCAATATAAAAAACAGAAGAACATCTTTTATTGCTTGCTTTAAAGGAATGTCTACAATGCTTTCTAAGTTGGAAACCTTCACACTCCAAGCTGGACAAACTGACAGACTTAAAAAATTTTGGAAATAAAAAATGCAAAGAAGCAAAAGACAAATGCCCTAACCGATTATGCCAAAGCATAATCTGATCCACTGACTCTGACTCAATGTTCCCGTTGACATGATGTCTCTGATGACTAGGAAGCGCATCGAGAAGATAAATTCCATTCACCTCACGACCACTCCCAATTGTCCTCTTTGATTCCAGACCCTGCAAAACACAATGACCAGGAGGAAAAAAATCACTGAATAGTTCAAATTCTTTGTTAAGCTACTAACAGATAAAAGATTAGTGTTCAGTCTAGGAACATGAAGGACAAAAGGTAGGGTAATGGTATCAGTTATCTTGACTAACAGACCCTTTCCCAGCAATGAGAACATGTGATCCATCGGTTGTGGAAACTCTTATCTCTGCTAGAGAAGAGGTGGTATGGAGAGAAGATGGTGGAAATGTTGGTTATATGTTCTGAGGCTCCTGAGTCTATAATCCAAGGAGGTCCCCCCTTACCTGTAGTGGATACATAATTTGTAGTGGCATGTGAACTACCTGTATGTGCAAACAAAGTAGAATGGCTATCTCTTGATCCACCTGCATCTTGTTGTCCACCTAATAATTAGTTGGAATTGACTGTACCCCTCTGATTCAGAAACTACCCATATCTCTCCAATTCTGCCCTCATTGCAGTTGCTGCAACAAACTCTAGAGAAGCTATAGTAGGTGGTCCTAATAAATCACCAGTCACTGCCATATTCACATTTCCCTTCTTGTTTCTGAGTCGGTTCGATATAAGGTGTGGGTAAAGCTTTCAACAGGTATCTCTAGTATGTTTAGGTTTCTTACAGTAGTCATAGATCAGATCCTCTTGTCCTCCTTCCTCGGTTCATTTTTACCCTTATCCCCACTCAACTTAGGCTTCACTGTGCTAACCATGGCTGATTGCTTAAGGCTTGGGTTCCTCATCATCACATTCCTCTTACTCTCCTCTCCAGACACAAAGGCATATGCCTAAGAAAGAGTTAGGGCCTGTTCGTTTCCTCTTAACTCTTATCTCTTAAGAGGAATCTTTAACTTTAAGAGAAAAATGGTTGTTTGTTTCTTCTTATCTCTTATCTATTAAAGTGCAATCATACAACTTTTTATTTTCCAATGATACCCCCAAAAAGATAAACAAAAACTCTAATATATGGGGTCAAAATGGATATTTGATAATTTTCATAATTCAGAATTCAGAACAACATTCTTTGCATTCAGAGTTCAGCTGAAAGAAAAGTTCACCAATACCAATATACCTCTTAATGTAATTATTGCACTTTCAGATGTCAGACTTTAGAGCAAACGAATAGGCCCTTACACTGTCTCGGGAAAGAATATGCTGTTGTGCAATGTCATATTCAGAGTTAAGTCCTACTAGAAACTCAAAAACCCTATTCTTCTCTACCAGTTTTTGATAAGTTGTTGAATCTTTGCTACTTTCTCAAACCACAGTTTCCAAATGGTCTATCTCCTGCCATAAGGTTTTGAGGGTTGAAAAATAAATGGCAATAGGCTTATCTCCCTGCCTAGTAACAATCACTTGGTTTTTCAACTGGTAGGCTCTAGCAACATTCATATTCTATGGATAAGTTTCTCCACTCCATCCCAAATCTCCTTAGCTGTGTTAGCCCATAAAAAATTTTAGAAACCTCAAACACCTTCCTAGTACCCTAGAAGCCCCTCCCTCTAAAGATTCCCTTTTCTGTAGAAGCAGGAGAAGAAAGAGAAGAGGTTGCCGCTCCCTCCAGAGGCCTCCAAAAAGACTAGGACTTGAACCACCCTCTTCAGAAAAACTCAAGAAACCCTAAAAAACCAGAGCGCCACTTCTTAGGTCAAGATTGAAGAGTCCTACTAAATCAGGACTCTTCCCCTTTCTCCAGTTCTTCCTGATTTTGGTGCTAAATTCTAGACCAGCTACAAGGGGTTGCAAATCCACCAAAAATTCCAAAAACTGGACTTACCTGAAGTCCTCAATCAGCCCTTTACCTCATCATGCAGTTGGCTGATCTAGGGCTGCATGATGGAACAACTCAAACATTCTCTAAATTGGCTCTGATACCAATTAGAAAAGTTTAGAAGATCTGTTTTGATATAAAACCTGTGTAAGAAAGAAGAAAAGAAAGAGAAGAGAAGGTTTATGTAGAGAAGAAAAGAGGAGAGAAATTGAAGAGAATGGGAGAAGCCAAAATTAGGTCTGGCCGCTCCTTTCATTAGCTTATATACTCACAAATAAAAAACTGAATACAAAGACAAAGTATGCCCTTAGTAAGTCAGTTACTTAAAAAATGTAAATAAACACTCTTAACTTAAATATAAGCTAATGGGCCTTGGGCCCGATAACTCCTTAACTATGCTATGTAAATAAAAACAACTGATATCAGCCCAAAACTCAACATGTTCTTCATTTAGTAAGTCAATAAATAAGGTGATGATGCAGCTCTGTAGTCTACTATATTTCTGTATAAGAGCAATTGCTGATTAGAGATTATAAAGTCAAGAGCATATGTTGGCATATTCTTTTTTAGTTTTACAGTGTCTATGGTTTTTGGTTTGTAGATTTTCCTAGTCTGTAGGATAAATTCTCTTAGTTGATTATAATATTATTTCTTCTAATGTTTTTATTTCTATTGTTTGGTTTCCTTATCTTCATAATATAATAGTTGATCATTTGACAGGAAATGAAAAACCTGGGTGCATGGTTGAAGGTCAAACATTTACCATTGGTAAGCACATCAGTTCTATGTTTATAATAACTGCAGACTTTTTTCTTCTAAGATGTAATAGATCATTTATCCTCTCCAGATAGAATCATCTTCCAGAAGTGTGTACATGAAAGAATGTATACAGCCTTGTTATGGCATGATTAATGATTGACTGGTAATCAATAAAAATGTAGAATTCTAATATAGCCTGAAAGCATTATAGTATAATACAAAAATGCGTCAATGCAGCATGCTTCCATATACTTCATTTTCCATGTTCTATAATGATTTATAGATATTATTTAATAAACTAAACTGGAAAGAGCAGAAACTTCTATGCTCTAGTAACTAGTTTTACAGTATGCATTAAGTTTAAATTGTAGAGAAAAAAAAGGAGAATTTAAGTAGCTTTTACACAAAATTAATCTGTACTATATCATTTGTATTTCTTTTGCATTACTCATTTGACTTTTACATATTTAACATTAATAGTATCATTAATTCCTATTTTCATACTCACACCTATATCCTGCTTTGTCCAATATGTATACTTGGGATAAAATGAAGGTCAGATTATCATAGGTGCATAATCAGGACTAAAAAAAAAGAAATCTTGACTATGTGAAAGATTTAGTCTCCTGATTAGTGGAAATAATGCATGGACAGGAACACTGGAGACAGCAAATCCTTATAGGAAAAGGATAATGGATGAGATATGGTTGAAAAGTTGTAACAATGGTTTTTGATCTAGTGAAGCCAATGTCATATCTACAGAAGTCAATTGGGAAGTTGAAGGATGGATAAGAACATAAGCCCTATCATGTAGCATGTATAGGAGATTAGGGTTGAAGATTGGCTCTAGATGTATTAGTGAGTTTGAGGAGGAAGTATGGCATGATATCCTGCCTGCAGAGTTCGTCTTCGTTCAGGGCAAAGCCTGTTCGAGCAGCCTTTATAACCTCGCATTGAGAATATCTCCGTACTTCTGTACTTTATTTCATGGGGAGATATTCCCAATGCAAGGTTGCAAAAGGCGGTTGGAATGGTGTGGGCATGGGCTTGCCCTGATGGAAGCCGATGATCTCCTGCCTGTAACTGCCAAATACATGGTTAATGATGGTTGTATACAGACTTGTAGCATGTATAGCTCACCTCCTTATTTATCAAAAAATAAAAGAGTTTTGCAGCATATATAGAAATACTATACAATTTGTAATGGAGGAAAGACAAGTGCCCACCTCTTAAACTAAGTGGATTCCTATGCAAGAATTTGCATTCTGACCCTTGTAAGAAGATGAGTGATCATGTGAAAGTATCTGATTGGGTGTCTCAAAGGAACATCTCAATGAAAGGAAGAGATTGACTAGAAAATCTGAGAAATTCAGTTTGTCCAATATAGACAGTTTGAAACTCAAGCCTTCCCACTCAATAGGGTGTGGTCTTTTCAAGTTTGGGTTGTAATGTGGGGATATGTAGGTTGTTGCTCTGGCATTGATCAAATGGAGAAATCTCTAGATTGACTTAAAAATGCTCATAGGGGGCATGACATCCCAACCCTTAGTTCACATGTGTCAGGATGCACTAGTGCTTATTTCATGCTATCAGTCGTACAAAAGCATATGGCTCTTATTAGATTCGTTTTATAGTTATTTATGGATGACATTTATGATTCTCTACCGACAAGGAACATAAGGAACAAACAGCACAGATAATTTCTCAATCATGTTTTGACCTATAGTTTCTGTCACTAAAATGTACCATATTATCAAGTTGTAAGAATTTAATTTTACTTGAAATAATATGGACACCCAAAGTTTTTCTTATTATTTTTTTAATGGGGGCACATATTTAATCATACAAAAGATTCATGCCTCAAAAGACAATAGCCCCCTCCCCCGGTTCGAGTCTTTTGACTTTTACACTTGCCAGTTAATTCTGTCTTTTCACTAGTGCTTTTCCCAGTTTACAAAAAAACTGGAATGTTCTGAAATCAATCCCCTAAATTTCTGCAAAATTTATACCTGTGGAAGTGTTAATACTTGCTCCATGTTGAAATGGAACCTTATTGAGACTTGACATTAATTTTCTTCTTTTACTGCAGAGCCTATTCTTACAGCTGGAAGCATCGAGTATAAAACATGGAGTGATAATTGGACAACTCTCACTGCAGATGGCAGTCCTGCTGCACAGTTTGAACATACTATTTTGATTACCAGGACTGGTGCTGAAATATTGACAAAGTTCTGATATCAGATATGTCAACTTTATTAGTAATTTTTTTGATGGTTCATGTTCTTTTGTCAAATTATCAGTTCTTGAATAATTTTTTTACTACTTCAGGTCATTTCTTCGGTCTTCCCCTTGTTCTTTTAGAGCTTGCACCAATTTACTTCACTGGTGCAAACTGTCACCTTGTAATTGGTGTTAAAGATATCATGTGTATATTTTGTAGAGTACCTGCTTTCTCACATTTGTGATGACAATATATTCCTTCGAGCCTTCCTGATCTTTCATCATCCAAGAAATGGCAAAAGACTAGAATGAATTTCATTCAATAGTGGAAACTGTGAAAGTATCCCAAGATTTGGGATATGGATAACATTGTGAGAACAGAGGCCATTAATGGAACTAAATAGGTCCTGGTGCAGCAGGTGAGTGCAGTTATTAGATTAAAGGAAGCGCAAGAGACATGTTGGTGCAAGAAAACACCTTGGGGAGTGATTATACCACTATGGATACAGATTGATTTACAAAAGTATTTTTCTATCATAATTATATCAGTTGCAGACACGATATGCCTTATGCTCGATCGATATTTTGATCCTTGTTTCCGTTTTGCACCTGGTTCAAAAGGCGAATAGCGATGGACTGATGGTGTAGAGTTTAACATAGTTGTGGTTGTAAGATACTAAGATAATCCTAAAATCCAATCTTTCAAATCATCTTCTCTATCATTTGAATTAGTCTTTCCACGTTTGAACTAGGAGATGAAGGAAAAACCTGGTCATACTCATATATATGCAGTCGGTGAATGGGTGAAGGGCAGATTTGGTAATCGGTTTCTGGTAAGCAATGTCTATAGTCTATCTATGGTGTGTTAACTTGCATTTAAAATTGGCGCCAAACTTATTGCACCTTCGCTTAATGTGGACCAAATAAGCTTATCTTGTTGGGCTTCCTTCTAGGGCTACATTGCCCAGCAGGATTTGTAATGGATCATCTCATGACACTCCATTTGAGCAGTCGCCCCATTTGAGTGATCTTATACACCTGGGTGCTAAGGAAACTCTCGAAGTCTGAACTGAAGGACATGGGCGTATTCAATGGATGATTTAATGGGCAAGCAAATGACCTCACACTCTCACAGAAGTAGAAGCCATGGCCACCATATCAATATATCATACATCCATAATGCACAGTTGCACACGTTTCATAGGCAATCCTATGACGCACACCGCAAGTACTAACCCAATAACTATCTTCTACCATTTTCTTAACCACTCACTCGAGGAACTTTCCCAGTTTCCCTTGATCATTCTTTCTTGTTTTTGTTCTCTAGGGCTCTAGCCGTGAAGGGCATAGACAGCATAGAATCTGTAGTATTTGGTTTCATTAATAATTGCAAAATAAAGATGGGTGGCCAGACACTATTTGAAACAGGGATACTCTCGTAGCTTCCATATTGGGCATACAGGCCACCACCCTCCTCTCTCTCTCTCTCTATCAATGTGTCTCTCAGCTTCCTTATTGGGTATACAGGCCACCAGGCCCACCACCCTCTTCCTCTCCCCCTCTCTCTCTCTCTTAAAACTAGGATTTAAATACTCATTACCACAGTTGAGTACGATAGAGCAGGTAAAACCAGACTATATATCATATTACTCATGAAAAAAAAGAGAGATGAAAAAGATGATTATTACAAATCGGAAGAGAACATTGGTGAGTTAATACAAGTTTTTTGTAAGATGGAATCTGTGAATGCCCATGTGTTTTACAAGTTTAGCGAGTTTAACTTGCTTGCTACACCATGCTTCTACCATTTTGGCCTCCTTCGCTTCTTCTTCTATTTGAATGGCTTTAAGTTGTTCTTCGCATTCATTTTCAATCTTATCAAGGTAAGCTATCTCTTCATTTCTTAAACATCTGATCTTGGCCTCCACTTCCTCCATCTTCTCCTTCATCTTTCTTGCCTTCTCCGACTCCAGTTGCTGCTCCAACCGATTCAGCCTCCAAGTAGCTTCTTTCTTTCGCTGTAACAAGTTCTTCTTCCCTTCTTCTATCTCCTTACAGTACTGAGCAAGCACGCCCATTTCATGAAGCGTGAAGAAACGCTGGTGGGTCAGTCCCATCTCTTGCGAAACCGAGTCCAGACAAGTGGGCTCCTGAGGAGAATGTAAGTGACTGACAGACGGTGAAGGGGTAGTAGAAGACGAGGAAGACAAAGATGGAGTCGAGGAGACCAAATTAGGGGTGTTCATCCAGGCAGGTAGAACAGTGGTGGACAGTGATAGAATAGGAGGAGGAGCTTCGGGGAGCGAGAGGTGACTAGGCATCAGTAACGAGGGAGGTAGAAGCGATGGTTGTGGTTGTCGCTGTTGGAGCTTAAGCAGCTTGGGCTGAACGTACTTCTCTGCAAAAGTTTCCAGAATATGGTCGTATTGGCCGTGAAGAGTGGTGGTGGGTGGTGGGATTGACGATGCTGTAGATGGGTCAGGATAGTCCGAGGGGAGGGGACGTTGTTGCTGATGGGTTTTCTGATGCTGCTGCTGTTGTTGCAGTTTGAGCTGTTTCGCTTTGAAGACTTCCCACCACTTGCCGAGGCGCTTGGCGGTGCGGCCGGGGACCTCGGAGGCGATTTTCTTCCACTTGTTGCCGTATTTAGCCTGGAGAGAGATGACGAGGTTCTGTTCTTCAAGGGTTAACGATCCTTTCTTGATACCTGGCTTGAGGTAGTTCTTCCAGCGCTCGAGGCAAGATTTGGCGTCTCGGTCGTGGGGTTTGCCCATACGTTGTGAGACGAGGTTCCATTCTTTTGGCCCATATTTCTTAACGTAGGCTCGGAGGAGTGCGTCTTCTTCGGGTTGCCAACGTTGCCTCTCCTTCATCTCCTAACCATATCTCCTTCCTTTTCTCTTTTGAAGCAGCAGATGAAGATAAACAGTTCATCCATCTAAACCCACATTTTTTTCTTCTTTTTTAAAGAATATCAGGATCAGATACAGAATGGGAGTTCTGGGGCTTACAAGGAGAGAGAGAGAGAGAGGAGGTGGTGTGGATTGTGGTGAGAGTAGCAGCATATAAGAGATTAATATTGATCCGATTCAAGTGAGAAACGTTAGAAGAGATAGAAAACAATTGCATGGTGATGGGTTGGTCTCTATAATTAGGTGAGAGAGAGATTTTTTTTTGGTAGATAGAAAATATTCATAACACCAGGAAAAACATAAACAAAATTACACGACTGGACCAGAACGCAGCTCGTCCTGAACAGCCAGGTCCCACTTTGGGTGAGACTTGAGAGAGATGGTGACTTACAGTAAGCGACTAGAGACGAAAAAGGGACGCAGCAAAGCTTTTCTGGGATCTGATACTGAAGAGGCTCGTAGTCCTGCTTTTCTGTCTTTACGTGCGGTGGGAATTGTGATGTGTCAAGTACTACAGTGAACAGTCCATGTATTATGGATCTCTGAGAAAAGAGTCCAAGCTCTCTGAGAAAAAATGAGCTTGGTTAAGGAGACGGCTCATGACGGAAGCCCTTATATTTGTTCATTATTATCATCGACGTTAGCTTAGCTACATGATGAGAATGGGTAGGGAAGTTAGTAAGACAAACAGAAAGCGATGTAATTGGTCTGGTGGATTTTCTTTTTTTGTAGGTTAATGATTTTGATAATTATGAAACCTCGATTATCAGAAGGCGAGAAGAGGTCGTTGTCTGATTTTGAGGCACTCTCCACTGAAATAGCTAGTATAGAAAAGAAGTGCTGAGGTGAAGCTCAGGATAGTAATACCGAATTACTGATGGGCTGTATGTGAATGTGACAACTACTACAGCCACATCCAGGGAGATCCCACCTCACCTGGAGTAGTAAGTAGTGACCACCCCATTATTCCATTGTATTGATTGATAAGGAGTTTTCTTTTTCTTTTTCTTTTTCGGGTAAAGACCAGGAGATAAATCTACATATCTGGGTCTGAGGGAAAAGAGAATCTATCCATAAAGTGATGTAAATGTTTGTTATTTACTGTACAGTAGGGGAGAGAGATATGAGAGAGAGAGGGTGAATTTAAGTTGATTAAATAAGTTCTCAGTCGGATCTCTTCGTGCAGGTTAATCTGTGATCAGTTACTCTCTCTCTCTCTCTCTTTCTTGCTTGGTGCATTGAATGGTGACTGACTGTTGCTCTTGCTTTGTTGCTCATGGCGCTGTCCTGCCAGAACCAGCGATATAAATCCCCTCTGTTAACTGTTACCTCTTGAGATGTCAACGTGGTAGTTCACTTGTGCTACACGTGGTGGATGATGAGTGAGTTGGATGCTTCATGCATGCTTGTGTTTTATAATAAAGGCCGTGTGGTGTCAGGTGTGGGTGGATCAGTTTCTCTCTGGCTCCCAAACTCGATCCATCCATAAAAAATGGACAGAAAGCCACCTGATCACCACCCAAAATTGGTCATTTGAATTGAACAAAACTGTCTCATTAAGGCATTAATGATCCATCCATATACAAGGCAAGAGATGCAGAAACGCACACACGCATATATACGCATATATATATATATATATATATATATATATATATATATATATATATATATATGAAATGTACTGATGACGATTACGGATTAATTGGACGCCTTTGCACTTTGCACCATCCGGATCACAAGTTGAATCAGTTTTTTTCCCCTGAGCTATTGTTATCGTAAATGAATTATAAAATAGAGAAAATTCTAATTTAGTACCTTAAATTTTGGGGTAGTATCAAGTTAGTATCTGAATTTTGAAACGTGTCACTGTAGTATTTAAATTTTTAAAAAGTATTAAGTTGGTCCCTGTCCGTCAATTATCTATTGAAATTGTTAAAATTACCCTTCAAAAGAAGATATTGTTTATTATCTTCTACCTTGAGACTGAACCTATTATCTTCAAAGAAAAAGATGATGGAACTGGTGATAAAAGTTTATTGTTTATTGTAGTTTAGAACCCATTCAGACAAATACAATATCAAGAAATTCAGCCATTCCTAATGGTAAAAGTTTATGCTCTCTGATGATGGGGCTGGTGGGTGGGAAGTAAACTCAACTGTCCATCAGCAAAACCATTAATTTTTGGGATAGGTCCACATCGCTAGCATATATAGTTTCATAGTCCATCAAGAGAAAGTGGGTTGGGAGAGTTAGGACCGCTAGCGCCCGTGAACGTGATGTCGTCAACCACCTGAATCCATGGACCGTTGATCAAGTCTATGGGCTTTTGTAGAGGTGTAATGTGGTGGGCTGTGTCTTGCGCCACTAATGTGGGTTGCCTGTATTGTAGCGGGCTGTGTTGTACCGTGCGTGCCGGGCTGCAGGTTGGGTTGCAGGCCAAAATGAGTTTTTTTTCTTAAAAAATAAATTAAAAAAAATCTTAAAATTTTATTTCATGTAAATTTTGATGTATACAATTGTTTATATATATGATATAAAATAAAATTATATATATATATTAATATATTCTTGTATAATTATTATATATGTATATAAATATATATTATATATGTGGGCTATGTCATACTGGCCCATGGGCCTCAACAACCCCATTTCAGTACTTGAACCGGCCCGGTCACCAACAGGTTGAACCGTTGAAGACACGGGTTCTAACAACTTATCACTGACCAGCCCTGTCCCCAAAAGATATGTGGTCTCTTCTATTTTGATGGATTGGTGATGGAGCCCATTTGAGGATGACAGCCAGATTTCTGCTAGTAAACACAAAGCCCTTAATAGAAAATGCCGATGGACAAATAAAAAATGAAGCAATTCTTCTCGGACCAAAAATGGTAGGAGACTGTGTAGTGTGTCTTCCCTTTTAATATGTTGGGAAGATTCCGCTAAGCCGGTTCGACTGCTTTGAATTTGAATTGTTTGGGATAAACTATTCGAAAAGGTTGAGGCAGACAGACAGCCCTTCAAATCAGAAATCACGACGGCCAATTTGGGCACTGATTCTAAGAATGTTAGAGATGGCACTGATTCAGAGATGAATGATTTGCTTTGAGTGTTAAACATTAGCTTAGCTGGAAGTTAAAAGGTAAAAAATGATGGAAGGAATATGAATTCATTTAAAAGTATAGCTTTCATCAACTAATTCTTGAATTCATTTTAAATACTCCCTCTTGTTAGGGATGCACATACATACATGTTGCTACCAAACTGCCTTACATAAAGATGGAATATGTACTTGTCTAATTATAAGAAAACAGAAAACTAGCTCATATTCATGTTGACTTGCAATAACCCTAACTATATTGGTGGACCTTGTTAACATGGTATAGATGGCCTTCTTCTATGCTATCTCAAGTTTTCAAAGTAACATGGTGTACGTTGCTACTGGCATGCAGCAGAGAAATGGGTCACCATCCTTCGGTCGGTATGAACTGAACACAACCATCCTGATGATAAGAGACAATCACAAACAGTCAAACACTTTTTTAACTACCTGCCAGCCTATTTCCTATTCACTTTTCCTACCCACTCTCTACCCCTTCTGAATTAAGCAATTCACGGCGGGTAGAGAGTGGGTAGGAAAAGAGAGTAAGAAATCTGAGCTTATTTTAGGCTTGAATCCTAAAAATGCAAATTCGAGATGAGTGACTGATTGTAGGGCTCAACTCAATCCTTTGATATAATTAGGTCAAAATCAGATTAGAAATATATAACCCTAAATGCAAGACCCACAGTAATTATTTGAAGACGGTATCTAAAGCAACCATGTTTAGCAATATGCATGTGGCTCTACTATCTCTAAATTGATTTTTTTTTTTTCTTCAACTTAAGCTCTGTCTTCCATGTTTACCTAAGCTCCAAGCTTTTTAATAAGATGCTTTGGAGTTTGGACCCATTTGCTACTATCCGATCCACTTGTTTCCTAAGTTGGCATGAGCACATGACTACCCATATCCATATCATTTGGTTTCCCTTTTGTGGGGTGGGTGGTAATTGCTAATTAAAACTGGATTCCAACACCAAATCTTTTACACAAACTGGACTATTTATATATATGATGACCAGCCAATTTTTTGGTTTTTGTTCATTGAGAATTGACCCAATCAAATTCTTTGTTCCAGTTCAAGTTGAGGATTAGATACTCAGTGTATGCATGGGTTAGAGTATCTATAAGAGATATGGGCATATAGCTAGCCCATTCATCAAGTCTTTACCACCCATTGAACTGACATTGTCTTTGATTTGTGAGCCATTCAAAACAACATACGCTGTTGACTCTGTGTTTCAAAAATTTCCTACCTACAAACCCACAACTCTACAAATACCACTGCAACTCAATATCACTTTCGTATCCATAAGATACACAGTAGTACACACATTGCAAATTTGTCTTAGTTGACATAAAAAGATTATGGCTAAGCCTTCCTGCATTTTGTTCTTCGTCCTCCTAGTTCTTTCAGGTTTCTTATTAAACTTTCCTCATTTTCATTTGTTTGTCTCTGTTTAGTGTTTACCCATCCATTTGAGATCATTTAATTTCTATAATACATGAACACATCTTTCTGTATCAATATCAAAAACCAACTTGCTATGGAAGAACACATTTTTCACTTTTGGTATTGATATATAGATTTGTATTTATTCTTTGTGTCTCTATATTTCTTCAACTTATAAAGGCTGCCTCCTCTGCTATACATACAAATGGGAATCCTGATGCAATAGAAACAGACTTGGTCTAATTCCTCCTCCCCCCCAACCTTTCTTTCATTTGTTTTTTTTTTTTTTTATATTCATTTGCTTATTGTATAAATGCGATGGTTGTTGCAGTTGCATCAATGGTGCCCATTTCCGATGCTGAAAATAGATACCAAGATGTTCAGAACAGCTATGGTTGTGAAATGGAGGAATGCCGCCAGTGGTGCTTCAAGGTGTTCCATGCCAATGGTTTTTGCCGTACCATTGGTTCTTCCAGTCGCTGTATCTGTGTCTAGAATTGTGATTAGTTGAATAATCTCTTCCCTTTTGTTGGTGATAGAATTCAGCTTGCTCTAAATTAAATAAATAGAAATTGCACTAGTAGTTTGTTTTCCCTCTACCATCTCTTCCTCTAAGTAAATGCATATATTAAATAAAAGTGGCATCTCTGTTGCACTAGATGAAAGCAAAAAAAGTTCGGTCATTTGCTTTCTGCTTTGTATGATCTTAGAATGTGAACAATTTAAAGGAAGCAATTCTGCAAATAGATGCCAAAGTTGTTCAGAACAGCTATGGTTGTGATCTTGCCTCATGCCGCCAGTGCTGCTTTCAGGCATACAACGGCAGTGGTCTTTGCAGTGTCACTGGATTTGGTTCCTACTGCTGTATCTGTGTCTACAGTTATAATTGAGCTGAATAATCTCTTCCCTTTTGTTGGTGATGGAATTCAGCTTGCTCTGAATAAATTGGAATTGTACTAGTGTTTGCTTTCTCTCTACCATCTCTTCCTTTTAAGTAAATGGATATTACATAAAAGAGAGTGACATTGCTCTTGTACTAAGTGAAAACAAAGAGTTTTATTATTTATTTCCTGCTTTGTATGTTCTAAGAACATGAACAACTTATAGTGTCACTTGATTCATGCTAAGAATGCAATTTCTACCCTACTCAGTGCTTACCACCCACTCCTACCCATCTCAATGAGTTGTTTTCGTGGTTGAAATTTTCGGGGCAGGACGGGTTTTGAGATTTTACGATTCACACGAGTATAGGTAGGTAGGGGGGTGCTCACGGTTCGGTGGTTTTTTTTTTGAACAAAACCGACTTGATTGGTTTTTTAAAAATCTGAACCAAAACCAAACCGATGTAACTGGTTAATCGTGGTTTGGTTTTTCGGTTTTTTTTTGCACTCAAAATTAAAAAAAAGGGAAAAAATATCTGAACAAGCATGGCAGAGGGGCAAGCTGGCGAGGGAGAAGTGGTGGCCGATGATTTGCCAGTGCTGGACTCGTTGGTGGTTGTTGTTGCCTGAAGTAAAAGCATGAGAGGTGGCGGAGCCACGAAGATGAGAGATGAGAGAGACAGAGACAGAGCCTGGGAGGTGGCGGTCCTGGCGGAGTCGAGGTGGCGATCGGCATCTGGTTGGTTGTTGTAGCTAGGGCTGGCTAAGCTGGCTTGCTGCTTGCCAGCAAGGCGGCAACCGATGTTGTGTTGTTGCTGCGTGCTTGTCTACTTGATGGTTGGCGCGGCAGAGACGAAAATAACAGGCAACAGAGATTCAGAGAGAGAAAGAGACACCGAGAACTGGGGAAGCATCGAAGCAAGGGGAAAACTAGCCACTAGGTGAGAGGCCATTGGTCGGAGGACGATTACCGTCGGAGGAAAAACAAGGGGATTGGGGAAGACGAAGAGACAAGACTGAGAGAGTGAGAAAGCCAAGGGGCAAGGGTTAGCCTATTAGGTTTCGAAGAAGGGGAAATTGGGAAAGGAGAAAACTGAAAAGGCAGACAGGCCACAGGGGCATGCCTAGGTTTATTCAATTTTAAAAAATAAAAATAAAAAATATAATATATATATATATATAATATAATATATTATTGTATATATACTGGTCGGTTCGGTTAACCGTCGGCTTTTTTATAAGGTTAACCGAAATAGAACCAAAATTTTTGATTTTTTAAGAATATCGAACCGAAACCGAACTGACTGGTTCAGTTATTCAATTTTTCGGTTTGGTTTTTTGGTTTTTTTTGCTCACCCCTATGGGTTGGATATGGAATTAAGTTATTGTTATAAGGCATATGAACCTATGTATTTGGTGTTGAATTTAATAATATTTTGAATTTTATGTGAAAGATAATTGATAGTTTATATGTTTTATACATTTTTTAATCAAATAATTGAAAATTTTGATGTTTGTTCATGCTATTTTATTTGTTTATTGCTTCTATAAAAGGAAACTAGATGTGGGTTTTGAACCCTACTTGCTAACCTGACCCACCCATACTCAAATGCAAGGAGGGTAGGATTAGGCCCTGTCAATGATACCCAAAAATCTATGGCCCGATTTGACATTCGATTCGATTATCTCGAATTCGGATGATGTATTTATGTAATTGGGTTGGATTCAGATGTTACAATCTACATCTAATTAATAATCAGATTGGATTCTGATTTGACCCCATTCGATCCGATTATACTATAATATTTATTAATTTTAATATATAAATTTTATATAGTTATATTTAAAATTATAAAAATATATTATATATGAATTTATATATATAATAATTTAGTATGTTATATTTATATTAATTTATTATATATAAAAGTTGAAAAATAAATATTTTTTAATTTTTTTGATATTTTAGAAAATTTATAGTGGAGTTGGATTAAATTTGAATCCTATTTGAGTTCGTTAGGATTTGAATTCAAAATTGAGTCTTTAAATTTGATCGAATTTCGAATTGGATTTGGATGTAGGTTCTCATTAATCGGATCAGATGTGGATTTTTTTGCATCTGATCCAATTACAGCCTTAGGTGTGAGGAAGAGTTTTGCACTTTCATGTGTTGGAAGGGTTTAGATTGTGAAAATCCAACAACTATAGGTTTAGAGGGCACATGTTAAGAGGTCTAGTGTAGTGGGGTTAGACGAGTAGGATTTGGAATTTATAAAATCCCCCCAAACTTGCCCTATTGCCATCTCTGGTCTCTTATAAAGCCATTTCATTTTCATTAATAGAGGGTAAATTGCAAATTAGTCTCATTTTAGTACTCAAACTATATCGGAAAACTATTAATTTAATACCTATCAATAGTGGTCTATAGTTTTTTGTATTACATGATGATATGTGCAACTTATTTTTAAAATGTCAAAATTACCCTTTTTAATAGTTTTGAAACCATTTTACCTTAATTGTCTTTCCCGACAATGAGAAAGAATTACTCACTTCTCCAGCAACAACGACAATCTATCTAATCCCTCTTTGTTATTGATTGAATAACTAAAAAAAGATTACAACGACGACAGTCCAAAATCCTCTTTTCCAATAGAGTTTTTTTCATATAACTTTCTTGGTAAGAAGTACCAATTCTTGGCAGAAATATAAAGTGAACCGTGGTTCTCAATCATAGGAAAATTAAAAAATATTTAAATATGACTATTTTAACCATTTCAAAATTATACATTTCTTACCTAATCAAAGTAAACTGGAAGGATATCTGTGTCCTTTCATCTGCCATCTAATATCGATTAACGATTTTGGAGTGACTGATAATTTTCAAAAATTCAAATGCAGTCAATCAGAGTACTAAAATGCAATTTACCCAAAGAGCCAAATGTCTCAAAAGACACATGTGGTGAGAATACTGAAAAGCGCGGGGTTGGAAATTGGTTGTAAGAGAGAAGAGAGGGGCTCCAATCTCTACCTACGACTACGAGACATTACAGCTGCGCAATGAAAATATCTCCCTTGATCAATACACAGTGGTGATGTTTTGTGGGTAGCAGATCGAAAGTGGGAAGAGAGTGGACGGGTCAGGAATCGGACTTGCTTTGTAACGGAGTTTGAATCTTCGAACGTATTAGTTCTTGAGCGTTTATTTTCGCTACTTTATTTTATCAGCGCCCAGGTAAACGAAGAGAATTTTCAAACGAGAGAGAATGAGAAATTGTGAAATTCGACGAAATTGATTATGGATTTGCCATGAGAGAATCAGAGCCGACGAAGAGGATATGTCCAAGTGTGTGGTAATATCCTTCAGAAACTAATTTTTTTTTTTTTTTTTTAATATTACGACTTTTAGCAAGAAAGTGGGAAATATGGGATCTAAAGTTTGGTATAAGACGAGAGAAATTCAGTGAGCAATTCAGATGGTGGCTTTTAGATCTGCTTGTTTTATGCATTTGTGGTTGTGCGTTTGTTAATTCTCTGATGTCTGTAGCACTTAGCTCCTTTCTCCTTGTCTTTTTTCATTATCAACGAATGAATTGAAACATAAATTATTTTGTTCTGCATGTTGCTGTTTTACTAAGGAATACTTAACCCTTGTCTTGGGTTTACATTGGAAGATGTACATATATATTGGTGTGGCATGAAAAGGGCTTAGAGATTCAGTATCAGTTTTAGTATGTACAACCAGTTATGGAATGCCCAGCAACTCAGCCTAGTTAGAGAAACGAAAACTAATTAGGGGAAGAGAAAGCAATCACAATTTATTTATGACTAGGTTGGTTCCTTGCAGAATTGAGTAGGATCTCCTGCTTAGACCTGTTCATGGGCCGGGTAGCCCGATGGTCCGGCCTGCACCCTGGTCGGGCTTGGTCATGTAATTAGGCCCGTGGGCCTGATCTCGTGCCTAACACAGTAAGCTCGATTATGTTTCAGACCGAACTCGAGATTTGTCAAAAAAGCCTAGCCTAGCCCGGCCTGATTCAACATTATATATTTTATAAAATATATAATGTGTATTTTATATATTACATAAAATATATAAATAATATAATATTTATTGAAATATATATATTTTTATTTTTTTTCTTTATAATTTCTCTTTCCCCTCTCTCTCTCTCTCTATTCAGCCGATTCAGCAGTAGTAACAGCATGAATTAAATTTTGGGCTCGGGCCTAGGCCTGGGCTTCGAGCTTTTTATGAGGGCTGGGCTTGGGCCCAAGTTGTAGGCCCGATGGTCGGGCCGGGCTCAGGCTCGGGCCTTAGAAAAATCTATTAATACAGAATGAAAGCCCGGCCCATGAATAGGTCTACTCCTGACTGAGTCATACTCAGCTTGGCCAAAATTTTGAATATTTGGAATGAGCCAACAAAATGGTGACAAGCTTGATAAAGAGGCCATGTAAATTTTCAAATTTCTATGGGGACAAGTTAATATGAGAGCCACGTATGAATCTGAATGTCTTTTATGCTACTTCCCCTATTTAAGTTGGACCTAAATTAAATGGACTAGAAGGTTTACTATCTTTTTTTTTTGTTATTTTTTTTGAAGAATATAAAGAAATACTTGTATTATTGATGGCTTCCCATAATGTACATCGAGTGGTTATACATGGCACCCAAAAAACATATCTATACTGTATATAAAAGTGTGGATGTAGAATGAAAGTTTTTTTTGAACTAAAATTACCATCTTATTTTTTTATTTAAGGGTATAAAAGTCATTTTATTACAACTTTAATGTCAGTTTTTATGGCTACTAAAATGCTCATATTTGTATATCTAATCCATCTTTAATTGTAAGGGTTTAAAATGTAACTTCAATTATTAGTTTATTACTTTTCACCTCATTTAAACCCCTCTCATTAAACCTTATACTCAAGGTATTAACTCTCAGTTTCTCTTATTAAATCTTATATTTAAGGCCCCGTTTGGTTCACGGGAATAGGGGTATGGAATCAGAATCAGAATGGGTTATTTCGATTCCAACTGTTTGGTTGGGCGGAATCAAAATCCCATTCCCATTCCTACTGGAATGGCATTCCCCCATTTGAGGGAATGGCCATTCCTTGCCCCTCCCTTGGGAATAAAATCCCATTCCTGTTGATTTTAATTCCCATTCCCATTCATGTCTGAACCAAACAGACAATGGGAATGGACCATTCTGATTCCGATCCAAAGGATTTTGATTCCGATTCCGACAATGATAAATGCTACTAATTAGATCTATATCAATAATTTTAACAATATAAACCCATATAGTTTGAAGCTGATTAAAAAAAAAACCATTCTTTATCCAAGTGGTGGCTAAGCAATTCAACCATTCGAATAAATTTGATTAACCTATGAAGTCATAATCAGGTAATAAAAATTTTAAAATAGAAATAATATAAAAAATTATAAAAATGTTGAAAAATTTAGACACATTTATGATATTTTTATTAATCAAATTAAAAAAATAATTGTAACACAAGAATTATTTTTATTGAAAATGAAAATGAAATACATAATTTAGAATTGACCAAAAATGAAATTATTTTACTATTTGACAAATATCAATAGTTCAACTTTTGGGTCAAATGTGCTCACCTTTAATATGATAAATAAATAATAAAATATAAAAATACAAAAATGAAAAAACACATAAATTTTGCAAAAAAAACTTTAGGCACATGTATAATATCATATATTTATCATGTTTAAACAAAAAGTAAGTGTGACTTATCAAAATTATTTTTAAACACAAAAGTGTAGAAAAATTGAACACATCTATAATTCTATATTTACACTACTATTAAAAATATGAATAAGATTGTGAAACTTTCTTTTGATTAAAATACTCATTTTTAACTTAATCTTTATTTAACTTTGAGGTTTAAATTGTAAATTGAACTACTATTGACCTCATTCAATTCTCTCTATTTAGATCTTACATTTTTTATAAATGAATAAAAGAAGATACACCACAAAGATAAAACATTACAAAAAGAAGAGTATAGCCAAGTGAGTAGGCCTGTCAATGATACTTGAAACTTCACAACTTAATACGATTATTAAATATTTGGATGAGACATTTATGTAATCAGATTTAGATTTTGTATTATGCATCCAATTAATAATAAAAACAAAAATAAAAAATAAAAAATAAAAAATGCATAAAGTTTATAAAAAATTTTAGATACATTGTTACTATCATTATCATCATCTAGACATGCCACATACAAAGCATGTGCACACTTATTAGTAAAAAAAGAAAACAAGATAACTAATTACAAAAAAAAAAGAGGTTCAATATAAGAAATTTAACTAATGACCCTGAAAACCTAAAGTATCAATAGCCAAGAAGCACGCATTCCAATAGTGTTCCTCGTGACTTCCTCCATTAATTGACTTATACTGTTGAGAATTCTGATATTTCTTTCATGCTATATAACCCCCACATGATGGAGTAAGGGAATGAATCCCCTTCTGCTTAGACCTCTTAAATTCAATCCATAATGGAGTAAGGGAAGCACCAGGAGACTCCAAAATAGATTTAAGTAATGAAACTAGATTTGAGTAGTGAATCTGCTATGGAGCACAAGTGACTTACCAATACCTACGAAGAGTTACTGATGCACAGAATTCTGAGCTTGAGCATGGGTTGTGTTTAGGCCCAGGCCCAAAAATTTTTGGGCCAAGCCCGAGGGCCGCACTTTAGGCCTAACTTTTAATATATTTATGGTTTAGTTGTTGGCCTGTTTATTATTATTATTATTATTATTATTATTATTATATATTTTGAATACTTGGTAGACCAGACCAATACGACGTTTCCATGTTGAAATCTGGCCAACTTTAGGGTATAAATCAGAACCAGATTCACGTGATCCAACTCCCCAAAACCACCAATTAACCTTTATACTTTTGAATCCAAACCAACAGCAACAGCCAACAGGTGCATGTGCCACCACGCAAATGGGTTAGCATCATGGTTTTTAAAATCAACCCGGACATCGAACCGGTCAGGGGTCTGGTTACCGGGTTTAATGGTCCGATTGTTTAAACAGAACGGTTGGCCCATTCTGACAAAAAATAAAAAATTAAGAAAAATAAAAAATGGTCAAAGCCGTTTGAATAGTTAATCACCCAGTTCAGCGGTTTGCTGACCAAAATCAACTGTTTTTGAGGAAAATCCAGTTTTGGGGGAAAATGGAACCAGTCACCTGACCGATTCCCGGTTTTTCTGGTCCAATCATCCGGTCCGATCCGATTTTAAAAACCATGGTTAGCATTAATTTTCTTGTAGATGAGTCAATCACTTCACTTGAACTTCTGTTTGTGATTTTTTTTTTTTTTTTAGATTGGCCTTTCTAAAATCCTTAATTCTAGAGAGTAGATTCAATCAACTTTGTCTCAACTTTTAGCTGCGTTCTCTGGATTTTTCACGAAACATAGCTTATTGAATTGGACTAGTGCAGACTTAATGGTCCAAAGTATTTATTGGATTGGATTGGATTGGATGGACCTGGTCAATTTGTAATGGATTCACATTGGACTTGGTCAGGTTTGACCAAATCCAGTCCAATTGACACCCCTACTTCCAACAATATACAGGTCACGGAGGATTGGGTTTAGCCCAATACCATAACCTATCTGTACTCGTACAAATTGTGAAACCTCAAAAATCGTCCCTGCCCCAAAAGTCAGTTTTCCAAGTGAAAAAACACCCCATTGAGGAGGATAGGGGTGCGTACCCACCTAGTAAGGTAGAAATTGGCGTCCCAACCATGAATTGAGTAACGCTATAAGCTTCCTACTAATTACTATTGATTTGACTTGGACCTTCTTGGTTAGTGTCCAGAATTGCCTCCTTTAAATTGTTCACGTTCTAATTAAGAACATACAAATTAAAGCAGAAAACAAAAATTAAAGAAACTGTTTTGTCTTCAATTAGTACAAGAAAGAGCAATGACACTTTATTTAATATGCATTTAATTACTTAGAGGAATAGATGGTAGAGAGAAAGCAAACTACTAGTAGTGCAATTCTCGTTTATTTAATTAATTAGATGAAGCCGAATTAATAATCCATGCATCACCAACAAACAGGCAAGAGATTATTAATTAAACTACTTAATTACAATTGTAGATACAGACACAGCGTAAGGGATTAAATCCACTGCCACTGCAAAGACCATTGCCATTGTACTCCTGGGTGCACCACTGCCGGCATGAGGCCAGATCACAATCATTGCCATTCCCAACAGCTCGACATAAGGCAGCATCCGAACTGGGCACCATTGATGCAACTGCAACAACCATGCATCGATCGTTTATACAATAATTAAGCAAATGAATATTAAAAAAAGGGTGCGTGGGGGGTGGGGGAATCACACCAAGTCTGTATCTATTGCACCAGGATTAATTCCCATTGTCACCCATAAATGGCTTCATGTATAGAAAGAGAAGGCAATCTCTATAAATTCTAGGAATATAGAGCCACAAATTTATATATCAATACTAAAAACAAAAGAAAGAATAACAATGTTGGAATGTTGACAGTTGCACTATGTGATGTTATGTGGTGCACTACTGTGATGTGCGACCATGCATGGCTGCAATGAAGTGTGGGAGAAATGTAGCTTGCAACTTCACAAATAGCATGTCTGCTTTGGATGCTGGTACACAAAAATGTGTTCGTGTATATAGAAATGATCATAAACAGATGGGTAAAGAGAGATAAACAAATGAAACTGAGGAAAGTTTAAGAAACCTCAAAGGAGTAGGAGGACAAAGATGAAACTGCAGAAAAGCTTAGCCATCTTTCTCTGTCAACTACTTAGACAAATTTGCAGAGTGTCCTATTGTGCAAGAAAACTGTGTATCTTCAGGATATGGAAATGATAATGAGTTGCAGGGGGGGTATTTATAGAGTTGTGGGTCTGTAGATTTATTCATAAAGAGCACTCTAAGGCCTTAATCTAGGTTCTAGGTTTTGGATTGCTAACAAAATCAGTTTTGAGTAGAATAGTTTGCTTTTAGTTGGGCAAAAGGTCAGCTCAAATTTTTTTTGTTTGTTCCAAGGTCAGCTCAACTATGCATCTCAGTTTTTTAATCCATATTTTTTGGTAGAAAAGTTTCGTAAGCCATGAGATATTAGAACTTGGGAGGGAAATTTTCAAACACATCGAGTCATGAGTATATGTTGTTAGATTGGCACACAAATCAAAGACAGTGTAACTTCAATGGGTGGAACAGCCTTGATGAATGGGGGCCATATGCCCATCTTTTAAAGATACTCTTAACCCATAGAACGATCTGTATCTAATCCTCAACTTGACTGGTCATCAGAAATAGTTCAGTTTATGAATGAGATTTGGTGTTGGAATCCAGTTTTACCTCCATGTTGGTGGGAAGATGGCTAAGTATGTTCTCTATAGAAGCATGAGATAGGGCGGAGCAGTGCCTCTAGTTGGTAATTACCACCCACCCCACAAAAGGAAAGCAAATGACATGGGCTCGAGTAGTCATGTGCTCATTCCAACTTAGTAAACAAGTGGATGGTATCAACTTTTGAAGTACCAAATGGGTCCAGCACATCTTATTAAGAAGCTTGGAACTTGGTTAACAATGAAAGATAAAGCTTAACATGAAGAAATTTTATCCTACAATCCATCAAATTAGGACAATTCAAAACTTATTCCACACTATTGGACTTAATTGTGTCCACTTACCAAGTAATTAGTGGATCCACCTGTTCTCTGTCCTATTAACTAACAAATTATTTGCTAACAAAGTAAGCAAGTAAAGTTTTTCTATACTTTTTGGTTAGGATCAAGCGTACAAGTACTGTAAATGCCATCTCTTAAGAGATAGTAAAGCTGCATATTGCTAAACATGGTGTTTATTTATTCACCATCTTCAAATAATTACTGTGGTCTCGCATTTGGGGCTGTATATTTCTAATCCAGTTTTGGCCTAATATCAAAGGATTGACTTCAATGAACTGAACTGACCTGAGCCCTACCATCAATTATTGAGCCAGAGGCCAAGCTGAGAAGATCTTGACTCATCTCCATTAGTTTAGGATAATATTTTATCTAGTTGTTATGATTGGATTGGCTTTTAATTTACTAAAGCCTTTTTAACTCTTTTATTGCTCCAAGTTGCCTACCAAAAAGGTGGGTGTATATATATGCATTTCAAATTTTACATCTTATAGACGCACGCCTGTTCGTGCATGCATAATCAGTGAACAAGAATCCATCGATGCATGGGTAGGTGTTATATAATTTTATGATTTAGTTGTTGGCCTGACCCATTAGACCAATGGAGTTTTTCCCAGGTTGGTTAGTGGTTATCAGGTACCACAGTTGTCAATCTTATATCTACTGACCTTTTTTTATATTATTATTATTATTATTATTATTATTATTATTATTATTATTATTATTATTGTTGTTGTTGTTGTTGTTGTTGTTGTTGTTGTTGTTGGATTTTAATCTCATAAGAAATTAAATCCAATAGGTTTGATTGGTCAATTACATGAGAAATTATACCTACATACTTGATTGAAAAATTAGCTTTTTTCTTATAAAACTCAGTTTTGAATTTATCTAAAAAATTATAAGCTTTGTTTTCAGCTTTTGACTGGGTTCACAGGATTTTTTACTAAACATAGCTTATTGTTAATATTGGGCCCACCTCAGAAAAGCAGAAGCTGCTGCGCTTCAGCCCTCCCAAACAGGCGCTGATTCTGAAAATGTTAGAGATGGCACTGATTCTGAGAATGTTAGGTATGGTATAAATGGTTAATTTGCTGCTTGAAATACTTAAATGAAAAAAGAAAGAAAGGAACAAGAATTCATTTAAAGGTTGGTTTGTTTTCATCAACAAATTGTTGAATTTGCCAAGACAAGAGAGGCTGGTTGAGCAGTTAAACATAAATACTCTCCCTGTGTGTGTATTACTATCAAATTCTATACCTCTAATGGTTGGTTGGGCATATAAGAAATAGTTTATTGACTACAATACCTGAAAGATGTGATACTGAAAAAACTTACAACCAATGAAACGGGTTTTCATCAAAATTCAAAATTCACAACATGTGTTTCACCAAAAACTTCAAAGTAACATGGTGTTTGTTGCTGCTGGCAGCGTCATATATATATATATATATATATATATATATATAGCAGAGAAATGCTGTGTTTTCCGGTATGGAGAGTCACTGGACACAACCATCGTCAGACGACTCAGACCCCCCCCTTACCACAATGAAGCAGCTTGCATTTCAGACATGTCTCACCTACAGCCTACAGGTATGGGTAGGAGCCTAAACTAAAAATGGTGGGGATGAGCCAAGATTTTATTTGCTCATTCAACTGATCAACCCTTTGACATTAGGCCATGCAAAATTGGATTAGAATTTAGAAACATATATACATACATACATACCCTCAAACAACATTGAGTGAATTAGCATTAATTGTCTTTGATTTGTGTGCCACTGCCACAGTCAAACAACATACCCTCTTGAGTCTTGAGTCTTGACCTAATCTGTTTGAGTATTTTCCTCCCAAGTTGTAATATCTCATGGCTTAGAAAAGTGAGTGATCAGATGCATATTTGACCTGACTTTGTGCCCAATTGA
>NW_010729075.1:11550487-11566194 GCF_000365185.1 Nelumbo nucifera
CATACCCTCTTGAGTCTTGAGTCTTGACCTAATCTGTTTGAGTATTTTCCTCCCAAGTTGTAATATCTCATGGCTTAGAAAAGTGAGTGATCAGATGCATATTTGACCTGACTTTGTGCCCAATTGAATTCTATTTAGGAATAATAAATCTACAGACCCACCACAACTCTGTATATAAATTCCCCTACAACTCATCAGCGTTTCCATATCGATCGAGAAGATAAGAAATTTTTCTAAGTAGTTGACAGAAAGAAAGATGGCTAAGCTTTTCCGCAGTTTCTTCTTCTTTGTCCTCCTACTCCTTTCAGGTTTCTTCTTAAACATAATATAATTAATTTCCACATGAATATGCGTTTTATGATGATCATTTTTATAACATAGTACACGAATATATATGCATCTTCATTCCACACTGACACTGCCATGGTCACATCACATGCATGGTGCAACCTTCAACACGGTCCAATATCGTTATTCTGTTATTCTTTGATTTTAATTAGTATGTATAGATTAATTTGTGTTTAGCTCTATAAATATTCTTAATTAGAATTTTAATTAAATGTGTAACTAATTAACGATGGATGGATGGTGCAGTTGCAGCATCAATGGTGGCGGGTTCGGATGGTGCAAAAAGATGCCAAGTTAGTCAGGAAGGGAGGGGTTGTGATCTGGCCTCATGCCGGCAGTGGTGCCTCCAGTCCTACAATGGCAATGGTCTTTGCGCTCCTGTTGGATTTGGTTCTTTTCGCTGTGTTTGTGTCTACAATTGTAATTGATCAATAAATCAATAATCCATCCTTCTCTCTTTCTCTTCCCTTTTCCCTTTTCATCATCATCATCATCATGGAAGATTTCTGCTTCCTCTAAATAAACAATAATTAATTTTAATTGCACTAGTTGTTTATTTCCTTTATTTCTCTCTACCATYTCTTCYTCTAATCAAATGCATACCATTTTAAATAAAAGAGTGGCTTTTGCCTTCTTTGTTCTTAWTTARAACGTGAACAATTTAAAGGAGGCAATTCTGAACCAACCAAGAAGGTCATTCCAATAGTAATTACTAATTATTCACTCTATTCAATTCAGAATTATGGAATAGGAAATACAATTTTAGTGGGTCCAATCCGAACCCGAACCAATCGATCCCACAATTTTACATGGGATGGACTTGGATTTATAGTCCTTGAACTGAGCCTGGTCCCAAAAGTTCTGATTGGCATTGAGCCTAACCCTTAGGTAGCCCAATACTGCTTCATCCTAATCCCAACCTGAAGGCTGAAGCCGACCCAATATACATGCACAATAGAGGCCGACCCAAGCAGGGAGTTGGGCCGTAGCCATGCTCATCAGGGTTGTAAATGTCGGGAGCTAGACCAAATATTTGAACCACAACTTGTATCTTTAGTTTAACCTTTCGGCCTGCGTCCAGTAGGGCCCATTTTAAATCACCAATCCAGGCCAGCCCACTTAAAGATTGTGTAGGCTTGGCTTGGGCCTACAGCGGCTTGCTCAGTGCTCGTGATGGACCGATCTTAACAGGCTTAAAATGAGGAAAATTAGTAGAGCCCACTCCTATTTTCTTGTTTCCATGGTCCATGCATGCCAATGTACGCCTATAACCAATCAACCACTCTATCGGAGTTTCTCCTTGTCAAACTTCATTGGCAGGCAATGGCAATGAATTACTCTTAGATGGGGAGGTCTGTAATTGGGTTGGGTAGGTCGGGTTTGGGTTGGATTAAGATACATCGGATTGACTTCAGGCCGGGTTGAGCCAGCAAACGTTAGAGTATAACCCTAAATGTTAAGGTTAGAATTGATCCATGGGTCAATTTGAGTCATTCCTAAAAATATTTGGAATTTTAAAAATGAAACAGCATAAAAAGTTTGTATCGATTCTCCAAGTTTCTCATAGCATAATAAATGTTTTACACCGGTTCTCTAAGTATAGTACGTTTTTGCCCTTTTAGTGCAGCATGGAAACTGATTTATATCCCTTAGGCTCAGTTTGGAAGCAGTACAAATGCAAATATGTACAACACAAATACATACAAAATAATATAAAATATAAGATTTTGCACTGTACATATTTGCATTTGTACAAACTCAGCCTTAAAATTATTGTGTTTGATTTGAAAGAAAAGGTAAAGAGAGGTGGGGAAACCGATACAATGTTCTTACTGGGCTCCCTACATTTTGTTTCTTTTTTTTCTGCCTTTTACTTTCAAACCAAACACAACATTAAAGGAAGTTTAAGTATTTATCCATTTTCTTTTCGTAAGGCAGTATATACCATTACCACTTATTCACAAAGAAGAAGAACACAGTCCTCCCTAGCTTTTCATACAACCAGTAATATTACCAAGATTTTAACGGAAAAACATTTGTGAGGGGAGGTCTTTGTCCCAACTAAAACGACTATGAAAGGGGTGACATTGGGTTTTTAAAAATATTTAGCTGCAGGTGAGGCCATATTACCTAGATTTTGATGGATTCCTAATGGAGGGGAGGGAAGGTTTTTGTCCCATGATATCACCCAACAAGGGATGTCTTAGCATTTAGCATAAATGTGTGGAGAGTTTTTATGGTGCATAAATTGAACCTAGAAGATGCAATTTGCAAGCTGCCAAATGGCACTATATATTTATCTCCTTCCACATATCATAGTGACCTAACTTACCCTCCAGCAGGGAACCCTCTGAATATTCAATCCCATTATCCTCTTCTATGTATTGGACAAATGATCGATGTATTTTCAGAATACTTCAGCCATGCATCAATGGACCATTTGTTCCTACAATAGAAAATAGTAGGCCCAGTAACATGAACCTGACCAATTGCTACTCAGCCTACTCTAGAGTCTAGAGAATGCCTTTTGATCTAAATGGGCCTGAATCCTCGGGTCTAACCAGTAGAGTTGGTAAACAATCCTTAGTTTAGCATGCAACTTGTCCTTGCAAGGAATTTGATCTTCTTCTCCTTACTCTCTACCTATTCAGTTAAAACCTCTATTTAAGAGATAGTTCTCAGAGTTCAGAGAACCTATATATCTTAAGCAAAAAAAAAAAAAACATAACTGGTACTGCAACTGCAATATGATATTGAATTTTCATTTATTGGTGTACAACAACTTCTTTTCTACCACCCTTTCTCCTTCTAAGTGCTTTATTTCCTCCAAATGTTTGTTAAACTCACACCCCAATGCATAGATTTGAAAAGGTAATTCACTGTTCATACTTTTTTCCTTAGTCTCCGCTGGTTTCATTTTAAAAGGGGAAGAAAAATTTTCGATCTGTAAAATTTTAGTTTTTTTTTTTTCACCCTTTTTTGTGACTAAAACTTTGTCTTCCACCCCTTTACATGGAAACAAATGCAGCCTTATTAGGAGTTAAAGCTGCAAGCCTACATTTGGATGGAACGTTGCATTAGGGGTGTGCATCCTCTTTAGTCTTTATGAAGGTGGTGAAACAACCAAAAAAGATTCCTTTTCTCTAGGAAATAATAGATAGATAGGAAGTGACATATGATCCACACCTTCTGACCATCTCCTCCTAGGATATGTTATTGGTACACATGGTGTGGTGTGGTGTGAGAGTAGTAGTAGTAGTCTCTTGCATTACCTTCACTTAATTTTAGTGAAATTATCTAAAACCCCCCTTCATATTAATGATAAGTGTAAAACCTCCCCTCACTTAGATATAGATGTGTTCAAACAACCCCTTATCATCAGAGATGTTCCATTAAATGACAAGCAAGAGAATGCACAATTAGTACTCTACCCATCACACAGTATACTATCCAAACATGTATATTTTATTATACCCAGATTGCCCTTAAATAATGGGTGTTCTATAAATGAACAAAGTGCCACTGGCCTAGAGATGAAGGACCTGTTTTAAGTGACATTGTTGAGCATGAGGATGTATCAATGTCAGGTGCTGGTGCATTAAATGGATGGCATGGCCATGGTCAAAGATCTTTGCAAGTATTACATGACTCGGTTTTTATATTTCAATTTAGGTAATGCCAATGAACAACCACATCAATGTACTTCTTTGTTTCTTTATTGGTATATGATATATGATGTTTTGATTTCACTTTTATTAAACCCAAATCAAATATCCGCTTTATATAGTTTAGATATATGAGTGAAAAAAAAGATAAAAAGATGGTTATAGCATATGATAGGGGTATTTTTGTTATTTAAAATTTACTTTTCATGAGGTATAAGGTAAATATATGATTTACAAAACCTTGTGAGAGGGGTTTCGGTGGGGGTACCTAAAAGGGGAATGTCTTAGACATTGTATAAAGTGAAGGAGATTTGAGATAATTTCCCAAGAAAAGTTAAGTGGATAATGCTCGATCATACAGTTGAGACCAATGTTGTCAGAAGACTCAGATCGGACCCAGCAGTCGAACCGCTGACCCAGTGAGTTTTATGGGTCCCAGATTTGACAGTTTTTATGGTCTGAACGATCTCACTGATGGTTAAACCAGTAAAATCGTGACCCAAAAGAACTTTTGGGTTTCTTTATCCGGTTTGAGTCTGACATACATTGGGTGAGACAACAAAATAAATCTATAGAGATTCCCACAGCTCTCTCTCTCTCTGATGAGTACCTTTTCCTTTATGAAATTTGCTTGTCCCGCTCTAGATGATGACAAAGTCTTTTGTTTATGCCGTCAAAGGATTAAGACCCAATTAATGTTTTTTGTTTTTATTTTATTTTTTTTCTTTTTCCAAGGAGAGTTACTTTTATGCTGAAAGCTAAGGTAGCTTTTCAAAGAATGCTACTATTGTATGTTTGAGTGTGCTATGGTTGGTTTTTATATAATAATAATAATAATTAATGTTAATCACTGTTCAGAAGATCAGTGGACATTTCATAATGATTCCATACATCTAATCACTTTATTACGTACACCTTTATAGCAGAGAAGAGTGTCTAGGCGTGAGATTTAATTTGTGTAGTTACCAAGGAAAAAAAAATTCAGGATTTAGAATGGTCACTGTACCACAGTGAAGTTAGAAGATCCAGGATCTGCTGCACTTCTTTGTGCTTTGTGCTTGTGCAGCAGATGGAGACTTAGGTTAGAAATCTTAACAAGGTTCAAATTAGGCATGGATACAATGTAGCCAATACAATAAGCTGATACAATTGGGCTGATGAGGGGCAGAATATACCCTTTGAGTAATAGAGACTAAATTTCAATACATATCTAAATTACTAAATATTAAGTTTTTTATGTTTTTAATTCTATTAAAATATAATACAAAAATGTATATCTTCTAATACTTGTAAAATGCATAAATTTTATTATTTATATGTATAATATATTAGTAAACGTGTACGCTGCATTTGTGCATTTGTACGTGACAGTATGTTTAAGACAAAGTTATTTATAATTCATGGATAGTTTATGAATGGTTACAAGTGAGCAGTTTCTAAGCCCTCTTTATGTCCTCCACTATGAAAATTTCAAAAAGAAAGGGCATTCCTTATTTTATATAGGTAGTATAAATATAGATTGTTCAATTTTGAATACAGTTGATTGGTTATAAATTCTTTAGGTATAATATTATAAACCTTTTTAGTAGATTAATGCATTAATGCATGTGTGATTAGCATACAAATGTGAAACATAGGTACATCTCTTAATTGCCTTTCTGATACGGATTCTTAGAACCTTGCGAATAATTCCACACCCTCAGACGATGACGATTCAAAACACACAGCTTACTCATTCAACTGCTCTCTCTCTCTCTCTCAACTATCTATATATATCGCTTGAGATTTCATCATCATCATCATCCAGTCTTTGCCAACTATATGGTGCTTAAATCATTGCTTGTTATTCTCGCCCTTGTTCTTTTTGTCTACTCCTACTCCTTTTAGCCCCTTTAACTTTAAATTGCAACAGTGATCACATCTTCTTATGGGTTCTGTCACAAAGTAGTTTCACTGAGGTTTCCCTTATATTTGAAAAACAAAATTATCTTGGGATATTGGCATATTCGTCAGGCTATCTAAGCTCGTTGAATCTTCAAAATAGAAACTTCTGCAACTTCCTCTAAACCTTTCAATATTGTTTCAGTTATCTCTCTTTCTTTTTTATTAATTGTCTCTGTCATTTTTAGTATTCTCTTCTGTGATCGATATTCAAATTCTATCATCCAACCAAATACTGAATAGACTGGGTTTCTAGACGCCTGAAGAATCCCGTAAAGACGTAGAAAGTAGTGGTATTTTTATATGGAGGGAAATTTTTGGTTTCTACAATACGTACTTTTACCGAGCGCCATTTCCATTTTCCTATATCACAACAACTGACGCAGTGGGTGGCTCTTAGCTCTGAAACTGTTCAATGACTTGAGTTAACTCTCAACGTAAATTTAATTAAAACACAACTGAATGAAAATTATTTCTGGAGATTTGTTGTAGACCCTTCGTCTTAGACAAGTACTGATTAGATCATGCCTTAGACTTTGCTTGCTCCATCCACTCCATTATTAGTTTATGCCCTTTTCTCTCTCAACGAATGAAAACCACAGACCTTTGATATACAAAATATATAGATATATTGAATTGAGCCAATCGTCGGATGCATTTTTCCTCCATATAGATCGACGTTATCCTATTTCTTTGATCACCATTTCCTAATGCTACGAAGCACCAAACTTTTGCATGCATTCACTTCAAAGCAGCGGTTTTCTGTAAAACCAATTCTTATGCATTCATACTTTAATGCAGTGTTCTTGTTCAGGGCCTCAGGTGGTAGTCATTCCACCGAGACAAGGTTCTTCCTCTGATTTCATTCCTTCTCGACAGAACCTAGTGTCTCGGAGCTTTGGTAGATTGATCAAATGGTATTGAAAATTTGCGTCCTGGGCTTTCGGTTGAATATATATATATAATAACCTCTTGATCAAGTTAGAATGTGATCTGGGCATTGTTATTAGACTGGAAAGTAGCAGATTTATATGTAATTTCTTTTACTGAATGCTGAGTTGCATCCGTTAGTAGGTCACTGATCCAGTCAGCTATATAGCCATACTGAGCAAGCCCATCAGTTTCCCAGTTTAACAACAATGAGAGATGTGTCGAGAACGAAATGCTTTTAGTTTTTTAGCTAGGCAAATGACCTCAAGCGCCCATTGCAGGGGGCTCTAATAAGTCAGACTGGTTTGAGTTGAGTTGAGGAGTAAGTAATTAAACTGAAGTGTTGAGCTAGCTCCTCCTCTTCAAGTAGTCCCCGGCCCCAGAAATAGAAAAGATGCACAGACTAAAGAAAGGAATAGAACTAATAGATACAGACTAACTAACTAAATAAGAAAGGGAACTGTAGATTCAAAAACACAATTTTTACCGAGACCCATTGAAGATGACAAGAATCTTATATATACCTGCATAAACGTGCCTCGGATCCTGTACTTCACTGCTTCAACAACTCTCCTTTTCTTCTTCCTTTCTAAGATAAGAAAAATAATAATATATGTTACTATAAGAGCGTGCATGCACCTATCATCGCCATTATCAAGGACCCTCGTGATCATAACATAATGATGATCATCATCTCACATGCATTATCATGCACATAGAGGCAAAGATGAGAGATCAAAGCAATCAAAGAGACGAGAATTCATGATAGCTAGTGTGTCGTGCCCCCCCATGCACATTATTTGAACAGGTGTCTCAGTCACAGACGCTTTCGTAGTTTCTGTTTGTTGTTGGACTGAAAAGGAAAGAAGCAGCTCTTTGGGTGAAACCCCAAAAACAGTGAATTCAGTGGTCCCACGTAACCTAAAGGTGTAACTGGGCTACTGACAAAGGGTCGAAGAAAGTGTTAGTAATAGTGGTAGTCGGAGCTCAGAACTGTGAGAGAGAGAGAGAGAGAGAGAGAGAGAGAGCCCGGTAGAAGGTGGTCAAGTAAATAATTCAGTGACTGCAGATGACAACAGATGAGTACAGAACAGTCTCAGATTCTGCTGTTCATGTTCATAGCAATAGATATCTCTCTGCCCTTTCTCTCTCTCTCTCTCTCTCTCTTATCCCTGTTTCTCTCTCTCTACCCATCTATCTATCTATCTAACAAAGACATCCACATGTGATAACCATTCTTAATTAGTACAAGACTAAAAGTCTAAACTTCATATACTAATAATAATACACAGAATGAACCATGGTCTTCATCATCATCTCTCTCTCTCTCTCTCACCACTGCATATAGCCATATACTACCTAAAAAAATTTAAAACTCAAGGAGTAACAGAAGTTTGTAAACTCATATGCATGCACATTAATAGTACGCAGAGACATGGCCTCCATTACCATTATCCTCATCATTTTCATCGTCATCTTCATCCTCACAGAACTCGACGCCGTGGGGTGCATGACCGCCTCCAAAGGCACGGATATGGTCCTTCAGGGACCTCTTGTGCTTGAAATCAGAGCCACAAATACAAAACCAGAGCTTTCCGCAGTTCTTCTCATGAGTACGCCAGTCACCCCGTACTGCAAAAGCCTTGCCACATTTACGACACCCAAATGGCTTGGCTCCGTGCTTTCTCTTGTAATGCGTCTGTAGTGTCCTGAAGTCCTTCAATGGCTTCGATCTCGGGTGCTCAATATTATTCTTACATCCTTCAGCACAGCAGTAACACGGCAATCTCAGCATCGATGACGCTGGCTTCGTCCCCCTCAGTGACTCTGGACCCTTGCGATACTGTGAACCATGCCCCCACATATGCATCTACCAACACAGAGAAATAAAAAAAACACAAAGAAAGAATTAGCTAACCTAAGCTAGAATGATCCAGTGCAGAAATCCTTAGCTTAGACCAATTAAAATAAGTGATAGTGGTCGGCCATTTTGAAGAACCTGCATATTGTTGTATCTATTGAAGGTCTTGTTGCACACAGAGCAAGAAAATTGAGTTGGGCCGACAAGGATTTGAGCAGGCGAGGGAATCCAGTACTGTCCCTCGACCGGGGCACCATTGTTAATGCCATTGCTTGTGCTAATGCCGACACTAGGGGGTCCGATATGAAGAGCTACGGTTACACTCTCTTCACTGCTATGGTTCACAAAACCACTCTCAGCCTGGTCGGAGGAGTACTGATGATGATGATGACGACGAGAAAGACTGACCACTTTGGAAATGTGTTGGCCTGGAGGGCGAAGGGTGAGAAGGACTGACTCTTCATCTTCTTCATTCGCTTCTAAACAAGTACTCTCAGTAGTCTCTGTAGAGAAGTGGCTAAGAGAAGGAGTTGGCATGGTGATCGATCGATGGATGTATGTAATAAAAAATAAAAAATAAAAAAAACAAAACAAAAATGAAAAGGGATATATGTTGGGGTTTTTGGGTTCCGCCGGGGAAGATGAGTGGGGACGAGACGAGAAGAGAAGAGAAGTAAATAAACAAACACAACAGGGGAATGATTTGATTTGAGTAGGGTTTTAGTTTCTTTGGATTAATATGAGAGAGAGAGAGAGAGGGAGGGGGGCATGGCGGTATGCACGTGGAGCGGGTGGAAATTAGTTTTGGCGTGTTTGGGAATGGGGGAGACAAGAGACCGTCAAAGAAGGAGAGGTGGGGAGGGAGAGATGCATGGAATGGCGTACCAAAAATACACACTCTCTCATTGCGTTTGTGCTGCTGCTCTGCTCGGTTTCCGAGCCTTCACTCCAGCCCTTCTTTTTCTGCTTTCTCTACTCCCGCTTTCTTTCTCTTTTACCTCTCTATCTCCATATATATATCTCTCTCTCTCTCGTACCTTTCAGTCAGTTTGATAGGGATGCATGGGAAGTCATAGACAGTAGTACACACTTTAGCAATGGAGAAACGCTACGTTGTCGAATGTAATCCATGAAGAAATTAGGACCCTATATATCGTAGTGTAAAGTTTAGCATTTGTCACACTTTGGTTTGCTAGTCACCAAGTTTTGGGATCACAGCCTGGCGATAAAAGTAGCCATTGATTCAGTAAGGTCTCTCCCATGTTTTGTCTATTTTCTTGATGGCCCGTCTGATTTCGGTAGCAGGGGGATCACATGGTTGGCTCTTTCTATTCAAATGGGTTGATCACTTGATTGGTTGATGATGTCAAAACATACATACATATACACAACCCCATGTCCATGTTTCAGTTGACCATCATATATAGTATTAGAAGAGGAGCCTGATCGATGCATGGTCCCAGACTTGATGCTGCGACTACGACACTTAATTGGCTGATGCTGTGTCACAAGCTCAAGCCGCCTTCCAACTGCTGTGCTGCTGCTGATGCTTGAACTAGCACTATTGCAGAACCCCAGATAGCAAACTCGAGTTATATATGGGGGGTCAAGCCCCGACTCAATTCATTGAAGCATGTCCCCCTTTTAAAACTTATCTATCCATGACTACAATATAACTTGTCTTAAAACTAATTAATTAGAAGAGAGTGGAAATAGCAAATTTATTAGTACTAGACTACTAGTATTGCAATTTATAAAACCAATCAATGCGATTGTGCTGGCCAGGTCATGACGCAAAAATTGTGTACCGCACCGCATGTATTGATTATTTGAACCATATATACCTTAAGAAATGTGAAATGAAGAGGGATTTTACTTTCTTTTTTTTTTATATTTTTGACAATGTTTAATTTTATGAATCAAAAAACTAGTAAAATGGCGTGCCCCTAACAATAAAGATAGATGTACCACATCTTTCCTTGTTGGGCAACTTGGCATCAGATGAAGAAATCCTTAACTGTTGGGGAAAGGAAGTAAAAGAAAAATGTGCAAATTCTCTGTCCCCACTTTGCAGAGTTTCAAACAGAAGAGAGAAAAAATGAATAGTGATTTTTCATAATGCAACCATAATGGAAGTTGATTTTCTGGCTTTATGCATGTCACCATGTCAACAATTTTAATTAATTAATTTCTGTTCTTGGACCACCTTCTCGATCGGGATGGCCATTATATATTACCCAGTTCTAATCTATAACTCTTTATAGAGTTGTTTGGCCAGAAGAAACAAACGAAGAGACAGACAGATCATGTCAACTTGACTGCAATTCCACTAAGTTTCCAGCTTTACAAAATAATATATATCAATATATGTTATATGTATAAAGCAAAGTAAAACCAAACTCTCTGCTTCACTGCTTGTGTTGAATCAGGTCAGTTATTACTTATTAGTGAGTTAGTGCTTCTTTCTTTCTTTATTATTATCTTGATGGATCATAAGTATGATCTATGGACGATGCGTTTGTGGACAAATGCCCAACGTAGTAATAGTTGGCCCACTGTTCCTGCAATATTAGTACATGTTACGTGTCTCATGAGTCGTGACACATGGAAGAAAATGTGACCTCACACCTTTTTCTAATCAATTGGTCGTTTCTAGCACAAAAATTTAAATATCCCTGAGACCTCTACCACGGAGGGGGGAGGGGCATGGAAATAATAAGTATGAATTCAGAGTCTTTAAAATATGGATTCTTGTGCAATTTGCTAGAATTAGCCATTCAATTCGGTTGTTTAGATAATTGTCATTGTGAAGCATTCAAAACATTTTGTCCAATTTCTTTTATGTATTGAATCCAATTATATATAAGTCAGAAGACTCAAAATCTTTTTCAAATGAAACTCTAGTATTCATTCACCCCAAATGAAACTGAAACCTTGGAAAATTAAAAAGCCTGGATCGGTTCAAAGTTAAATCTCATTCCACAAAGCACATAAGTAGATACCCTACTTAGAGAAATAATGCATCAAAAGAGTGTTCATTATCTTATTGGGTGCTTGGCTTGATTAATTCGTCTCTGCATTAATTGATAACCACTTCTCCTAGACTGCATTTAATAACAGCTGAAGAGGCCGGAGTAAATGACTTCTTAATGTTTGTCTTTCAGTGAGTAAGCTTTGAGGAAATTGTGAGCCCCTTAATGGCCGGCTGAAATTGAAGTTGGGTTGATTGTAAGGGTGTTAATGGACCGGTTTTGGATTGGGCCCCGTTCAGTCTAAATCGATTTGTATAGATTGGACAGACTAACAAAAGATATTGGATTGGACTAATCTGGTTCAAAATATTTATTAGATTGGATTAGACCTGATCTGTTCGAAATAAATTTATATTAGATTGGATTGGATTAAGCTAGTATCTAGTCCATTGATATAAGATAAGAATACAAGTGTCAATGGATCAGGTTTGGATTGAAACCAATCTAAATCAAAATGAATTTGAACAAATTAAATGGTCCAAAATATTCATTGGACTGGATTGGACCTGATCCATTTATAATGGACTCACATCGAACTGGACCGGAATCCAATCCAATTGACACCCCTAGTTGATTGTCATGATATTATACCCTTAAAATATTTTATGTATCCACTATAAGACTATAAGACAAAGCAATAGGCCATTGGCTTCAGCCATTAATTCAGCTGTTATAAAACGGCTCCAAAGTGATATATAGTACAATTCGTGAACTGGGAGTCGGTTTTCTGTGATCAGACACACTTCTTCATGAAATCCCTGTTATGTGCACTTCCAAACATGTAAAGGGTTGTAGCTTTCCAATTTCATGATTCCCATCTGCCAATTCTCACATGCATTTCCAATTCTGATCTCCTTTTCCTTGCAGGAATCAGTACCTTGAATCACATGAAAGGTTTTTCTTCCCAATAGTGAAATAATAACGGGTTCAAGGAAACCCATATCAAGTTGAAATGTTGCTTCTTGATTGTATCTTCCAATTTATGAAGCAAAAAATATGCAAACATGCTCAAAGCTATAGCCACACATCATTCTCCCACTCGGCAATCATTGCAGAATTCTCAAAAAAAAAACAGGCTTCTCTTTAAAAGTGCCAAACAATGCTTTCGTTTATACAGGCAAAAGGGTGCATGCAGCTTAAAATACAATAATGAAAATTTACTCACTGCAGAGTGCAGACACAACCTGGTTATTAATTTATAATTTTTAGTTATTAAAATATTCTCTTTTCACTTTTTTAATTTACCTATACTATATAAAATGAATATTTGTCTTAATTTCAATGCAACTCATAAAAGTTAAATTAGAGTATCAAATAACATCTTTACCCATCTCGAAATGTTGTATTATGTAATCTTATACTAGTAAATATAAAAATGATTTATATAAATAATTAAGAGGATATACTATGTTCCAACTTACAAGAGGGGCCATTACTTGGTATAGGTAAAATTTTGGATTAGTATATAAGTGTGAGAGCATTCTGAGAGTTGCCATTAGGAGTGTTCACGGTTTGGTTAACTAAATAATGGGCCATTTTTTTGAAATTGAACCAATACCATCAATTTTTTAAAAAATCATGAACCAAAGCCAATCGATTTTATATTTATATATAAATTTATATATAATATATGAATAATATAGTATATATATATATATATATATTAAATAAATAAATATATACTGGTCAGTTTGATTAACCGCCGGTTTTCCTTTTACATTAACTGAAAATCAAACCAGCACCACCGTTTTTTTTTCGATTTCCTCAGCCTATTAGCTACTTTGTGCCAAAAAAAAAAAGTTTGTTAAAACCATATCCAGTCTACCCCTCCCAAGACCCCAGATAGTTGTGAGCTAACATTAGTTAATGGCTTTTTTAATACACTTTGTTCCAAGAATTTAAATAATACTCACCCTCTCCCTACTCCCTTTTATGTGAGAATCAAGGCTATCATAAACCTATTCATGCCATGTTACGCATCCATGTGCATACATAGTCATTATACTCAATTTAAGTGAATACCTAAACAATAAAATTTCCCTGTGTCACGATATGAATTGAATCTTGTAGGGTTTCTATAAAAAAAATAAACTTATTTCTTTGTCTTTTTAATGAAAATGAATTAAATAATAAAATATTTATGACATCATATAATCAACCCATATATGCAACTTCATTTCTAATTCATTAGCTGTGTTAAGCAGTTAGTATCTAGATGGAGTTGATTCAGCTTCTACCAGGTCTAGAGTCTCACCCTACAGTTACATGTAAGTAACCTTGCTTAATTTCCATAGTATGTAATATACTAATATCACATCATCTTCTCTCTTATCTACTTAGTGGCTTTCCATTGTTCATTTACATGGTCTCCTTTTCTTTCCATGGAAGTGGATGAGAATTGGCTCAGCACACTAGATCTATTCTACATTCAATATCACATCGATCTTTCATCCACACAGCTAGCTTTTCTCCTGTCAGACACCAAAATCTAGGGTTTATCTTAGTTGGAAAAGGAGAGAACCTTTTTTGGACTGTTCTATAATCATTGCACAACTAAACTTTAAATTTTGTACAAATTTTTTTTGTCTGTATCGTTTCTTCCCACTTCTCTCTTTGTCATGCTATACGTATCAAATTGAATGACATCCACAAAGTCCTTGTTCAAATTTTCTGAGAGTACATTTAGGCTGTATTTGGTTTGAAGGAAAAAGTAGGGAAAGGAAGGGAAAGGCAAGGAAATCTATACAAAGTTTGTAAAGGTTTTTCTATATTTCCCTTCTTTTCCTTACCTTTTCCTTCAAACCAAACATAGTCTTAGAGAATTTACACATCTCCCCCCTTTCTAAGAAGATCCAACATGCACACACCTAATTAACTAGTTGCTTGACCAACCTTGTTTAATAAGTTAATGAGTATGAGAGAGAGAGAGAGAGAGAGTGAGTGAGAGTCCATATCTGAATCTGTGCCATGTCTCAATTCATAGTTTCTTATTCATAGTTATAGTTTCTTGCAAACAACTTTCAGTTAATGAATAAATTCTCTTATTCATCTAAAGAAAATGATGTCTCCTTTTGACAATTTGTAATTCACCACTATGCTTTTCCATGCCTATAAGAAAAAAGTTAAATTTCCAAAAGAATAACTAAAGTATGGAATTATAAGCTACACAACCAGATTTCTAATTTCATTTGATTTCAAAGATGTTTACCTAGAAAGACCATATATTATCCAAACATGGCAAAGATACAAAATTAATGAATAATAAAGCATTAAGTTGTGTGATCAGCTTCTGAGTACTGGCCTATATTCCTGTTGTAGCCAATTAATTATTGATCAAGGGTTCCCTTATCTTGAAATTTGAAATCATGCTAGACACAAAAGGTAACCTCTTTATACGGGCTCTCTTGTGTATGAAAGTTTTAATTAAGTTAATTTATTGTAGCTTCAGTAATTGTTCCAGAGTTATGGTATCATTTTTCAAGGAATTAGCTTTGGACCAATTTAGCTACTTCTATAGAAGAACCCACATGGAGGAATGAAGTAAGCGATCCAAATTGTCCATTTAGATGATAGGGGACCCCTTTGGGTTGGCCATACATTCAGCCAGTCCTTGTCGGTCCTATTGCCCACATTGTATTGGAGCTTTCATATCTGATGTTTACCCATGCATAGAAAGTTTCCAAGTTTTAATCTAGTTAAGGTTGTGTTTGTTTGTGATACAAATATCGAATTGGGGTATTTATGTATCCTGATTTGCATTTATGAGCGTTTGGTTGTCATATAAAAATGTAATGATTAAGATGTTAAAAATGTTTTTTCCGACATTTTTGTATCGTGATTAGGGGTGGTAATTTTTCATCCAACCCGCTGAACCCACCCAACCCACCCAAAATCTAACCTGCCTAACCTGTCCATTTACTTGGCGGGTTG
>NW_010729075.1:11566264-11662951 GCF_000365185.1 Nelumbo nucifera
AATTCCTTAGCCTTTTTTTTATTTTCTTCATTTGAATTAAATAATTTATAATTAATGCATTAATTTTCTATTAATTATTGACTAAATTTAGTTTTATCTTGAATCAACACACTTCACCCAACATAAATCCAAATCAATTTCACCCAAGTCCGGTTTAGTTCAACATAGTCTGACCCGATCCAACATATGCCGATTCAGGTCAACTCGAATTTGAAATAGACCTCAAATGGGATGGCTCGGTATTGCTTGTTTTTCCCAGTTTGGGTCATCCAGTCCAAACATTATTCACACGGCCCGGCCCGACTCGACACAAGCTGATCCGGGTCGACCCAAATCCGAAGCGGGTCGGGCCGGGTGAAGCCAAGACCCTAAACCACCACACTTGCTTTGCCCGGTTTGGATCATCGGTTTGGCTGGTATCCATACAACCCGGCCCGGGTCATCAATGCTACCTGACCTAGATCCTTTGGAGCCTCTAGCCTAGGACTGACCCGAATCTAGCTCGGTCCGGTCCGACTGAAGTGAACCGGTCCAACCAGGGTCTGGCCCGACCGAGCTGAACCGGCCCGATCGAATGTGGTCTCGACCAGACAAAATCCGGTTTGTTCGGGTCTGGTCCGACCGGTTCAGTCGGGACCTGGTCCGACTAGACTGGTCCAAATCTAAACGGTTCAACCACTCTTGATGTGATTAGCTCAAAGACAATCCAATTAGATAGTTCAAGTTGATCTGACCAGTTTGAACCTAAGTGGTTCGTCAAATTCGAAGCCCGAACATAGTTAAATGGCTTTGCTGCTTGTGTAAAAATAATGCATGTAATGTGATTTTGAACCTTCACCACTTGTGTAAATAACAACTACTATTACCACTAAGCTATAACCAACTTATTTATTAGGATGGAGTTAGTTTTTGGTTTTAAGTACACAAATATAAGATTAATGGGTTTGGATGGGTTGGATTGGGTTAAAGTGGGTTTGGGTTGAACCCAACCCATTTAATTTTACATAATTGGGTCATTAACGGGTTGGCGGGTTAAATGGGTTGGGTTGAAACTAAACCCAAACCAAACCCAACCCAACCCGCCCAATTGCCACCACTAATCGTAACAAGAGCACATTATTATACTCATTTTTTAGATACAAACTTGTGCTCTTCTAATAATGGGTGTACTTGACCGAAAATTTAAGGCATTTAATGATGGAGCCCATGTTTTGCATTGATTTCAAACAAACATGAAGAATATAAAAAACAGGTTACACTTTGCATTCTTTAACCGGAAAGAGAGTATTTATGTAGAGTACATATTTACGTTTGCATTGCAACCAAAGACAACTTAAAAGCTTATTACAGACATAAGGAAAAGGCTTTCTTGAGCTGAAATTTGACAAATAATTAAAGGATGGAAGTTTAGAGGATTAAACCAATCCTCTTGGCTATTGGGTATTATACAACATGAATGCTTTGATTTGTTTTTACATTATTTTTCTTTGAAATCACTACATCAGCCAAAAAAACAAAAAGCAAAAAACATGTTCTTGAACTCTTCTGTTTTCAAAGTAATTAAAAATAAGTTGATTTTGTTTCAAAAAACAATACATGTTTCTAGGACTATCAAAATAATGGTTTTTTTAAAACAAAAATAAAATTTAAAATATAGGAATTATATGATATATGAAACATGATATTAAGAAAACCAGATGAAAACATATTTTTGAAACTAGAAATTCAAGAACATATTTTAGATTCCAGTTTTAAAAAGAAAAACAACACATAAACAAACATAGACATTTTCTTGTGTTTGAAAATAATCTGTTTTTAAATCAGATAATTTTAATTTATTTTTGGAACTGGCAACAAGAAAAACAATTCTTGTTGTAGAACACCTCCATCACCAAGTGAAAGTTAGTTAGTTGGTCAGTAGATATGTCACATGATGTATCAACATTTAAAGCAATTAAAATTAACTAATTCACAGTGTTTGTCATTATCGGTTCCCCTGAAAACCAATAACATATGGACCCAAAATAATTGAATTATTGCCCAATTCGGTTCACGGGTTAAGATCCCATTATGAACCAGGTTCAATATTGAGAGAATAATCATATAAATACATTATCTGCAGTAGCACCCCTCGTATTAATATTTTACAAATAAATAACTCTTATAATTTGATAAAATTTGAAAGAAACAACTTGGTTATGTGGAAATAAAATTCTATTATATCTACTAAATATTAATTTGTTAAGAAAAATCTATTTATTATTAAATATTAGAACTTATTTTCTATTTGAAAATTTTTAAGGTAATATTATCCTTTGAACAGCATTTGTAAGACTAAAATGATGCCCTTCCATTCAAGTTTATCCTTTGAACCAATTTTCGAAAACAGGCTCACTCATTCACTAGAATTGAACCTTTGGTGAGTTGTGAGTTGTAAGATGAGTGAATACGAAATAGGGGATAAAATAGAAGACTGAAATACACCGGGAGTGTTTTTGTCATATAAACATTAATTATTAGGTAGACTAATTGGTCACATTTGGTTTTAATATGTTATAATAATGGCATACGTGGAACACTTTGTCGCAGATTCTTTTTTTGGGCTTGGCATTATCTTGAGAGATCACATTGGAAGTTTTGTATTTACTAGAGCCATTTGCATGGAAATGATGGATCTTGACATTACTAAGGCACGAGCTTTCAAAGCTGGACTCCAAATGGTGAAGGAACTCCACCTCTCTCATGTTTATATTGAAGGAGATGTGCAAAAGATAACAGATATCCTGTTGGACGCCTCTCAAGATGTCCCTTGGTGACTTCACACAGTTATTGCTGATTGCAGGAATCTTTTGCAAGAATTTCATTGTGTTTTAATCTCTTTATCCCTTGTACAGGTAATAGGGCTGCCCATGTAATTGCAAAATTTGCTTGTCATGTGTGTAGGATCACTACTTGGTCCTTACTATTTAAAAAAAAAAAAAAAATTGACATGATGGAATGTATATATGTCATAAATAAGTTTTCAAGAAGGGATCTTTGAAGTTTTTGAAAATTCAGGGTAAGCTTTATAGAATGATAGTCCATTTGGGAGGAGTTCGGCTTAGGTCAAGGTAAAGCCCGTTCAAGCTGCTTTTACAACCTTGTATTGAGAATATCTCAGTACTTATGTGCTAGCTTTATTTTATGGGAAGATATCCCCAATGCAAGATTGCAAAAGGCGATTGGAATGGTGTGGGCATGGGCTTGCCATGAGTTAACTAAAACACTGGAGAAATTAACAAAAATAGCTTCACTAAAAAGTTGATTTCTTGGCTATATATGCATATTTCTGACTTTTTAGGTTTTCATCAAACTCAATTTCACAGATTTTTGTGCAGAGAGCCTACCTTACCATGTTAGAAGCCATTGCATGAAAGCCCTCTTTAACCTTGCACTAAAAATATTGAGGTCAAAAGAAACTCTTTAAAAAAGACCACTTTAGCTAGTTTATACTTTATATATAATTATAGAAAACCATTTTATACTTTACTTTCTGAATTAAATATTATCATCTTCATAATCTAAACCTTGTTGCAATTATATAGAGTCAACTATATAAAACCCACTAGTAAGTGTGCATGCGTTTTGCACGTGGCAATTTTAGATAACGATTGATGATGGTATTAATATGTTTCCAAATTCTTCAATGTTTTTCTATTTTTGTGTATAAAATTAATTCTTATTTATAACATTTATTTTTTATTTAATGTGATAAATATATGATATTAGAAATGTGTCCAAATGATTTCTACAAAATTTATTCAATTTTGCAGTTTTTTGTGTTAATCTTTTTTAATTATTATTATTTAATTATGGCATTAAAAGTTAACATATTTGACATAAAAGGTTGAACTATTGACTTAACACCAAACATGAAAACAACTTCACTTTTGGGTTAGTTTTAAATTTTGTATTTCATTACCATCATCGACAAAATAATTCTTTTTATCACACTTTTATTTCTTTAATAGGACTAACAGAATATTAAGATGTGCTCAAATTTTTCTACAATATTTTTTTGTTTAATTTGATGAATATATAATATTAATGATGTGCTCGAATGCTTTCTACAAAATTTCTGTTTTTTCATAATTCTTTTTGTGCTTTCTATTTTTTTATATTTTTATTATTTAATTATGATACTAACTATTAAGGATTGTTGCATTTGTCACGAAAGATTAAATTCTTGACCATCTACCAAATAGGAAAAACAATTTTCTTAAAATCAATTCTTGTTTATCATACTTATTTTTATTTAATATGATTAATATAAAACATTAGTGAATTTATGTATTTTTTGTTTTATCTTTTTTTAATATTTATTTAATCATGACATCAAGGGGTTGATGGTTGACACATTTAACCCAAAAGGTTGAACTATTAACTCATCTCCAAATATGAAAGGCAATTTCATTTTTGGTCTAATTTTAAATTTTGTATTTCATTTCCAACATCAGTAAAAGTGATTATTGTATAGTAGACATATTTTTCTTTAATATGATTAATATACGATATTAGGGATGTGACCAATTTTTTCATCTTTTTTTTTTATTTTTTGTATTTGTTTCCATTTTAAAAGCTTTATTCTTTAATTACGACATCATGGCTTGACCCATTTGACTTGGATAGTTGAATTACTTACCCATCGCCAAGATAGAAGAATGACATCATTTTTTTGGTTGGTTTTAAACATGGGTTTTAAATTTCTAAAAGTATTGGATATAGATCTAATTGATAGAATTTATTTGAAACATAAAAATGTTTGAATTTATTAGTGAAAGAATAGCTTAAATATAGGATTTAGTGAGAGATAATGAGAATTAATTTTTCTTGTTATGAATTTTTTTTAGAAGAAATATCAATTCATTAAGAGGAAAAGTACAACCAAAGGTTGTACAATAAAAGTAATGAAAGATGCCACATTTGAAACATGGTTGGTTTTATTTTTATGATGTGAAAGTTGTTTTTATTTTCAAAAATAAAACCAATCATGTTTCTCAGCACCCATAAATTTTATTTTGTGCTAGTCTTATCTTAAAACCTCTTGTTTTTTGAGGTATTTGTCCATAAATCTGATTCTTCTTTTATTAATGCTTCTTTAATATCATAGATTAATATTATATCATGTTTGAGATTTTGAGGAGTATACATTAATTACACTTTTTTTTTTGTTCAAACATAGTTAGGTACGAGAGGTATTAATAATTATCATTATAAAAAGGGTAAATAGCTTAAACAGTTAAACCTCTCCTGTGTTTTTCTGATATATGCTTTAACTTCCACTGTACTTTGACCTCAAATTCCTCTCATGAGCTTTCAAACAAATTATACAAACAAACCCTTCCATTAGATGGTGATGTAATTCTTTTGAACACATTTAATATTTCCGGTGTTACAATATTGGAGTATCTGTTGACCAAAATACTCCCACTAAAGGTTATTTTACAAATATAAAATGTAAAGGCTTTACCCCCAAAATATGTAAAAAAGGTATTTTGATTAATAGACACTCTGATTAGGGATGGCAATTTTCCCCATTTCCTCGATCTTCATGGGGATCCGCCCCGAATGGGGCGGGGATGGGGATGGGATGGGGATGTGGAAATTTTCATCCCCGTTAGCGGGGACGGGGTGGGGACGGGGAGAGCACTATCCCCACTAATATATATGTATATATGTATGTATACGTTATATATGTATACATACGTTTATATATTAATGTTTTAAAAATATGGTTGAATATGTTTAAATCTTTTTTAATAAATTGTAAATTTTAATTATTTTATTTTATTTTTAAATAAAATAACAAAAAACAAAAACAAAATTATTAACATTATAAAAAATTACGGGGAATGGGGATCCCCGTGGGGATGGGGATTTTCGCGGCTGCCCCGTTGCCATTCTTAACTCCGATATTGAAACCCCTGGGCAAACTAAAATTTTTAGTGTTTAAAAGCACAACATCATCATTTTCATATAGATTCTTAACATGAAATTGGTTATTGTGTACGAGTTGAGATCTTCTGCCAATAAAACACGTTCCAACCCTCTACCAACTTCATCGATCTAACATCTCACATCTCACCATGAGATTGGGACCCACAATGTATGAGATGTGCAGTGAGAGATCATATTGGTAGAGGGTTGGAACGTGTTTTATTGACAGGTGATCTGAACTCATTGTGTACCACTAAACACTCTCCAAATTAGGGCTTGTTTGGCAAGTCTTTTTGGGAAGATCTTCTGGTAGTTCTGACAGTCAAAAGATGCATTGAGCTTTTGCATAAAGATCTGAACAGCCCGAAGCTAGTTTGACAGATGCGCGTCTTTTCGCGCAAGAATAAAACGCAAAAGACGCGAAAAGCTTCATTTGGAGCTTCCTAAAATCAGCTCAAAATGGGCTTCTCGCATCTTTTCGGCACTCCGACTTTTGGCGGCTAGATCTTCCACAAGCCAAACAGAAATAGATCGAAAAGTGGTATGCCCAGCTTGTAAACATTCGAAAGACCACGTAGAAAGGTATGCTAAATGGGCCCTTAGTTATCGAAAATCTTCTTAATGCATGGGACGAGAAAAGAGTCCTTATTTGCTTGTGTATGAATCCATCACACAAGTGTGTGAGCACTGAGCAATGAACCTGGATCTACTTCTCCACCATTTTGTATAAGGGATTATGTAATCAATCATAAGTGAATATGTCAGAGTTTCCTACACACGACACCTATACTACTCCGTTCATTCGTAATTGGTTAGGCATATTTCGAGTGGTGTGATCCATCACCCAAGGTTTTTAAAATTAAATCAGATAACGAACCAGTCAGGGGTCCAGTTCTTAGGTCGAACGGTCTAATTATTTGAATTGAATGGATAGCTCATTCTGACAAAAAAATTTAAAAAAATTAAAAGAGACCAAAACTGTTGAATGGTTCAAATGGTTTGATCATCTGGATCAGCGATTTTCTGACCAAATCAACGATTTTTGGCAAAATAACGGTTCTAGGGTAAAACTAAACCAGTAACCTGACTAGTTCCCATTTTCTGATTTGACCATTCAGTCCGGCCCAGTTTTGAAAACCATACCATCACCATTGAACACACTTGGCCATCATGCATATGAAATGCTGACGTGTTCACACGTGATTTGTTGCATAGCCTGTTCCACACGCCTATGTTCGCGTGTGTTTTTTGACTTTTTCCTTGTCATTAAACACTAACCATTGGCGTAACCCGACAATTGGGAGTTTTGGTTGATGTCCCCATGGCTAAGAATCCACGAACAGGAGAGGGATGGTTTAGGCGAGTCCATCTCCTATACATCGATCATGTCCATCTCCTATACGTCCTTTCATCTTATTTTTAATATATTAAAATGTACATTGAATTTTAAATCAAAAAAATAGGAGATAAAGGTTTAAAGGCTTTCTTCTTGAGAATATTTAATGCCATCAACAGGGAAAGACTAGCTAAATCACACCGGAAATATTACTATAAGGCTCTGACTTTCAATTAAGGATCTCTCTACTTTTTTTATTATGTTCCCTTTTCCGTTCGGAATCAACTGATAATGTTTTACACTAAACCGGAAAGTGATCGTTGCTTTTTTGAAAATAGTGATGGGTGGAAGAGCATAAAGTTTTACATCGATAAAATAAAATAAATGTAGTTTTTACATCGATTATCAATGTAAAACTTTAGAGTTGATGAGGTTTCACGTCGACTATTAACGTAAAACCACACTATTTAAACACACGCAAAACTGTACTGAACTGTAATTTTTACGTCGATAATAATTACACCCTTTCCAAATGCATACAAAACCGAACCAATGTAAAAATTATATCAGTTCTTAATTTACATCGCATCCAAATGCAGTAGAATTTGTCTTCAGGATGTGGAAATTATGAAAGAGGAGGAGTAATTTAGGTTTTGTAATATATCTGAATCAACTCAAAAAATTGGGAGTTTAAGTGAGTGTAAATTAATTATTGTTGAACACTTTTCCATTGTCAATTATTGTTCAAGGTTTGAAAATTGTTTATGATGTCAAAAGTTAAATCTAGAAAGAAAAATGGTGGGGATCCTCGTAACAAGAACTTGAGGTGCGGAACATGGCCCTTTTATCTCTACAAAAATTCTTCAAAGGGTTTGATTTCGAACTCCGATGGTAGACCCAAATCTACTGGAAAAGCCCATATCCCTAACGTAAAGCCAAAACCTAGGTTCCTCAAGGAAGACTTGTTTTATAAGAACAAAGGACTCGTAGAAGGACAAGAAGTCTCCATGGGATTGGTAGGCCTTGAAAGCTTTATCACACATTCAGAATTGTAGATGCAGTTCATCTCTGTAAATGCATAGGGTTGTTGCTAAATTTCAATAAAATCAGTATATACATTCTCTACAAGACATGGGAGATTGGGTTAAAGACACACAGTTGGGTTTTCGAAGGGACCATACATTGACACACAAGATTCTGTCTATAGTAGCCGTAAAGGGCCTCACCATTCGAACAAATATTAATCGCCGCATTTTTTGCTTCATGCTTCCGTCCATGACTTGGTGGTATATAGTGCTCAGGTATGCAGTTTTCTGTTGGTTCGTTGGTTCGTTTCATCTTGAAGAAAAACCCTTATCTCCTATTTTTATTGTTGTATATTTAATTCTCAAGCATTCCGTTCCAAATCAATGGTATGCCATGTTCAGACACGCGGAGAAAAAAGCTTTCGAAGAGAAAATTTAATAAGGAAAAAGAATAGAATGGGTGGACGTTTGGAACCGTTAATTCCATTCGCATGATTCGTTCATGTTACGGTACTGACGTGGCACCCTCTGAGTTGATCTACCGAAAAGATGTGCAGAAGATTCGGCAGGTTTTTCGTCGAACGTGTAGTGAGTGCTGATGGAGTTGATGGATACGCTGGCTGCTGACGAACTTACTCGGCGTTCCATCTTCTCTCCCTCTCTTTCCTTTCTTCTCCATCTCTACTTTTCCCTCTCTCTTTCCACCTCCGCATGCTTACTCCGCATCCATGCAAAAACCCTTATTCCACCGTCGACCGCGTCCTGTTCGTTGTACTCGGACCCCACGTGGGTGACTCTGCGATCCATCCCTGCTTCTGGATCCTTGGGAAGAACCAGGTATTCGCCAAATCTAAACTGCATTGCAGTCAAAAGAGTCTTAATTGTGAGCATAGGTTAGGGGTTGTTCTTCATCTTTCTTAATGATTCTCCGTTAAGTCTGCCTATTCTGTTAAATGTTATTGCCTTGTATATTTTTCTCTGTAAACCGTTGGTGGATATGGATGATAGGTCGCGCGTCCACTTGATGAAGTGTGCCGCTATTGGTTGTGCCGTGACGATTTGTTTGATTACCGTTTCGTTTTGGTTTTTGTTTCTGGGCGGAGACAATGGGGATAGGATTTTTCAATTGAGGCCGCTAGCGGGAATTCACAAGGAGAAGGGACAGCTACGAGAATGGTGGCATGAATAATGACTCGCGGAAGAGTAGGCTGCATTTGCAAAATGGGAGGCCATCGGTAGAAGCAATATATGTATATGCTACTTCAGTGGTGATGCGATCAGTGGCCTTCATGAATAGTGGTGTTTCTGGTAAGCTCAAAAATCCTATTAGATTACTCATTTTTAATATTCTTGATACCAATTGCCAGTTCGAAGTTGAATAACTTCTTGATACCATTGCGTAAGATGTTTTATTTCTTTTTCTTCTATCATTACTGATGAGGGCAGATTTGGCCCTTCGCTGACATCATGACATGTGGCATCTCATAACAGTTGGACGATACCTACCTCTGCCAAGGGTGATTGACTTGCCTTAGCACCACAAGGGTGATTGACTTGCCTGAGCCAAAATTATAGAAACCCTGCTGCCGACCTACTAGAGACCCAGCTGGCGACCTACCTCTGCCAATCTGGTGACCTCATGCATAACTCGAGCACCTCGGCAAGGCGGCTAGGAGCACCTCGTCCAGGGCTGAATTGTGGTACCTCGGCACGAGGAGCGACCTCCCTCGAGGACTTGTCAACTCAACTGAGGTCCAGGTGGTGACCTACGAGACGTGCTCGCCAACCTCTTCCATGTGTGCATCCCGTCACTCTAGGATCTTCTGGAAGTTAGCTCCCGCAACGAATGTTTCGGAGGAAACCGAATAAGTCACAAAGCCTGGTCTACATGCACAACTACCTCCGAGGACTTCGGACCGGCCAGCCATGTCTTCCTGGAGATCTCGAACGCGGTGCGTGAAGCCTACGACAAACAATGCCTATATAAAGGTCTTATTTCCAATCTCAGAAGGTATGCGCAACTTAGCTCTCGCAACTCTCTAGATCTCTAGCATTTTAGCTCTCTCTAAAATCTCCACATCGCTGACTTAAGCATCGGAGTGCCCACCTCAGGTAAAGCAATTCGGACACTCTGACACTGTCTCTTTGCAGGTCGACCCAGAGAACTAGCTAGCTCAGCATCCGAGCCACCTTCCAATAGGGAACTTGCTAGCTCAACATCCGAGCTGTCCTCCAGCAGGGAGCTGCTAGATCACGCATCATCAATTGGCACCATCTATGGGAAACGCTACACAAAAACTAAGTTCTCACCTGTGTTCTAAGCCTCAAGTAATGGCATTCTCAAGCAACAACATCAACACTTGGATCGAAGGAACCCTTGTAGGGGGCAGAATCAAAATGATCAGCCCGAACAAGTTCCAGCAGCCTTGCCTGAATAGAATCTCCCAGCCCTAACTATGAGGCCGCCCCCATAGGTCAAGCCCTCCATGGTTCCCACGAGAGTTGACGACCAACAGAATGTGAGGTTGCCCCCACAGGTCAAGCCCTCCATGGTTCTAGTGGGAGTTGACGGCCAACAGACTGTGGAGTTGCCCCCGCAGGTCGAGCCCTCCATTGTTCCCGTGGGAGTTGACAGCCAACAAACTATGGAGCCGCCCTACCAACGTCAATTCATTTTAAATTTGCACTTAAAAGCCAGGTTCTCAACTCATTTTAAATTCGCACTCAACGGTAATCAGCTCGGACGAGCCTCGTCAACTCTGTTCATGAGGTCGCCTCTACAGGCCGAGCCCTTCGCGGCTCCCATAGGTGTCGACGGCAAATGGACTCTGCGATCGCCCTTGCGGGTTGAGCCTTTCAAGGATCCCATGCGAGCTGGTGACCTGCAGTTAGTAGAGCCGCCCCCGCAGGTTAAGTTCCCTGCAACTTATCGTAGGAGAAGACGACTAGCGTTTCCGATGGCTGATGTAGTGTAGCCGTGGCACCAATCCGTCGTTCAAGCGCCAACAGTGGCACACGTATCAACATTGCTATCACAAGGGGGGCAGAAACTAAACGAACAGCCTGGGCGAGCTTCAGCGGTTTGGCCCAGATTGTCTCCCAGCCCAATTTCAAAGCCTCACTACTGATCGAGCCCTTCATGGCTCCCGTGAGAGTTGGAAACTAGCTGAATGTGGAACCGGCCTCACAGGTCAAACCTTTCATGGTTCCCTTAAAAGTAGGCGCCCGCAAACAGTAGAGCCACCCCCTCAAGGTGAGCCCCCCATGGCTCCAGTAGGAGTGGGCAGCTAGCAATTCTAGGAGCAGGAGTACATGTGCGACATTGATATGCAAATGTAGACCCGGGAGAGTCAATCCCATGTGATGTCATAGATAAAGCCGCGTTTAAAGCTACTACAGAATGACCATCCGCTTTGGCGACCTGGTCAAATCGAATTCTAAGGGGAAGCCAAACCGCTTTTAGCTAAGGCCCCTACACCGACCTTGAGATAAATCGGCAGGTTGACAGCTCAGTGCCATTTTGACGGCCAAAATTACGACCATCCACTTTGGCGACCTGATCAAATTGAATTAAGGGGAAGCCAAACCGCTTTTAGCTAAGGCCCCCTACACCGACCTTGGGATACTATGGCAGCTCGGCACCGTTTTGGCAGCCAAAATTACGACCATCCGCTTTAGCAGCCTGGTCAAACTGAATTTTAAGGGGAAGCCACCCCACTTTTTAGCTAAGGCCCCCTCAAGCTAACCTAGAAACACATCAGCAACAGGTAAACTGATCTAAGTAGGTCGGCCCTCTATCTATCTAGCTCGGCAATGTTTTGGCTGCTACTACTACACTTAAATCGATCTCAAAGGACGTCGACATCTCACCGCCAATTTGAAAAAAAAAGGAAAGAGAAATGGAGGAAAGGAAGACTAGTTCGCTTTCAACACCGCGACAAACATGCCAACTTGGCCAATTTCTTCACAGCCATCCTCCACCTCGGTTTCAGGCTCCGCATCAACCTTGTCGGATACTCCTTTGAGAACCAACTTGAGGGACATTGCGTTGTAGTCTACGTAAGTGGAGCAAGCTGACGAGGCAGTCACACAGTTAGAAGCCCCTTTTGAGGATGGCATGACGAACTTAGCTCTTGAGGTATTTGGCCAAATTGCAGAACTCCTTGAGGGTTGCATCCCTATTAAGGTATATGTCCTCAGGGTGCTTGCTCCGCCTCTCCTCGAATAGATGAGTTCACTTCTGTGCCCCCATAATCAAGACGGTGAGGCCCTGCATAAGGTTGCATTCAACCCTTTGACTCTTCTGACTTGGGGAGCAAACTGGACCGATGCCTACGAGCTCATCGAACCAATCATTCTGGACCAAAAACCTACAACAGTGCTACTCCCTTCGTCGAACCGGCCTCATCTTGGGAGTGGGGGCAATTGATGAGGGTAGATTCGGCCCTCCGCTGACATCATGACACGTGGCATCTCAGAACAGTTAGACGACGCCCTGACACCACGAGGGCGATAACTTGCCTTAGTCGAAATGATGGAAACCCATCTCCCAATCCCAACCTACTCGAGACCCAGCTGACAACCTACCTTCGCCGACTTGATGGAGTCTTAGCTGTCGACCTCATACACAACTCGAGTACCTCGGCAGGGTGGCTAGGAGCATCTCGTCCAGGGCTGACCTGTGGTACCTCATCGTTACCGGTCCAAGGGACCTCGATGCAAGAAGCAACCTCCCTAGAGGACTTGTTGACTCGACTGAGGTCCAAGTGGTGACCCGCAAGACGTGTTCGCCGACCTCCTCCGTGTGTGCATCCCATCACTCCCGGGTCTTCCGGATGTCAGGTTCCGCACTAAATGTTTTGGAGGAAACCGAATAAGGCACAAAGCCTGGTCTACATGCGCCACTACCTCTGAGGACTTCGGACCGGCCAGCCACGTCTTCCTAGAGATCTCGGACTCTGTGCATGAAGCCCACGCCAAACAACGCCTATATAAAGGTCTCATTTCCAACCTCAGAAGGTATGCATGACTTAGCTCTCATAGCTTTCTAGCTCTCTAGCATTTTAGCTCTCTAAAATCTCCTCATCACTGACTTAAGCATCGGAGTGCCCACCCCGGGTAAAGCAACCCGGGCACTCTGACACTGTCTCTTTGCAGGTCGACCCGACGAACTAGCTGGCTTAGCATCCGAACCACCTTCCAGCAAGGAACTCGCTAGCTCGGCGTCTAAGCTGTCCTCCAGCAGGGAGCTGCCAGATTGTGCATCATCAATTACCGAGATCAAAAGAGTCTGATTAATAGAATAGTCATCTTTAGCTACATTGAGCAAGGTAGAACACCTTCCCCAAAAGGTTAGACTGACAACACTCATTAAGTAAGAGAACAGTCATCTCAGCCCAAGTAGAGTCGCCCAAGCCAGTTAGGCCTAACAACAATAATAAAGTATGCCCGCGGGGATAAAATTTGTCCTCCACCCCCAATCCCCAATGGGGATGGGTTCCCCGCGGGAACCCGAATCCCCGAAATGTTTTTAGATAATAGTATTTTTTTAAAAAATAAATTTACCTAAAATAAATAAAAATTTTAAATTATAAATAATATTTTAGATATGTTTTGATATATATATATATATTATAAATAATATACATTTAATATAAATAACATTTAAATATATTATCGGGGTTGGAGCGGGGCGGGGACCCCAATCCCCATCCCTGAACCCGACCCCGATCAGGGATTCCTATTAATCCCCGTCCTCATCCCCACCCCGCCAAAACAACCCCCATCCCCGACCCGATGGGATCGGGGAAGTCGGGTCCCTGTCGGGGATGGGGAAAATTGCCATCCCTAGTGCAACTAAAGTGCAAGGCAAAAGACGAGGTAGATGCCTAAACAAAGTGAGGTGTCATTCTTGAAAATTAAATGAAAAGAAATACAAGAACGTGCAAATCTAAATTCTGAAAGAAATAAAATAATTCAAATATCTATTAGCTCAATTGGTTAGAGTATCTCATTATCTTGTAAGTAATATAAAAGTTGTAGCCATGTACGTTCAAGTCCTACTGAAAGTCATACGTATAACCTAAAATATGGTAATTTACATATTCAATATCAAGTTCAAGGTTAACTCATCAAAACCTATCAACTCAGTTGAGGTGTACCCCACAAAATGATTCTTTCTATGAGCCCATGTATGTGCCTCACACCCTTAAAAGTACTGGATCTCCCCTGTTGCATCCTTGAAAACACCCTATCCCTGATGGTCTTGGATTCCCTAAAAAGCATCCATCGAAATTTAGTTTCATGGCTCCTTCTGGAGTAAAATCCTGGTTAGGTACTGGTGTTGTTGTGGATGTGTTTGCTTGTGCAGGAGCCAGGAAGTTGTGTAGAAATCAATTACTGAATTCAAAAAAAAAAGTGTTTAAGGCAGGGGACACAAACTCATCCTTGTAGAGAGAGGGTAATAAGAAGATGCAATAAATTGATAATGTTACTTTAAAAATATTGTGCTTGATGGCCATGATTCAGGCATTGTGATGAGTACCTTTTAGCCAGCTGGACTCCCTTGGTGTGTTAACGTCAGTTGGGCAATGATATCTTACACTTGAAGGGTCTCTTTGGAATGTTTGTGGTTTGCTTCATGGTGATTATTAGTGTATTTTGGTTGGTTCTTGGTTTGGTTCTGCTTGAGGGTGGGCCTTGGCACAATGGTTTGGTTGCTCCATTGCAACCTGGGTGACCAGGGCTCAAATCTTGGAAACAGCCTCTTTGTATGTGCAGGGGTAAGGCTGCGTACATCTGTCCCTCCCTAGACCCCGCATTGGTGGGAGCCTCACGCACTGGGCTGCCCTTGGTTTGGTTCTGCTTCTGTAAGTAATGTTTCAAAGTATCAATACTCTTTTTTTTTTTTCGTTTTTTCACTATGTATTCACAGATAGATATATTAGTAGGTTAATTTGTTAATTCTTAAACCTATTAAAATGCTCTAAGCTTCAAACTCTCTGTATTCAGTGGATGACCCTAAAAACTGATACATATCAATACTTTGAACCATAAGTACTGCATTGTGTGTCCTGTATAGGAAGGGCAGGAGGGTTAGGAATCCCTAGTGATAAAAGAACTCTCACTTTTTCTGGGTGGAGTTTTTGGCCCTTTTTTCTTAGTTTGCTTCTTGCCCTCCTATAATAAAGCTTATTTCATTATATTATTTTAGTGAACTTATGCTACTAATCTGAAAAAAAGGATAAGAAAAGGAAAATTGGCCTCAACCAAATTCCTAGGTTTTCCTAGGAAATAGTAACCCCTAAGATGCTCTTTCTCCTTGTATCCATATGATGAGCTCACTATTTCAGGTAGATAAGAGAGGGAGCTTCTTTTTACCTTCTTTTTGGTGGAATACTGATGAAGGGATCATCTGGGATGGTAGCATGGCAGATCACTATCCTCCTGAGATTAGGTCATTAGGGAATCAGTCCTCTCATGTTATCCCTATTCAGCTACCCATTGTAACAAGAGGCATCTTTTGGATTGTAGTTTATCTGTTCTAGTGATATAAAAGTTGTATTCTCAATTGGGAGAAAGGGGAAAATCATATTTTCTTTGTGTTATTTTCTCTCGCCAATCAGGAAACAACTTCCTTTAGTTGATAACAGAATATTTCCTCAACATCATTATCACCTTTCTAAGCAATTCATTCTAGAAGATAGAGTGCCCTTATTTGTTATGGGCTTTGGCACACTTGGGAAGCCCATATGTGCATAAATCACATCTATGTCAATATTTTGATCTAGTTCTTTTTATCATGTCTTTAGAGGATTTCATCAGATTCTCTTGGTTTCCTAGTCTTGCTTATACTAGCAAGTGAAATATGAATAGTATGAAGAAGTTCATCATCCAAATACATGCCTACTGATTTAGCTGCCAATAAGATGCTTGTGACTAGATATACAAAATTGGTCAAAGGGTTACATAAGATATTATATTTTCCACTAAAGTTACAATAGCCTTGGTAAAACTGGGAACCAATACCTAGTGGTTCCTTCTCGAGTTTCATGGATCCGTAAAAATCCTATTGTAGGTGCCATGCTACTTTTAATCTATGTTCTCTGTTTTTGATGTTGTTGAACATGATTTCAAGAAGACCTAAGAAAAAGGTGTATTAGCTTGGAGGTGTCATTGCTAGGTCCAGTGGGAAAATCTTGGGCTGACAAGCACAAAAACACAGGTTTGAATCTCAGAATGTCCATTTTATGTGAAAAAAAAGAGTTTAGGTCCATACCCATTCCATTTCTCCCAAGACCCACATAGCCTGGACCTACATTGGGTAATGCCCCTTATTTTGCATTTGATGAGAAAGAGTCAGTGTCAGAAAGAGTGGCTTTTTTATTCAGATCGAAGACCCCCCCCCCTCAAACACCTTTAGGTGTGAGGCCACAATTACGTAGGTGCTTTTCTCATTGAAGCAATGCCTGAATTTGTCAAAAGAAAATGAAAAAAAAAATCAGAAAAGAAATAAGGAGAACTCACATGGTCATATCATACTACCTTCTTATCAGATTAGGTTCCAGATTCACACCTCTGACCTCTATCATCGAATATTTTTTTTTTTGAACTGTAATGTAAAGTATTTCATTGAAACAAAAAGCCAACAAAGAACCCCTGTACAATGAGAAACTGAACAGAGGATATACAATTTGCTCCCTACAGCCCAAAACCCAAAAAACAACTAACTTTTCCTTACAAAAAGAAGTGCCAAATCAAAGAAAGAACTAGGATGTCTATTTCTAAACAAAGGGTGAACTGCCAACCAAGAATGAGCCATCCCCAGAATTTTACGTAGGATTTCTTCCTTTGAAGTCTGAATCCCTTCAAACAGTCTCCTGTTTCTTTCACTCCACACAGCCCATAACACTGCTGAAGGAAGTATGCTCCATGCTACCTTTCCAGCTCTACTTAAACCTTCTAGATGCCATGCCTCAATGAGACCCTTCACTTCAGCTGGGAAGCACCATTTTACATCAAACACGCCTACTATCCTTAAACCTTAACCAGATCCAATGAGTAAATTCACATTGAATCTTTAAGTGACCAGAAGACTCCACAATACCATTGCATAAGAGGCAATCCAAATCTGCCACCTGTAGACCTCCTCTGACTAGATTCTGCTTTGTTAGGATCTTTTCCAGCACTGCTGGCCAGACAAAGAAGGCCACAAAGAAGAACAACCTTCTACCACCACATGCTCTACATCTACAAAGAATCCATTATTTGCAGATGAAAATAATGTGGCCTGGAGACCTTTAGACTCCACCCATCTTCTTACCTTAGAAATGTCATTTATCGACATCCCCAAATTGATGGTTCGTTTATTAACAGTGGAGGGTGCACTCTGCAGGTGGCCGTGGAAGGCACTGAATATCTACTAGAGTGTCCTTTTAGAAGAGTAGTTACCTCCTCTCATCATCAACCCAGATGGAGTGACAATAGAGGGATTTCAGTTAGGGAGGGTGAGTCATCTAATGGACTTAGACCAACATTTGTGCTCTGTTGGATAATGGGTAGCACAATGATGTTGTTCAGAGACCGACGGCTTGTTTGTTCCCTAATTGGTGTATTCCCAAAGTTCTCTGAAGAAGGAGAAAGAAGCAGCCCTAGGGTTGTATTGTGGATGGGGAGATGAAAGTGTGATGGAACATGGGATGGTCCAACTGATCACCATCACTAAGTCTGTGACTGTGGCCGTCTGAGCTTCTCCTCAAGCAGTGGGCAATTTGGTTTCAGTATTTTTCAAATTCAAATTTGAACATGAATCAGTTCCATGGGAGGGTAATGTCAGCATGGGCCTTTTTCAAATTCAAATTTGAATATGAATCTTTGATTTGGCCTCTTCAATGGATCAAGTGGTGGAGCAGGAGGTCCAGGTGTCCAAAAAGCTTGGGCTGTTCTTTTTGGTTGATTTGAACCGGAGAAGCATGCAAAGGGTTGTTCTAGACTACTAGAGCTTGAAGAACAAAATCAAAGATCTAAGAAAGAGGGGTCATCAGAGATACTGCTGCGAAAAAAGCTTTGAAGGATTGGGGTTAGCATCTGATGGTGTGGAGATCTCTGAGGTTATTAGTGGAGGTGATAAGTCTAAAAAAGTTTTGAATCTCCACAAAGATGTGGTACTGTCACCAAAGGAAGTAGGTGGCCACTCTCAAAGCACTAGAGGTCATGGTAGTGGGGGAGGAAATGGCTGTTTACATTTTGCATAGTAGTCTGTTTATTCTGTCTTGGCTTGCTTGATGCAATTTTTGTCACTGGCATTGCTTCTGGGGTTTTTATGTCATTGTTTTTGGCAGTAGGACCTGCTTGGGCCACAACACCTGTATATATATTTAATTATATTTCTCTTTACTATAAAAAAATGTTTAGATGAGAAAGAATCAGAAGAGAGAGGGTAGCAATTGCATTTAGCTAATAAAAAAAAGAGAGAGAAAGAAAAACAGATCAGGAAAGGAAGCATACTTGGCATCCATCGGAGAGATCAAATTATGGCAAAAAAATTCAAACACAAATACACACACTGACAACACTGACACAGAAGCAGGTCAACTCATAAGAGATACCCTACTAGGCAAAGGAGTTGGTCGGCTCATTAAAGCCCTTCTGCCTCAACCCACTCACCTAAACACCTAGGCAAGCATGCACCTGCCTCTAACTACATTGGAAACAATAACGACAATGAGGTCCCTGATTATGAAGATATTCACTAAACAATCATTTAGAGAGGCTCTCAGTTGGACAGATGGCCAGTACATGGAGACAGTTCCATACAAGATAGAGTATTAGGGGGCCTGCCATCCAATAACAATAAAGGGTACCTCTAAGTACTAACTATTAGAATAAAATTACCGGATAGATGTTGTGGTTATTATAATTTTTATCATTTAAGTGGCATCACTGATCTTGCACCTTGCAGATTATTATTCATCTTTCTCATGGTTCAAAGTATCGATACGAAAGGCCTGTCTCATTCCAAAGGGTCACCAAAACACCTATTTTTAAGAATTTGAAATTTTAATGTCTTTAAATGTTAAAGATTGATGCCATAAAACCCTTGTAAAAACATGAAACCAAAAAAAAAATAAAAAAAAAGAAGAGTATCAGTCACCCAAAACGCCCAATACGCATATTCAGGCATATTGAGTGTCTCGATACTTTGACTTTGATCTTTCTTTTACTGTTTCACCATGCTATTATGACATGGAGAAACTTATTTCTATATTTTTCATTATCTGATCTATCCTTAAAATTCTAATCAAACTTGCTTCCAGTTTTCTCTCTTTGGGAATTATTCATTTTGGCATTGGATAGAACAGCTTATGGTTCAAAGTATCGATACAATACGCCCAATCATAGTTTTCAAGGCACCAAGGTGGGGCTAGGCAACAAGGGGGTGTCTTGTTGCCTAGTCGCCTAGGCGATGGATTTTTTTTTTAAGTAAAAATCACATATCCTAGGGTAGTTCCCTAGGTTCCATAACCAACTTTCTTTAATAACTATCCATAATTTTCATAAGAAGATTATAAACTTCATGTTTAAGTCTAGAAAATCAACATACTTATGAGAAGAAAAAGAAGAAAGGAAAGAAAATTCAAAAAATATAGGGGCTGAACCCCTATTTTTGTTATAGGAAGAAGAAGAAGAAGAAGAAGAAGAAGAAACGTGTTGATTAGACAAAATTTTAAGTTCTTCCCTTATTGGTTCATATTTTGAAGTCATTGTGTTGATTAAACCCTAACAAATAAGAAAATAATAAAAACAAATTAGTTTATAAACACAAAAAATGATATTTTTCTTTAATAATGCTTATTTTATAATTATAATCTCAAAAAATAACAATATAAAAGTATTTTATTACACAGTATGCAAAACTGCTTGGCGACTGGGTGAGGCGAGCCTCCAAGGGCGCCTTGTCGCCTAGGCGTCGCCTTGACAACTATGCGCCCAATACCCAGGTGTATTGTATTGTTGCAAAGGGTCACCAAAACACCTATTTCTAAGAATTTAAAATTTTTAATGTTTTTAAACATTAAAGATAGATGTCACAAAACCCCTGTAAAAATATGAATTAAAAAAATAAAAAAAAAAGAGTATAGGTCACCCAAAATGCCTGATACACATGTTCAGGTATATTAGGTGTATTGATACTTTGAACCTTGGAACAGTTTATTTTGCCTTGAAAGTTGTAACCAATTTGCAGCATAGTTTCAGACAATGAAACTGAAATACAATGCAGGTGAAGGGGGCACATATTTTTTGGCATTGAGAGTCTGGAGGTTCAAAACTCAAAATCCATCACAGTAGCATTGTATCACTAAAATCTATTTTAATTCATGCTTTATCCTCAAAAGGATTTCTAGTTTTGGATTAAGATGTGTATTAAAACCACTTGATTTTATATAATGTACTGGTTCTGAAATCAATGGTCACATGAAGCATTTCAATCACACCATGAAAGTGCAAATGCTAGCTGTGCTTCCTGACATTTCCATGATATGCTACTTCTCTTTTGTTGGAATTCTCTCAGATGGTCAGAAGCTTAAAAATAGTCACCATCATTTTTCAGGAATGCAGTTAATGTGGTATTTTTAATTTTAATGAATTCACTTCAATTATTGATCACAAAATCATACAGATATCAGTTTCTGACATGGAGATTCCTGTAAATGATAATTGTAAAAGTAACATCATGGAAAAGCGAATACAAGTCACAGGTAATATGAGAGTGGCCACTTCATGCTAAAATGCCATAATTTAGGTCCCTATCTACTTCATCCCTTCTAAGACCCTGGATAGCCAGGACCAGCATTGCACAATGGCCTGATCTATCAAATTTTCCCCCTTAGTTTTATCTGAAGTTGCTTTCAGAAGCTTTTGCATGCATAGTATCTATGAAGTTGTATATGATACCTTCTAGAAATTTTTTTCTTTGTCCTATTACATCATTCATATTGATATGTACATTATTTTTGATATACACCTTTCTTACTAATATTTTCTTCTATTTTGTCTGTTAGTTATTTAGGCAATATTTGCAAGTGAAGAGGTTCACGATATTGTTCCTCTTGCTGCGCAATTTTAATTCTTGGACAAGGTGAAATGTGGCTTTGTTTCCTCTGCTTTTTTCTCTCTATTGCAACTTCACTGAATTTTTCAGAGCATTTTTCATTTGTATAATCAATTTTTTCTAATCTTCAAGTAGAGGCCTACAAATGGAATACAATAAAATAAATCTCCCTTAAAAGGATTGATACCTATGTCTTTTATCAACTGCAACCCAGAAATAGAAAATGCAGCAAATACTACCAGCTGTACTGTGGAACAGAAAGGACTCAACCTGAACTGTCCAGCTCAGCTATGGGCCTATGGCTAAGCTGTAAGCCAATGAATTGGTTAATTTCTGAATCCAGCTGAACCAGATGTTCAAGTTGTCAGCCAATGATCTGGATTTCTGAACATTGTTTTAAAAGGTATGCTTCAAGTGTGTTAGGCTCACAAGCAAGGGTCATTATTTTTTCTTTGCAAGGCTCATACTATCAAGCATACATTATCTGAATCCAGGTGCACCTCACTTGGCTTGTTGCTTTTTTTTTGTTTTTTTTTTTTTTTGATGAATAACCCTTGATTTTGATATTAAGTAGGCAATTTACTATGAATGTACAAATGCACAACCTTTGCGTTAGTGATTTGATGCTTCAACCAATTAAGCTAATGTAGAAGGCTTTTTGAAATATTCCGTTTCTTTCAGAATTTAGATTTGCACATTCTTGTCTATTAAGTTTTTCTTTTGATTTCTTTTTCAAAAGTAATGTCTCACTTTATTGGGCGCATGCCTTGCCTTGCACCTTAGGCTCTAGGAACCCCTTGCACTTTAGCTTTACTTCTCATGGCACAATAACCAAGGTCCAATCCCACCCTCTCTTATCTACATGATTGCCAACTGCACTAATCTCTCTCTAGTCAAGGAAAAAAAACTAGAGAGTGCATCAGCATAAGGTCATAATGCCATGATCTCTGCAGTAGTGAAGTTTTATAACAGCTGGAGCCAGAGAACATATGACTAATCACGTCCTCTATCTCTTAAATCTCCTCCACATCATGGGTTGCCTTGGTTACTAAGAGATCATCCATTGAAGTTCAATTTCACTGCATCTTATTCTGGTGGAAACCAACTCTGATGTACCCATCTGCTGAGGATCTAGAAGCATGATATGAAACCCTGATAATGTTATCCATCATGTTGTCCTTAAACTCCTCCCTATTGCACATCGCGATGCACCAGACTTTGATGAGGTCTATCCGCTTTTCATGCTGACATTCTTTTGTTGAGAAAGACCATCTCATTCCTTTCCTCCTGAACTGTCCATGGTACAACAGCTCTTAGACATTGCAGAGAGGCTCAGTGACTTTGTATTATATCATTGAATCAGGGTATGTTTACTTTGTTTCTGTTTTGTATTATAACACCATTCCAATGGGAAGGGCTTGGTCTTGATCTTGCTTGAAAATGGGAACCTTTCAAGATTCAAGTTATTCAGACCAATTCCTATGAGATTGAATTCTAAAATGTTAAAATCTTGCATTGTTTTTACTTGGTCATTTCTGTATTCATAATTTCATTCTATATATGGTTTCCATTTTGTGTTTAATGTTTTGTAAATTTTATGGAAGAGAATTGCATGTGTTTCTCCCCTCGTATTCCCTGTTTGACCAGTTATTTTAGACCTGTCAAACCATCTCAACTTTCAAAAATTACATGTCACGTTCTGCCCAACTTGCTTCCAAGCATCCAAGAATTTAAAACTAGATAAAGAAAAACTCATTATTCATAGGCTCAAGAAATGACATTAGATTGCAAGTTGCCTTTGGAAGATAAAGTTCCTGCAAATAACTATGTTCACAGAGGTCAGAAGCAGCTTTAGTTGCTTTTATGCTACACTAAAATATATTGATTCAATTACTATGAAGCATTAAAGCTTATTTTCTCCTTTTTGGCATCCATTGGATTTTTTTTTTTTTGATGAATAATCCATTGGATTTAATTTGTTCATGGATTGTAATTGCCTATAGAAAGGTTTAATTCAAGCCATTGATTTAGTGGCATTGGGGAATGACTCCAATTGTTTAAATAGAAGAGATGAAAATCTCTTGTTTTTCGTGACAAAATTTTCACCCTCTTTCATGATATTAGATATAAGATAATAAGGCTTCTATGTCTCACTTAATCTGTTTTAACACAGTGTTTTCTTGTCAGAGAAAAAGCTGGCTAAATCCCCTCTTCTGCATGCCTTGTTTCTTAAGAAAAGTTACAGCCTCTCTTTGATTGCATTGTGCTCTGCTCGAGTCAACAGTTTAGTACAGCGGGCATTTATCCTGGCACGGTGAGTGTGCACTGCAGTAGATTAGACCTTTCAATTGGATATCTTGAATTATTGTCTCTCATCGAGTTGACGCCAGAACAGAACTTAGGTATAAATCCAATAATATGTTTGAAGGACAAATGCTTCTGCAGTGTGATGATCATTATGACACCTAGTGATAAAATCTGTCTGGTTTCATGACTTATGACAGCCTTGTTGCATTTGTGTCAAGGTGATAAAAAAAATGCTCTTTCCCTTTCTGTTCTTGTTACCACCCTTGATGATGATATTGATGATGGGTGTCTGACTGTTGTAAAATTTTTTCTCTTATTTAATTTATTTATTTTGGGCGAGGGGGTAATTGAATAATCTGTCACTGCTATACTAAGTTGGTTACATCCATCACCCCCTTTTGAAGGGTCCATTTCTCCTGTACCTGTGAACAAGTAACGCTTAAAACAGCTCCAGATTCTACCAAGGAGATTCTGAAGCCAAATTGCCAATTACATACTTGAATATTGCAAGGCTAAAAATTACCCAGCCAGGTAGCACGTCCTTCTGTTTTCTCAACTTCTTGTTGACTTCCATCAGAAATGACAGATTGGATGTTTTCCAATACCACTGTACCATATGAGGTACCTCTGGCAATTAGAGAATCTTAGAGTTGTATCGAAACAGATGAACAGATGCTTTTGATCTCACATATTTTTAACGTCTTTGATGCTTGGATGGGAGAAAACTACAGTTTCACAGTGGAAATGTGGAATCTGTTACTTGTTTGGGTTGGAGACATTGTTCTTATCTGATTGCTAGAAAAGGTTTATATTTGACACATCAGCTACTTCCTGTATGAGATATTTGAGTCCATTAGGTCCGGCTCCCGAGATGTGAGGGATAATACTCATCTCCTACTTGTATTTCTATCAATGAGCTGTTGAGAATTTGTAACCGTATAACACAGGATGTGCTAGAGAGTTCTTGGAGAATGGGAAGGAGGATGTGTCCTAGAAATCTAGTAGAAAGGCTCAGGGTGTTATTTTGGCCATCTTATATGATACATTTGCACCATAGATTGCGTTTGTTTCTTAATGGGCATCAATTTTTTCAGGTTAAAATATTTTGACTATTATATCTGCCCCTTCAACAGAGAAAACAGTTTCTGCCCCCTTTCAATTTTCCTTATATAAATGTTAATGAAAACAAACGTAGTAGCCTAACAATGTTTCAGCCTGAAAAATTGTATTGCCCCATTTTGCCTATGGAGTAAAATTTACTTGAGAATGAACTACAAGAGGACAGTATACAAGTGGTAATGCTTTGAATAAGGACAGTCAGTATACAAGTGGGACTGGGAATAGGCTTTTGTCAAGCACTTAACTTAAGAAGCAATAGATGCATCATACATACAGTTAACATGGATGAAAACAGGCAAAATGGGCACCGACAGGCTTAAAATTGAAAGAGGGCCCTGCCAATTTTGGATTGGACGACGAAATCGGCCCAAGTTGATTACATGTGAAAACTTATAAGAAGTGAAACGGCTATAGAAATTTGGATTCGTTTCATAGGCAACTTTTGGTTCTTCTGTGTGACCCACAAGGGTCCCACATGTTCACCATCCCACTGATCCCTTCATGTGCAAGTTTCTAAATTCCTAGCTGAATGCCAAAGAAGAATCCCTTCTCCCTGTCCCTGGCTTTCTCTGAAAAAATCCGAATTTAAACGATTAGCATTATTAGTAAATAGTAGGGCCCATTTACTAAAACACTCCAAATAGTTTCATGGATTTACTAAAACCTATCCTACATTTTGACTTTTAAACACCCCTATAGTTTGCAATTGATTTATTAAATTGACCTTCCATTAGATGAAAGTGGAAAATAACAATTTTGACCCCAATGTTCATTTGAATAAATTTAATCAAAAGAAAATAAAAAAAAATATCATCTTTGACCCAAATAAGGTATGTGCAACCATTCAATTTGGCTCTGTTTGGTCAATTTTGTTTTCTGTATGAAGTGTTAAGGGTACTTTTGGAATAAATAATCATGGACCCATGCCCTTGAACGTATTCCACTCAGTTTAGGTGATTATGTTACTATTTTCAGATGGTAAAACAAGCACTTCTTGATGAAAAGTCGATTAAGTAAGTAGGTCACAAATTATAGGGTGTGTTTTAGTAAAATGAAAACTATAGGGTAGGTTTAAGTAAATTTGTGAAACATGGGGGTATTCTAATAAATGACCCTAAATATAAATAATAAATGGAAGCGATACATGGTGGGTGAACTAGTGTTAAAGAAGAACATGAGCCAAGAATTGTCTCTTGCATAACCTGACTTACTCTTCTCTATCCTTCAAAATTATTGAGCATGATCTTGGTTTATTCAAATTTGACCCAATTAAAGTTCATCCTCTTTTACTTTCAAGGGTCGATTCATCTTTGTTTCAGTTTTCTATTCCCCATGTTTTGTTGGTTTGCATTGGGGATGAAGTAAAATAAAATTTCAAAGTAAAACAAAACCCAAAGTCAAAGTGAACCAGAATGTATATTTTTCTCATTTGCACTCTCATGCATTTGTACTAGTACAAATCAACAATTTTATACCGAATGACTTCCGGACCCAGGCCGATCCTTTTGTATGGTATGACCATCAAGTTCATGTGCATCCAAGAAATTTCATTCATACCTGGCACTGTAATGGGTCATAGACTCACAACATACAATCAGAATTGATTCAACCATGGTTTACAAAACCAGACTGGACCGGACGGTTGGACCAGAAAAATTGGGAATTGGTCAGGTGACCAGTTCCATTTTACCCTAGAATCGTTATTTTCCCAAAAATCATTGATTTAGTCAGTAAACCGCTGATTCGGGCGTTTGAACTGTTCAATGGTTTGGCTGTTTTTTATTTTTTATTTTTTTATTTTTTTGTCAAAACGGGCCATCCATTAAATTCGAACAGTTGGACCATTCAACCCAAGAACCAGACCGGTTCTTTGTCCGATTCGATTTTAAAAACCTTAGATTTAACCCTTCCCATCTGGGTCCTAGTCCGATCCATACACATCGTATATGCTAGAATAACTGCCATCCTAATCCATCAAGGCCCCATCATCATCAATACAACCGTCAATGTTCTTCCTTCCCTCCCATTAAGCCTCTATTAAGTGTTCCAAATTGGTAACCCATCTCCAAACAACGACAATCCCATTAAATTTCCAGTATTAGAGGATCTTGATTCAATTAATGTGTAGGTGCACGTGTTCCCTCTGAAAGTAGATTGGGACTCTGGGATGTAAGTGACATCTGATCTGACAGATAATCCAAAGCAATTTCATAAGAAAAAAAAAGACAGATAAACTACAGCAACACAGCACATGCAAAAATCCCTGTTGAACCATTCCAATCAAATCAATGGAAATTAGAAGGTGACCCATTTCAATCTTTGATATTGTGGCCAAGAGTTAAAAAAGCTGAGAATCTCAAAACAACCAGACTTCTGAGGCTCAGACCGGGTAGGACAATTGAACCGGTGACAGTTGAGTTTTCCAGGTCTCAATTACATTTGACTATTCTTATGGCCTGGACGATGATCTAAGCTACCGGTTAAGGTTAACCAGTGAAAAAAACCATGACCCAGTGAGCTTTGCAGTTTCCTGTGTGCTTCCAGTCTGACGATATTGACCATAACAGTTTCTGGTGTACCCATCGAATCCTTGTGCGAGACCTCTAATGGGAATTCCAGTAAGGAGTAAGGAGAGCCCGACTGTTGGGCGATCTGATGCTGAAAAGACATTTCATTAGCCATTTCTTTCTTTGGCAAATAAATAATTTGCTACAGGTTCTCAGTGATTGCTTGATATGTACTGTCTGTCCAACCGATTGAACTGGGGTTAGGCCACCTTGGTCTTTCTTACTGAATTTGCTCAGGGATTGGTTTGGTCAGTCAAGCTGCCTGTTTCTTTGTTGATTCGGTTATAATTAATTAACCACTCACGACTCATCTGGGTTGATGAAGCTGACCCCAGGGAAGAAATTGGAACTATTTGTTCATCAAAGAGCTTGATGGGGTGATGCTAGCAGGGTGAGTGTTGATGAATATGCAGCCGTCTTCCTTGAGCATGGGCCATGCTAATCTTCTCTGTATCTTTCCCACTCCAATTGACTCCAAGAAACGACATTGAGGAACAGTAACCTGTCTGGACTCCTGGATGATTGCATGAGACGAGAGCCCTAGCCTTCAAATGACTAATGCCCTCTAGCAGGTAGCCTGGTATATATTCTCTCCTAAGAATGCCCACATCACAAAAAACAAATAACAAATGCGTTCTTGAATGTTTGTTCTCTCTCTAAGCGTTGTTCTTGGAGTAGTCACTGCTGCATGAATTTGACAAAACAGCGAGCACTGCATCAATAAATAATGCCTGTACGTATTAATATATCATTTAATTCCTTCATCTCTTAAACACCAACCAACCTCATACTCATTGCATCATGGTTCATCCTACAGCTTTCAACAACCATTCAATGTATTCTTTAATTTCTTTGCTGCTTTTTATTTTCTATTGTGTGAACAATCTCTTTATGGGAGCGGTTTTTAAGCATATAAATCCAAATCCAAATGTAATTTCTTGAAGTTTGAGTTTCATCTAGGATAATGATAGATTTTGGACTAAAACCTTGACAATTTTTCAAAACTTCTTCGAATTTTAGGTTTATTTTGGGCAAAAAATTTTAGTCCAATTAATTGAAAGTATAGTATATATTTAAATAAATAAAATTTAATTTCATATCTTGGAAAAGATTGTGAAAGATATCTCATCCATAATTAGGGCTGCAAATGGTATTTGTCCAAACTTAAATTTAAATTCGATGTGACATGATGCTACCCTATCCCATAATATTTTAAACATTCACATTTTTGTCTATATCTACATAAAATTAATATTTTTCTCTTCATATATTTGGTCTGAATATTTCAAGTCATTTTACTCATGATATACAATATTCAATGTAATTATACAATTACAATCTAAATATGATAGATAAGATTCCATTTAATTTTAAATATTAATGAATCAAGTTTGGATATAGAGATATCTTATTTGCTCCAATCCCAGTTGCAAACTTATAATTTCTCAACAACCAAGGTTCACGAATTTAGGGTCAGGTAAAATAGGAGGGGATCTAATGATTATACATAGGGCTATTAGTTTTTTTTGGATTTAGAGAGGGGGGGAAGTTGGTATTCCTATTGACCAATATATCCATATTCTGTTTTTAGATTTATGTAGGATTTATAAAAAATTTATTTTTTCTGTGTATCACTCACCCAGTTAAGTAATACTCATCTCTCGTGTGGGTAAATAACTTTCCCACTAGGAAGAAAATTACCAATACTTAGATGATGGGACAAAATTGTCCTCTTCAATAATGACTTTTTATACCTAAAACAGTCATTGTTCTATTTACATGAGAAATAAAAGAACATGAGTAAATGCGAACAGGGCCATAAAGATATCCCCTTCCCCCGCCCCCAAAATCCCTTTAAAAAGTATTTTGTGGGTTCAAAAACCATACTTATCACATGGTAAGCTTCAATATGTTGAGATATGAACCTTGTTAAGAGTTCAAGTACTCAAGCTATAATCACTAAGGTACTTTGAGCCCATTTCACCCGTGAAGGGCAATGATGATGATGATATAAAGCTAGGCAATTTCTACAAGGATAAGATACCGAAAGAACTTTGACCAATCAAAAGCCCTGTAAATTTTGATAAATACAAGATAATTGGTTACCAGTTACCACTTCTATGATATAAGTTCAATTTTAATATGACACGATTAGAATTTCAGTAAATTAAATATAAATAGGAAAAAGCAGAGCTATCTATATCTCAAATCTCACTTAATTAAAAAAAAAATTAATACTACAAAATCATGGTCTTTTGTACATGTACATTTAATAATTGGACAGGATTCTAGAAGATTGGACCAAACAATAATATCCAAATTTGATACAGTTAATAAACAAATAATGTTGTTAAAGCTGATTCAATTGGCTAAACTGAGATCCAAATCCAACTTAAACAAATTAGATTCGTATTTGAATCCCATAAAACCGATATATTTGGAGTCCTAATTTTTACTACTGAAGGTTTGAATGGAGATGCTTTAACAAGTGCAGTAGTAACCAGTTAGTAGCACTTACTGATACTGAGGCAGCACAAAGTGATAATCTCAGCACAAAGCGAGATAACCAGTAGTGATAATCTCAGCACAAAGTGATAACCAGTAGTAACCTTCAGTAGTCCTAATTTTTACTACTGAAGGTTTGAATGGAGATGCTTTAATTTGGACTCAAATTATATAACTCCCGCTCCCATACAGATAAGATTAATAAGAACCTTTGAATTTGAAAAGAAAAAAAAAAAAAAAAGTGTGAAAAGAAAACTTGACTGATTAGAAGAAGCCAGGAGTGTCCAACCCCAGGCCTCTTGCTTCCGTGAAACAAGCAATTTTCACATAGAGAAGACAAAGTCTTACGGCCTTAATGAACCTCAACTGGAACCCACCACGTTCATAATATGGAAGGAAGGTCCCTTTGCATTCATTTTCACAATATGACAACAACCACATGACACAGCACAACAACCACACCATCTGTTCCTCTCTTTTCTCCCCGCCGGTCCGACCCACATTGAAAACAACCCAACAGAGACATCTACTTCTTCATCAACTTCATGAAAATGAAACCCGTAGCTTCAATGTATTTTGAACAGATCAATGCCAATCAACACAGACAGCATGTATATTATTTGTCCTACTGGTACCAATCAAGTCATTCATCAGAACCCATTCATTTCATTTGGACCCCATGATGTTATGACCCTCCAATCAAAATGGGGCACGCCCACAAATTGAATGGTCCTGATATATATATATTTGAGTTGGTGGGGCCTTGCCCATGTAGCAGCCTAGTGGGGTGTATGGTCAGTGATGATAATGATTGACTTTAGGTCCATATATCCTTAACACTAAGGTGGAGAAGAATTGCGAGAAGAAGGTGGGAGAAGAAGAGGAGACAAGAGAAGGTCTTCTGCTCCAATTATAGAACACCCCATGATCTCTATCATGGAACAAGCTTCTCTGGGTTCCCGGAGAAGAGATGAACCAGATTTCGGTTTAAGAGAATGGTCTCTCAGGGCTCGTATCAGTAGAGAGAACACCAATTCAAGAAGGTTTTCTGCTTCGAATATCAGAAGCTTTAGAGAGGAAGCGAGATCCTTCAGATCAAACGCAACCATCTCCAGCACTGCTTCTTCTCCTGGTTACACTTTAAGAGGTGTTGCTCTTTTAACTAATTAGCGTGGTTTTCATGATTTCATCAAATGCTTCCTTCTCTCACTGCTCTCTCAACTTGTTTGTTCCCAGATGAGATTGACCCATCTACTTACTCATTCACCACTGCTCTCAAAGGTAAGTAAGGTTAGACTTGAATGGTGAAGATGATGAGTTGTCTATTCATCTTTGTTCTTGATGAATCGGGTGGTTGCATTGTTGCAGCTTTGCAGGTGAGATCTAGTTACAGCTGGGAATGCTTATCACCAGATGGGTTTGCTTTGAACTCCAAATGGTATGAAGCAGAGAAGTATATCTCCAATCCTCTTTCAGGAGAGGTCCCAATGGAGTGTTTGTCTGCAAAAACATTAAGTGGCATATCCATTCCTCCTTCAACAGCAAGCAGAGCTTCAATGTCTGGACCTCTCGTTTGCTACTCCCATGCACGGCACATTCAGAAAAAGCCAACCATAGTAGAAGACGACCAAAATGAATCTGCAATTCAAGGTCCAAAGCAATTTTTTGCTTTTGTTTCCAACACCGTTGTCTTTCTAAAAGCTGCGTTTTCTGAATTACCTTTCTGTTTCTTAATTCCATTTCCTGGGACTGCAGAGAAGAAAGTGCAGTATTCAACTAGAGATGTTGGCACTCAAAGTACACCACCCGATCTCAGCTCAAGTAGTCCAAGCCCTACTTCAACTCCTTCAATCAAAGAGAGATCATTAAGGCGCTGTGAAGTTGAAAGTGGGGAGTCACCCAACAACTGTGGAACAAAAGTGAAGCCCGAGGAAGAGGTATGCCCATGAGAATTACAGTTATTATGAAGTTACCTTGTTAATGGTTAATGATTTTAATTTTGACTAGCTAATTAAAGGAAATATTTATATTGATTATATGCATTGAAACACAGTTATTTCTTGAATTCATTCATAGTCTTTGGGTAATTAATTTAACCTAATTATGTTCATTAAACTCATTGATGTAGGAAGATAAGAACATAATAATTCTCTTTTGTCCTTTTTCTTCTTTGGGAGGAAGGTATCAAACTACAGATTTAAGTACTTCAAAGATCAGTTAAGAGCCTGGTACAAGAGGTTCACATGCTCATCCATGTGGGCTATTCAGAAGATACCTTCAGCCTGGAGATCAACCTCTTTGTTATTTACCAACTTCCCTATTTCAATTTGTTGCAAAGGGGGGCCCTCAATATGGGCCATCCAGTGTGAAAATCAAGGTCCATTTATATGTTGGGCATTCTTGATTGTCCAATCAGGAGACCCTACACAAAACCTAGAAAGATTATGGGGCTATCAATTTGTATATTTCAGATGTTGGGCAGCAATTGGGTGGGTCATTATCACCACTGTGGCTGCACTCCCCATTGGACCTATGTTAACTCTAGATCAAAGAAGGAGCATGGCCTGATGGATTGGGCCATGGCCCATGGCCCACCAAAGAATTAACCTGATAATTGTAGATCCTGATCAACGACAACTAACAAGTGATAGTTCATCCAAAGTCGTAGATGCAATGGGGTCTGTGCATTATTTGTCAAAGGAAGGTCATGTCATATTCATTTGTCAACCAAACCAAAATCTTAGATACCATGTGGGTCCAACCCATTGGGTAAAAAGAAAAGCCCACTAAGGGTTTTGACAGAGAACACAGATTTCTTCACGGATAGCAGAAAACCAGACCTGCATTTCCACATTTATATATGAATTAATCCGCAAGTAATTGAACTTGAGAAAGCTGAAAATAAAGATATTGCATCTGACACTAACATGGGCAAGAAATGTGCAGATTGGAGCTGAGGAAAAGGTGGAGAAACAAGGGGGAACAAGAGAGGATGAAGAAGAGATAAGAACAGAGAAGAAAATGTGCAAATGCAGGCAAGGAGGATGCTTATCATGGACGAGTCTGTGGATGGGAAACAGGCAGAGAGGGAAGCACAAGCTGAGATGGCAGGTTTCGTTTGGAAAGAGGAATATATGTAAAAAGTAAGGGAGGGGCTTAAAGATAAAAATAAAAAGGAGTTGGGGAAAGAAGAAAAGATGGGAGAGATTCCCCTTTCTTTTTGGCAGAGAGAAATTAGAAGCAATCATAGAAGAGCAGTTGATGGTGTTTCTCTTTGTTTAAGTGTTGTTGTGCTTTGTTCTTGCTTTGATGCAAAGGCTGACACCTAGGGTTCACGTGCAAACAAAACTCTCTCTCTCTCTCTCTCTTACAGTTGTGGCTCTGAATAAATGTGCTCCAAAACTAGGGCTGTTTCACTAGTCAAGTACCCTAACACCAGTTTCCTAGTAAAAGGAAAAAACAAGAATAGAAAAATGCATTCATACACACATGTTGATGGATGGAATGTAATGGATAATTTTGCCAATCTGTTATAAATTGAGGGGAGTCATCAAGACCAGGGGCTCATATATCTACACACGCATAGGACTTCTACTGTTGTATATAGGAGATGGACACCACATATAACCCAAAAGCTTGAGTTATTGGGTTATAGACCACTCTTGTATATAAAATCCCTTATACATCTCATTCCTTTCTAACATGAGATTCTTTTAAACTATTTATATGTGAATCCCAACATTATGTGTATTCAAAACCCTAATCTGGGGCTAATTTTGGGAGATCTCAAAGTCTTAATGTATAGAACTTCTCTTTTTTTGGTGGTCCATACATGCATATATAGTGAAGACTTGCATTTTGATCATTTTTCATCCTAATTTTGAATGGTTAGTTTCCACATTGAGACCCATTAAATGGTGAACCTACATCCTGCAAATATGGCTGAAAGCAGAAAGAGTGCCGTTGCCAATGTAAAATTTTCTTCCTTCATTTTTGTTCAAGGCCTTTTTTTTAATTTTAGGAATGTGGTTTTGGCTTATCTAATTTTAACAATGGGAGCATTTGTCTAGTGAAAAGTCCAAGAAGCCCATATAGTAAAAGTCATTAAATTTACATATAGGAATGTATTTGTTTCTTAAAACATTCACTTTCTAATCAACATGGGGTGTTCCCCTATCACAGAAGAAGGGATGTGCTCATTCTCAAAACATTCATCCTTCTTAGTGATGACAATTTTTCCCATCCTCGACGGGGATCTAACTTCCCCAACTCGATGGGGTTGGGAATGGGGATTGTTTTGGTGGAACAGGGACAAGGATTAATAGAAATCCCCAGTCGGGGTCGAGGTCGGGGATGGAGATTTTAAGTAAATTTATTTAAAAAAAATATTGTTCTCTAAAAACATTTTGGGAATTCAAGTCCCCATGAGGAACCCATCCCCATCAGGAATCGGGGATGGAGGACAAATTTTATCCCTGTTGAGAATTGGGGACAGGGGTAGCGGTTAATAGGGATGGGGTTAATTTCAGAATTAGGGTTGGGGACGAGGAGTATGATCCCTGCCCTGAACCCGCCCTATTGCCATTCCTAATTCCTTTTGTGTTATCAAACTTTGTATTTCATCATTATCGTCACCTAAGCCTTGTCCCAACCATATGAGGTCCACCACATGAATCAATGTTTCACCATTCCGTTCTATTCAATTAATGTCATATCCATTCTTAATATTATGAGGAGTTGAATATATCCACTATCATTGCAAAGTAACCAATTGATTAAAGTTATATCAATATAAAGGGGTAATAATTTATAAGGGCATTAATGAGGAATGTAATTTTATTTTCAAAAAGGGTTTTAGGGGCCGTTCTGTTTTCGGATTTTGAGAGGGGGGGAAGTTGGTCAATGGGATCCAAGAATCCCATGTTCTATTTTCAGATTTATGTGGGGAACAGGGAAAGTTTATTTTCCTGCCCATCCCCTATGTGGGTAAATAACTTTTCCACCTAAGAGGAAAGTTGCAAACACTTGAATGGGACAAAAATGCCATTTTTAATAATGAATTTTTTATGGTTAAAATGGTTATTGCCTTATTTACATGAAAAATAAAAGAACATGAGTAAATGCACTTACCCGGATAAGTGTTGTCCAGAAAAAGCTTATCCGAATAAGTAACTTACCGAAAAATGAACGGGACCTTAATGCCAGCAAAATAATTAAAAAAATTAAAAAAGATTTGCTCCAACGAGATTGGAGCCTATGCTGCATCCTGCCAATCAAAACACACTCATATTGCCATGCTTGTGGGAAGTTTAAACTTTACATGATATTGAATGAAACTAACATGGGCGACATGGAAACTTTTGATTGACCAAATGCAGCCTAGGCTCCAACTCTCCCAACTTCACCTAAAGAAGAGTGAATAGATTTGCTCAAGAAAACGGATGTTTTTGCCACGTGACAAGGGATATAAACCGAGAAATTTGACTCATGGAAGACCCATTTGAGCTGCCACCTCAGCCACGATGTGGAAACCATGTAAAATTAATCTTCCAGTTTAGTTTTGTCAGAACACTACATGGCCCTCCACAAGCACCACTTTGCCTTAAACTCAAATAAAATCTTGTAAGATGCATGGGGCCCGGGACATAGGGAACCAACCAAAGGTTTTGGGTTCAGTGGTGCCAAATTTGGTTCGAAGGATCCCAAACAATTTGACGTCAATGATGGTTTAATTGAACTCTTTGGCTGTTTAGCAGGTTATGGAATCCATGATAAGGTTTTACATCAATAATAAATTGGAACTCATGAATTTATTATTGACGTCATTAATTCCACAGCCCGCTGAACAGCCAAAGCGTTCAGCTAATCCAAATTATACTGCATGTGCTTTTCACTTGACCTTCCTCTTTCACATTTACATGATCATTGCCCTTTAATAATTTAATTTAATTAATATGTAGTTCACCTGATGGCCCAGTAGAGATATTCACCTGCAGTTAACTTGCACAAAATCTCACGGGGTTCCCTACATGGTCCCTGAAAAGGAGAGCATGGCAGTGCCAATTTAGGGCTTTGTTTGTTTGCACTGAATAGACGTCATACCTTAATGAAGAAAACATTGGTCCAGGTGTTAAATGGGACCAATCACTTGCATCTAAGCCATTGATCTGCATCAGGATCGGTGCTTATTTTTGGTGGTTTCAGGTTCCAGGGACCATCGGAAGTGAATAGAATAGACCTAGCATGTATTGACATTGTTTTTAGTGTAGGTAGTAGGTACAATTATCCAATAAAACTGACTTACAAACGTAGGCGGTGCATATCGTACGATATTTACCGGTGGGAAAGGAGGGGATTTTTTAGTTTTAAACTTTTAATAATATCGCCCGTTAAAAGAGAAGCAAATGCAATTGAACCTTGATCACCATTAGTGCTGAAACACAGGGTTTACAAGTACCACTGCACAAGGACATTTTATCAGCTGCATAATTTTCTCTGGCCTGGTGAGACAACTATTTCATCTTCTCATGTTCAGTTAAATAAAAGGACATCAGCATAGAAGCCAAGTTCTACTGCATTGGAATTCTTAGGGTTTGATATTGGTACATGGGCAGTGGACCAAGTTGTGTGGAGGTACTACTTATTAGTTAGGTGGGACCAAGGTTCAAAATTTTTTTACTATCGGCTGATGCATATCTTATCTTTGAGGTTTTGGCACAGGAAACGGTACCAAATCCTTAGTGTTGTTCCTCATCGTCGTGCCGGAAGCGTATCAGTCTATTTTAGTGCTGTATCGACCGATATACTAGTGTATTGGTTGATACAATGCAATTTTACTGTTGCAAAAAATAAAAAAAAAATCACTTGAAAGAGAGCTTTTAAACCCATTTCAGAAGCCCTATTTTTTCCCCAAACCTTCTAGAAACCTTCATACAATTCCTAGATATTAAAATCTAGCCAAAATCCACCAAAACATCCACAAATTTGCAAGATCCAACAAGTTTTTCAAGATTGTTAAAAAAGAGCGAAAATATGTTTTTTTTTTCAATTTTTTTTTACAATTTCATCCAATGTTTTTGTATTTTTTAGTTTGAATGCTTAGAAACATCTTTGTGTATGTTGATATGTTATTCTTGTGCAAAAAAGCCCACTTATTTTGCTCATATATGTAGATCTTTGTGAATATTTGAAGAAATTCTAGAATAGTAAAAAATTTGAAAAAATAAATGAAAATTTTAGGTTTTTCTTGTTATCCATCTCTAAAAATTGATTATGTTGCATATCTATGGATGATCTACCATGTCCATAGATCAATTGAAATTTCTTGTAAATAATTGATTTTTTAATTTTCAGAATAATATATAATATATAGATAATTTCTTCAATTTTATGTGATCTAACCCTATAGGTTGAGTATGTTGTAGAGCTAAGACCGGCATCAATATATTGAAATACCATGTGAAAAGTTTAATTTTTATTTATAGATTATAAATATTTATTTATTTCTCTAATTTTTTGCTATGATTTAAATTCTAATAATAAATATTTACAATAAATATTCGGATGATCTATTATGTCCATAAGCCCATTCAATTTTTCTGTTACATATTTACTTTTTAAATCTTAGTTTAATTTTTAGAATAAAACATGCAAAATAATTATTTGAATAAAAATAAATAATTATTTAGTTTTTGAAATGAAACATGCAAAATAAGTATTTCAACTATTATGTCCATAAATCCATTCAATTTTTCTGTTACATATTTACTTTTTTAATTTTAATTTAATTTTCAGAATAAGATATGCAAAATAATTATATGAATAAAAAATAAATAATTATTTAATTTTTAGAATGAAAATAATTATTAATTTTAGAATAAAAATAATAGATGCCCATGAAGCCATTCAAAAAAATATTTGTTTATTTTTTAGAATAAAACATGTAAATTAATTATTTGAATAAAAATAATTAATTATTTAAAAAATAAAGAAAAAATGTTTGATTCAATAATTACAATTTTTATATAATTATTTGATTCAATAATTGTTAATTGTTTAATTGGATTAGATAACACTTGGCAAAACTTTTAAACCAATTAAAAAGAATTTTTAGTGATATATATCTATACTACCTATAAAAGAGTGAATGCCCCTTCTTTCTGAAATTTTCATTGGACATTTTCTATCCCTCTTGTCTAAACATACAATGGGCATAAAAAGGGCATATATGCCATTTACTCTCATATTAGAAACTACCCACTTATAACTATTTAGAAACTGTCCATGAATTATAAATAGTTTTGTCTTAGAGATATTGCCACATGAAAATGTACATATATGTTTATTAGTATTTAAAAAATATAGAATAAAAGGCATTGATATATTTCACACGATAATCTATAATTTGAATGTAAATATAATTGTGGCCTCAAAAATATGAAAACAATTATTATTTGTTTAATTGGATACTTGTATTAGATAATAATTGAAAAAATATATATATTTAAAAAAATCATAATAACAATTGAAAATTAGTTTACTAACACATTAACACCTAAAATTGAATAAATTATATAATAATTGATTTTTTATGTGATTCATGTAAAATTGTAAAAATCATATTGGGATTCAAATGTTAAACTTGTAAATTATAATAATAGATTTAAAATTTGAAGTCAGAACTTGGAAGATTGGAACTGAATTGAGTACTTTATTAAATTGTATGTTTTTGTTCTCGTTTGTTGATTATAATATGCTTTTTCATAAAACCTATTAAAACATATGATTTTTATGTATAAATAGCTCATTTAGGTCTTATATTTAGTGATATTGATGTTTATTTATGATTTATTAGAGTATTTATAGGATTTTCATATGTTTTTATGTGTATTCAAAGCGTATCCCAATACATCTCTTAAATTTACTTTTCTTAAACACATAACATTTATGTCTTTCTGATGCTTTGAACCCTGGATAAAACCAAGGCATTGGGTTTGTGATGGCCCTGGCCGGGGCCCAGTCTAGTCCCTAAACATAGTATTCCTTTTGGAAGAAGATGGATACAATAAGGTTGGGGGCCAGGGCAGGAGGGAGAATTGGGAGCGCCTCTCTCGCCCTGCTCAAACGCTTTCCCCGGCCAAGGCGGCAATGAAGGCATTATATAGAAGTGGGTTCTGGCCCCGACCGGGAGACAAGCTGGTGCTATATATGATTTGATAAAAAGATGGGATGGGACCGCTGCGTGGCCAAACTGGCTATAAAGTTTGAGACGTAGAACAACCCACCACCACCCCTCCACCCATTCTACGTACCAAAACCAAACCGCTCCATGTGAATTGTACGGGTAGCTGAGTCCTTCTCAACCAGACACTGTGGTCCTAGGTATCAGAGTTCGTGGTCTGTATGTCTGATTAGCTAAACTGAACTTCATCCAACCAAATAAATTGCAATCAATTAGATTTAACAGAAATTCAAATAGGGGGTATATCTAACTAAGAATCCAGAAGATTCAAATTCTATTTGATATCCGACCGTATATATATATATATATATATTCAAATTCGATCCATATACTTATTAGGATTAGGGGTGTGTAAAAAAACCGAAAAATCAAACTGAAAATTTGGTTAACTAAATCGGTTGGTTCACTATTTAAAAAAAAAAATCGAAAGTATCAGTTTGGTTTCAGTTAACCAAAATAGAAAATTGACGATTAACTGAAACAACCGATGTACATAAATTTATATATATTTTTTATGTATATTTATATTATATTTTCTATACATAATAAATTAATAAATATGCATTATATATAATATATATTTACAATATATAATATATTATTTATTATTTAAAATATAATATTATATATATTTCTAATATTTTATTATATATTTAAATATTTTTTTCTACAATAAAAATTGTAAATAATATAAAACCGACAGTTAACCAAACCGGTCAATCAGTTAATCAATCGGCTTCGGTTCGGTTTCGATTATCGATTTTCCAAAAACCAATAACCTCAATTTGATTTCAAAAATTAGCTCATTGTTCGGTTAACCAAACCGTGGGCACCCATAATTACGATATCCTATATGATTGGAATGTCAATAAATCTGTACAAAAATTAGATATAAAACAGTTAAAAAATTAGGTTTATCAAGTCCAAATTCCATTTAATTCTAAAAGAATTTTAATACTAAAAAATGTTGTTTGTACATATATAGTCGGATTGGATTCCAATGAATTGAATGAAGTAATATCCAAATTCAGATCAATTCATATAAATGGATCATATTTTCAAATCCGATTCTGTCTTCATTAAATTCATATTCAAATCGTCTGCTGATCACAACACATTGGTGGTCACATTCATCCAGCCGCATATACGGAATATCAATTGTATTGTGGTCACCGATATTCTCAATGCACAGTTGGAGCCTGGATGAGCATAGCCAGCAATGTGTTGTAGTCAGCATATCCGAATTCATCCAAATCCAACTTAAATGAATCAGATTAAATCGAAAGGACACCAGTACGTGGCTTTTAGGGCTATACAACTGGCAATATGAAATAGATGGTGCGGTGTTGAATTTGCCCAACCCTAGCCATTCTTATGTGTAAACATCTTATATATATATATATATATATATATATAATAAAAAATGGATATTCTCTCCGTGCAGCAAATGGAATCTAGTCGTGCGAGTAGATTCCCACGTGAGAGCATCCGTTTTTTATTAATTACTGTTATTATATAATTAGTGATAATTACAGTAATTACTGATTATTCCAGTAATTACAGTAATTAATGGATAATTAATTATATAATTAGTGATTAATTATATAATCAGTAATTAATGGAATCTACTGATTATTACAGTAATTAATTACTGTAATTTACTAATTACTGATTATTACATAAATTTAATAAATATATAATTAATATTACTGTTATTATAAATATTCTTAATAACTAGATATTTACTTTAAAATTATAAATATTGTTATTAAAAAATACTGTTAATAAATTACTGATTATTACAGTAATTTAATAAATATATAATTAGTGATTATAATTAATAATTGCTGTTATTATAAATATTGTTATAAATAAATATTTACTTTAAATTAAAATTATAAATATTGTTATTAATAAATACTGTTAATAAATTTAGTAATTATTGTTATATTAAAACTAGTAAAAAATGTTATTAAAATTAGTGTTATTGATTATTTAATAAAATATTACAATTACTGACTATTACTGATTAATAAATACTATTAATAAATTTAGTAATTATTGTTATATTAAAACTAATTAAAAATGTTATTGATTATCTAATAAAATATTATAATTGCTGACTATTACTGATAAATACTATTAATTTAATTTAATTTTGGTAATTATTAATTTAATGAATATTGTTAATAAATCTTATTCATAAATTTAATATTTACTGTTATATTAAAAATAACTAAATAATATTATTAAAACTATCATTAATGATTATTTAATTAAATAGTATAATTACTCACTATTATTGATAAATGTTGTTAATAACGTTCTGACAATTGAGGGTTCGACCGTCCGGTTCGAACAGATGGCCCGTTCTGACAATAAAAATTACAATAAAAAAATTACAAAACCGTTCTGGTCACCGGTTTTTGAATCAACGGTTCAATTATCCGGATCAAACAGACGATCTGATCTGACAACAAAAATTATAGGCAAAAAATTGAGTTTGTGAGGTCCATTAAGTAGTATCATACGTGTTATGTCATTCAAGCATGTGACTCATACAACTCAAAAACAAAACTGTTTTGGCCATTGGTTTTTTGGTCGACGGTTCGATTGTCTAGTTGGAATGGATGTTCCATTCTAACAACAAAAATTATAGGCAAAAAATTGAGTATGTGAGGTCCATTAAGCAGTATCATACATGTTATGTCATTCAAGCGTGTGACTCATATGACCCGAAAATAGAACCATTCTGGCCACCAATTTTTGGGTTGATAGTTTGACTGTCTAGTTCGAACGGACGGCCCGTTTCTAACAACAAAAATAAAAAAATAAAAAATAAAAAATGGCCAAAAACCATCGAACAGGTCAATGGGTTAACGATTTGACCACTCGGGTCAATAGATTGTTGATCGATTCAACGGTTTTTAGCAAGGGGCCGAGATTGGGGTAAAACAAAACTGGTTGCTTGGACGGTTCCCAATTAAATAAATAAAAACACAGATGACCCGTCTGACAAAAAAAATTATAGGCTAAATTTTGAGTGTTTAAGGTCCATTAGGTAATATCATACGTGTTATGTCATTCGAGCTTATGACTCATACGACTTGAAAACGAAACAATTCTGGCCACCGGTTTTTGGGTTGATGGTTCGACTGTTTAGTTTGAATGGATGGCCCGCTCTAACAACAAAATTAAAAAAAAAAAAAATGACCAAAAACCATTAAATGGGTCAATGGTTCGACCGTTTGGGTCAATGGGTCGTTGAATAATTCAACAAATTTTGGGCAATGACCGAGATTAGGATAAAATGGAACCAGTTGTCTGGATGGTTCCCAATTAAAAAAAACTGGCCAAAAACCATTAAATAGCTCAACAAGTCGACGATTCAATCGCTCGGGTCAATAAGTCATTGACCAATTTTTTTTTTTAAAGAACATATCATAAATATATGTCAAATTTATTTTATATATTATACAATATAAAATATTAAAATATGTATTATGGGTTCTGGGCCAGGCTTGGGGCAAAGTGGACAAATACTACCCTCACCCCATCCCCAATCCCCAATCATCAAAGTTTAGAGTATACCCACCCCGAACCTGATCGACAGTCAAAAAAACCACCCAATCAGGGTGGGGCAGATTAGGTTGTCATTTCTATGTATGTATGCATGTGAAAAGTTAATATTAACATGACAATTTCAATGGTTATAAAATCCTTCAAATAAACAAAGAAAAACAAGAGTTTTATGTATTTAATGATACTTAATTCATTTTCTTTTCTAAAATAGATTGCTAAACCCAAACGAAAATAGAAAATTAAAATATGTGCAACAAAACCCTCAAGTCCAAGCTCAACCTAAGTGGTTTTAGGGTTTAGTTAGCACTTTAGCTAAGGCTAGACTACATGGGCTGGGCCGGGTTTGGAATAGGGTCAATTCTTAAGGTTGGGTTTGATTTGGCACTCGATAGGATACGAAGGATAGATAGGGGTAGCCGCCGGGTAGGACGGGAGAAGTTTGTGTTGGGCCTGCGGGTCTGTCAAGTTAATGCTCTCTGCCATTGGGCTAAGCTGGCCAAACCCAAACGTACTAGACAGCTTATGTAGTAATGGGAATTGGGCCGTAAACAAGATTAATGGCCCAGGGTGAGCATTTGGATCTGGAAATAATGCCATGCCTCGGCCCATCAATCAGCGAGACCTTCACTGTCAAGTGTCACCCGTTGACGATCCATCCATTCAAATCAGATGGTATCTATCATCCAACTGTAGGAAATCTCCCCCAAGTGATAGAGAACTCATACACCGTTGGATCAATTGCATGGAGCTGGATGCGCGACACGTATTTAATAGATCAATGGTGAAGAAAACAGACACATGGTAAATGGTCATATCTCAATTTTGGCGGGTGAAGAGCAGCCATTTGTTTTGGGCCTTCGAACGGCCACCGCTTGTTCCATTAGAGAAGAAAGGAGGATAGATAGAATTAAGACTCACAGTCCATAGCAGACGCAGAGAAAAGGAGAAGCCAAATCAGAGAGAGAGAGAGAGAGAGATGGTAATGAAGATAGCAGCAGCAGAAGCATTTGGAGGGGGAACTCTCCTATGCTCGTACCGATTCGGAATCCGTGACCGTCGATACCTGATCTCTCTGGATTGGCCTCCGACAACAACAACAACAACAACAACAGCAGCAGCAGCAATTCGTCTTCCTACCCATTTAAGGACGAGAAGCTTCCTCGACCATGCTTCTGCCTCTTTGAAGCCCCATCAGCCTAGACTTGTATTTGTCGCCAGAGCGGTTGATTCAACCCAGCCTTCCTCGGCAGCTGCGTCCGATAAGGCAGTTGTACCCGATAACGAGTTCTCGCTTGCTAAGGTCTCTCTTTCAATCCCACATGTAAATAGCTCAATTAAATTCCATTGAATTTGTTTAGTCTTGGGCTCTTGATATGTTATCAAGTTTGGACATTGAAGCAATTAAAACTTAGAAGCATCATTAAAGAGGACTTGGCCTGTTGATATTCTATTTGACTGGGCATTTGTGTATGAAAGTAGTAAGCGGCACCTGATACTGGATTTCGGCTTTTTAACAACACTGGGTTTTTAGTTGTGGTGATGAATTAAAAGACTATATGCGTAGTTCTTTGCGGCTTTCTTACCATTTTAGGAGTTTTGTATTTATTTACTATTCATACATATTTCAGAAAAAAAAAGAGCCCTAGTGGTAGTACAGTAGTATGCATCTGCTGAAAACATCGTATATATTCACATTTTAAACTATTGGTTCGTAATAGTCTCACGTTTTTTCTTTTATTTATTTATTTTTTACTTGATAAAATAGTGATGGGTGTTTGATGACATGATAATCGGTGCTGCAAATAGAACTTTGACAAAACTTATTTTTTTTTCTATAGGTTAGGTTTGTTTCATTCAATTATGCTGTGAAAGGGGAATAACCGTTTAGTGTTGGAATTATTCGTACATCAGACGACACAACTCTTTTTGGATTTCTTTTGGAATTATCCCAAATGAAAGCATTGTGTAGTTTTTCATTTTTTCATGCATATGTAACCCTTCCCTTTTTGGCTTCTGTTTTTTTGCTTTGTAATCCTCATCCCAGTATTTCTCCTTATGTACTCTTTATTGGCTTACATTATTTTTCAGAGAATTTCTTGGTAATTTCTTACATAAATGATTGTAAATTAAGTGATAGAATTTGAAATCTCTGTGAAATCTCACTTTCTTTTGTTTTAATTAAGGGATAAAGATACTTTGATCATGACAGTGAATATTAAGTCCATCTCCGTCAACTTTTCCATGCACTTCAAAAACATTTGTGCTCCTTACTCTGTTAATTGATGTTGCAGATTTGTCAATGTTGCAGGTCTCATTTGGTGTTATTGGACTAGCTTTTGGAATTGCACTTCTTTCGTAAGTTGTTATTTTACTTTTGTCATTTCGTTTCCTTTTGCTTATCTAGATACACTAAACATTGTTTAAGCATTTATATATTGGTTCACATGCAATATTTCAGATATGGATTTGGAGCATATTTCAATATTCTCCCCGGTTCTGAGTGGTCAGCATTAATGCTAACATATGGCTTTCCTCTTGCAATAATTGGTATGGCTCTTAAGGTAAAATTCTTTTTCTCCCCATTTTTGGAATTATATGTTGAGAATCACAGAAACAACATATGCTGTAGGTTTGAAATTTTGTGGTTAATCATTTTTTGTTCTCTTTGGAAGATGTATTCTTTGAAATGCTTTACAGTGAACTCCAAGTTGTATATAGTTATATCTTCTTATTAATTTTTGCATCATGGACATCATTAGGGTAGCTACATTTCTTGTAATAGATGAATATATGGTCAATGATATCGTACTAGATTGCAGTCATCTATAATATTCTATGTTGTCCATATTTTCGTAAATATTAATGTTGAGACCCAAACACTCCTTCCAGAACCCACTTGGGGAGTGGAGCAGGCCACCACCCATCAGCCATTCACAAGGAGACAAAGAAGACAGGCGACAGAGCCCCAGAATTAGTTACACTCAAAGTTGGTTACTCTACCACCAGAGGATATTCCATCCATGTTATCTGCCAGAGTTAGTTACCCAGAAACCAGAGGATATTCCCTCTGATATTACACCTGTAGGCCAGCTATATAAGGCCATCATCATATAATGAAAGCAATGAATGATTCTCCTTTAATTTTCTTCTCCCTGAGTCCAGTTTATTCCTTCCTTCCCTTCTCTTTTTCTCTCCATCTTCTGTTTCAGGAGGTCAAGCCTCCCTCGAAGAGGCTTCCGAGGTGAGCGGAAACCCACCAATTAATCTATGAAAATATTTGTTAATCTTTTTAAATTATAAAAGGATACTCTTTTTGAATTATTATATTATTATAAAGTGATAAAAAATTATACTTTTAAAATGATTACACCATTTTAAGATGGTTTCTTCCTCTACCTAGAATAAATTAGTATATAGTACCAACTCTTGATATTTTAGTTATAAATACTATTTTATTAGTCTTGTTTAAAATAAAAGTTATGGTTTACATATGAATATTCTTGTTATGCTATTATGTTATTCATCCTTTCCTAAGAGTTTAAAATATTGAAATGTTGATTATACATTATTAAAGTATGTAAATTTAAAAATATTTCATAAAGGAAAATATGAAGGAAAAAGTCATCTATAATGCTATTCTTGAAAAAAATAATGGGTTTAAAGAGAAAAGAATCATTAAAACAAATTATTTGGATGATATGTAAATTGAAAACCTTGCATTAATATTATCAACAAAGTAAAGGTCGTTAAAAATAATATAAAAGACAAAATACTGGTGAATATATTCAGTAATACTTCATGTAAACAGTCATGGAAATTGAAATATTTCGTGCAAATATTAGAAAACGTTTGAACATTTTAAATCATGCTAGTTGGCATGGCATAAAGGTCATATGGCACGTGTAATGTGTTCTAGAAGACAATATGAAAAAATGTTTCTTAACAGTAGAATAGAACTTCTCTCTATTACATTTATGTAGCCTTTATCTATTTTGCAGTATGCAGAACTCAAACCAGTGCCATGCATAAGCTATTCAGATTCTCAAAAGTTGAGGGAAGCATGTGCTACTCCAATTCTGAAACAGGTAATATAAAGTTTATCTTATTCTAATTATGAACCTCTATTGAATGGTCTGCAAAATTTAATCTTGTTTAAATCGTAAAGAGTGTTGTATCAAAGCAAATTCTGAATCATATCTTAAATATTGAGATTGTTTCCGCTTTCTGGAAATTTGTTAAAAGCAATTAAGAATATGTGTACAAAAGACTTAAAATATAGAAAGTAAATTTATTTGAATTTCAATTGATATCCACCATTTAAGTAAACAATAAAACAAAATTTGCTACTTGTACACTATAAGCACGATATGATATAATTAACTTTGGTTTCAAAGTCAATTGCCAATGTATAATCCTTCTTTAACCTGCATATGATGGAAAATAAATGTAAAAGAGTCTCTGATCTCCGAACAGGTTTTAACTCAAAAGTCTCATTCTAGTAAGGGTTTTAAAGCAAAAGCCCACTGAAAAAAAAAAAATCGATAAAGAGGTAAAAATATACAGAACTGGTTCACAATCAAATTGATGTGAATTGTAAGATTTTGACAACTACACTTTTATTACTCCTTGTTAAATTATACTTTGTTACTATTTGTTTCTTTTAGAAAATTGTGTGCACCTTTGATCTATTTTCATAGCTTGGGAAATCAAAAAATGTGTCTAGGAACCACATTAAGTTTAATAATTTTGTATATGGTCAATATATTCTTTCTGCAACACCCCTGTTTGGATTTGATTTAGAGTTGGAATGGTTGAATGGTTCAATTCAGCAAAATTAGATTGAATTGTGTCACAATGGTATTTAACAATCAGCTTAGCCATTGTACTCGGTCATGGAATTGTTGAGTAATTCATCTGTTATTGAAGTAGATGTGAGCTATCCAGAAGTCTTTCATGTCAAGATTAGGGTTGAAGAAATAAGGAAGAGAAGAGGAAAGAGATGGGAGTTATAGCCTTAAGGGGAGGGCATATACATTCATATGTTGGCTTAAATATTCACGAAGTGGGATTTAGAGAAAATAGCAGGTTTTCAATATGCACAAGGTAGGATTTGGAGGGCCACTGAACATAGGAGAAATAACAATAAATATGAGCAAGTTCCAACAGAGGAAGCTAGGTTTAAATAAACTAGAGAGAAATAGGACATGCATGGACCTATGGGGTAAGAGTTTCCTGATTGTCAGCCAGTATAGTAAAAATCGGAAAAGCTATAGACTGGGATGGGTTTTAGGGTTTAAATAGAAAGTAATAAATCATGTATATATTTTATGTTTTTATATCTGTGAAGTTTCAGAGTGCTTTTAAGGTTTCCATAAGGAGAAGAAAAAACAGATATAGATGAATTAGTGGCTTTCCTAATGAAAAGGGGAGTGAGAGGTATAAATATGGAACAAGAGCAAGAATTATAGAAAATAATGCCCAACAGAAAATAGTGTTAACAATATATGAAAAGAAGAGGTAAAAAAGTGAAGTAACTTGTTTTTTTTTTTTTTTTTTTTTTTTTTTTTTTTTAAGAAGGGAATGTAAACTGTGTTTTTTTCTTTATCTTTATCTAGAATAAATCTCGAGTTGACTTCTCAAGAGGAAAATCCACACTGGTCAAGGATTCATAATTTTTGCCTTAAATTTCTTTAGAAGCCTTAAAGCTGTCCTTGCTTTCAAACTTTGGTTAAGTAGATATAAAGAGAATGGAAATATCTTAAAGATTCCTAAACATGAATTTAGTACCTTATTTTTTTTATCAACTGTACTAAAAATCACTAGTTTGAAGTAACTCCATATCTTAATTTTATGTACACGGCTTTAACTGTCATTATGCCCATTGTAAGATAAACTTTACAGAAAAACAATTCCTCTCTTTTACTCAAAATGGGAACTCAGTCCAAGACTAATGAGACGCATAGTAGATATGTAGTTGTATCTAGTATTCTAGTCCACTGTTTAGGCAGCATTGCACTTGGTCTTGTAAAGCCCTCTCATGCCTGTACTCAAACCCCACTGTCCCACACAAATGTTTTTTTTATCTTCCTTATTGGTTTTTCAAATTATGTTCCCCTCCTTCTGGTCTAGATCTCAATTCTCATAATGAGTTTGCTGCAAAGTTACTTCCACTAGCAGGTTGGATTCATGTTTTTGAAAGCTTCTTGTTATGTTATAATTTAATTTCGTGTTCAATGTGTTGAATGTTTCCCTAGGTCAGAAATGATGTTACAAGATTTCGTTATGGAGATGAACAACATTTGGATGAGGCCTTAAAACGAATTTTCCAATATGGTCAGGTATGCTTGCTAATGGTATTTTTTACCCCTTTTTTCTTGTTTTATTTTCTTATCCTATAATTAAGTGTGATTGCAAGTTCTAGACATTCCAGGTCCTAATAGTGTACATTTTACTTGTATCAGCTGGTTCCTGCTTCTATGTTTGCCTGCCCTTTTTAGCACCTTCAATGATCTTCAAAGCAAAATTTCTTATGATGCTGTTATGCTTTTCCTACATTGCAAAAAGGAAAATGAACAATTGATGCAGGAGTAAACAAGAAAATTTGAATTTTCTAAATTTTATATGTATTATTAGGGGTATCTTCATCATTTTAGAAATTGTGTGTGGAATCCAGCCTTTCTATCTGATTTGCCTAGTTATTGTTTAGTTGTTTTAAAATGTCAGTCATTGGTTAAGTAGTTTAGGAGTTCTTTAGTTTTACTTATTTTGAACTATGAATGGCGGAATTGTAACTTTTTGTTTTCTTAGTTTGGGAAGAAGTTTGGCTGATTCTAGAGTGTCTATAGATATGTGTAAATGATTTACTTAAGAAAATTATTAAGATTACAAAAAAAAATTCATAAGACATGCTAAACATGATGTGTAAGAAAATATTTCCTTGAAATATCAAATTATAGAACAGAATTCTATGTCAATGTCACTAAGTATCAAGAATTGATATTTTTATCTTATAGAAATACTTATTTGCAATTTATGAGATAAAAGATCACTTTGAATATTTTGTTTGATTTATTCTAACAGCACTCATTATGCTTTTTGACTTTAGGGTGGAGGAATTCCACGGAGAAGTGCACCAATTCTACAAATGATTCGAGAAGAAGTATGCTTTTATCACTTTGATTTATTATCACTTGTTTAAGTTAGTTTTTGCTTTTCTTTTATTAAATAAAGGCCTATTTACATTTATAATAGTCTAAATTGAACAATAGGGAAATCTTAACCCTGCTGTTAAATCTATTAAGTGTTAGCCCCAACATTCAACACTTTAAAAAGAACCTAATGTTTCTTTCCTTCTTTCTACCTATTCAAAGCATATATTTTTACCCAAAAAATATTCGAATGATAACAATGACATCTAAGAATAAATATAATAAAAACAGTAATGATAATGGAACACCAACCTTGGGGAAAAGGATAATTGGTTATGGCACTGAGTTGACTCTCCTGAATGGATGACGTGCTCACTGAATCAGCTTCCAACATGCCACAGATTCTTCAGGGATGATTTTACATATTTTTCTTTTTTCCCGTTGCTTATTTTACATAAATGAACATCTAATGCACATGATGAAACATCATCCTTTCCTACAGAACATTATTAGGTAATAAAGACAAACTTTGATTTATTTGCACCCATTTTTATGGGATGATCTTGGAACTCACAAAATATGGCTTCTTTAATTTAGTATTCGATGTATCCCCTACTACATGATTTTGCATCCTTCCAAGTCAGACGTCTGTACACATTTTAGGAATCCTACTCTTGTATTTATGTCTATGAACAACTGCCTCTGAATGGGACCCTAACCTAAGTTGGTAATGTAATATGTAGAGTTCTCAAGGTTACTTGGTGAAACATCCTTTTCAACACTATCCAAAATATATGCAGTTCATATGATGTTAATTACTTAATTGAGTGCGTATTGGGCTACCAATATTGCTATTTTTCTAATTTCTCTTCACCTCAACAAGTTATTCTTTCTCTTTATTTATTTATTTATTTTTTGTTAATGTTGCAACCACTGAAAATTAAGCACATTTTTTATGTTCCTGGTTAAGTGCACAAAGAGCTTTCACTGGAGTTCAGCTTTTTCCTTTTTTGCAAGCTGGACCTTTCTTTATCTGATTTCTCAGATCTTTTGTAAATTCCCAATGTAAAGGTCCTCATTGTACACGGCCCGGTGTATTTGGTTTCCTTTTGCAATACAATACATTACCTTCTTCAAAATAAAAAAGTTAAGCACATTTTACTGGGTAATAAAGGTATTTTGTGTGGGAAGGTGGTAATGCATGTTGTAATGTGGTGCATCTGGGAGGAACAGAAAAAGAGAAATCTTCTGTTAAACAATTTGTGGATGAGAGCCAACAAGCTGTTTAGGGGTACTTGTTTTGGGGATATGGAGAGAAAAATCTATTTCAGATCCTGAACTCTTCTTGTTTAACTCCTGTTAGACCCAGCCTTCCTCAGTTCCTCCTCAGTTCCTTCAAGACCTCAGGTTGAATTTATCCTTAAGTTTGATGGTAGCTGTAGAAGTTTGATGAACCACAGGGGTCAGGCTAAGATTGGGGGTTGAATTGTTAAATCCAATGGCGACCTGATCTGGGCCTTCAGTGGGCCAATTGATGTGATAGATGCTGCAGAAGCAGAAATCTGTACATTGTTGGTAGGTCTGAGGTCTGCAGTGGCTCTCAGACTTACAGAGTTGGTAGTGGAAGGGAACCCCAAAAATGTGATATGCTGGATGAAGAACTTAAAGGAAGCTCCTTGGAGATTTAACTGCATATTTAATGAGATTAAAGAAACCTTGTCTTTTATGACATTTATGACTTGTTAATAAATTTTCTTTTTATTGATTACCAAAAAAATGACTTTTATGACATTATTTTAAATGGACTCCTAGAGAGCTGAAGTGTAGCCAACAGTTTGGTTAAATTTATTAACAAGTGTACCAACTCCTCAATGCCTCTGTAAATTCCAGGGCGGTCTTTTTTGGTTTTGGTTTTTGTGGTTTTGTGCTTGTACATCTCCTCATGTACATCCTCTCCTCTTTTTTGGCAATGAAAGTTACCCTTTTCTCAAAAAAAAAGCACATTTTCCTGCTGCCCAATGGATGTAACCTTAGAAGTGAAGAAATAAGTACCAAAAAAGCTACAAGGACATATCTTTTGCATGTCAAAGATATTTTTATATGTTTATCATGCCATAAGCATTCCTAGGCTACCACTTTCTTACTTTACCATTGAATTCTTCCCAGGTCACTGAAGATGGAAAGTATTGTTTAGTTCTGGTATTTGAGGCAAAAACGTTACAGCTATCAGATTTTGAACAAAGACAGGTGAAGAAAATATTTTATATTTGCAAACTGTACATTCAGTGTTGTCAGTTTGCCTTCATTAAGGAATGAGGAATCATACTAAGACATAATTATCAAAAAACAAGGGAATCATGCTTATTTATCAACAAGATCCTATGCTGGAAACTTGTATGTTGTTGGGAAGGCGTAACATAGTTCTTTTTTCTTGGCAAGTAGAATCTTTTCTTGCCCTATCATCTTAAATTTTAATAATTGACCAGAAAATAGAGATATATATTAATTTTCCTATAATGACTTTTCAGGCAAAATTTGCATCATTCTTTGGACCCGGAATCACAGCAGAAATTGGTGAGTATGACTTGTGAAATGTGTTGATGTACAAAGTCAAGTCAAGCTGATCCAGCTAAGCTCAGGTTCACCATTCACCAACTAATGCTCGAGTTGGGCTTGTGACAAGCCTTAGGTGATGTGCTTAGAGGTGTAAAGTGGGCCGTGCCGCCCTCCCCAGTGAAAAATTTGGGGGTCGGACCAGCACGGCCCACGGCCCAGACTTGTGCGGGCCTGTGCCATGCCGCGGGCCGAGCTTTGGGCCAAGTCGGGCTGTGCATCGGGCCAAAGCTATTTATTTAAAAAAATTACAAAAAACTTAAAATTTTAATTTTATATGAATTGTGTATACAATTTCTTATATATACAATAATTAAATAAATTAGTATAATAAAATTAGAATTATTTATTTTATTAATATATTATATACTATATTATTATATAATTATAATTTATATAATATTATATAATATATATAAATAATATATATGGGCCGGGCTGCGGGCTGGGCTGTGCCGGTCCGTGGACCTAAAACCCCAGGCACAGCACTGCCCGCATGGTCGTGCCGGGCCTGGCACAGCCTGATTTACACCTCTAGATGTGCTAGGTCTAGGCATATGAAGTATTTGAGATGCTCAGGCTCAGCTAAGGTGTAGTAACCAAATTTTAAGAGGCGAGATGGGAAAACATTATAAATGTGATGGTAACAGAATTTATAATCAATTATATATTATAAAATTTGATGGTAAAGGAATTTAATGCACTATTTACTTGGAGGGAAAACTGTGTAAAATATAAGATTGTTTTCTGTAATACTATTGAATGGAATAGAGTACTGTTACTCAAAAAAACAGGATGCAGCCTTTTCCCTTTTTTGATTAAAGTATTTAGATATATTTAGTACTATCACAAGGAGCTGAGGTCAAACTTAACTAAGCTTAGGGAGGCTGATTTCAAGATCATTTAGCTAACACAAAGTTAGGTTAATGTTTGGGCCGGCTTGCAAACTTGAAAATTGAGCTCAGGCTCTGTCACGCGAGCCTTCATAAACAAGCAAATATAGCCAAGTGGCCTAACTTGAAATGCTGAGAACGGTTAATATAGTTTTGGATTTTTTTTTGTGCGTTTAAATAATACTTTGTCGATATGTGGATGCAGTGAAGGGCGAGAATGATCTATATGAAGTCCGTCTTATTTCCAACACAACATTATAAAAGGGTATGATAATTTTGTCTTACATTTGCTGTTTGAATTGCTCCTTCCTGAACATGTCCACTTAGTTTACCTTGTAAAACCATATGATGTTAAAATTGGTAGGCATTATGTTAGTACCTCTTTAAAAATCCTTAAAATGTTCAACATTGATTGAGTAGAGCATTAAGCATTGATTTCTTTCCCTTTTTGTCAGAAATATTGTCCATTCTTGCCAAGCATTCTTTAGGTAATAACTTGTGAATGTTTGGGTGCAGGGAAGGACAATAATGGCCTCCGAAGTTTGGACTCTCTTCAACGCAATATCATGGCTGAACCGCTGAAGCATATAATTATTTCTTTCCACTTTCCACTTGGGTTACTCCATGATTTTGTCACTCATACTGTGGTTGTAAAATGTAAGGTTGTATAATGTATAAATTTAGTTCCACAGGTACTATGATACCAAATCTGTAAGAAGCCCTATAATGTTTATTTGGAAAAAAAATGGGTTCAAGGTAGACAACGAAGAGCAATTTTTCTCTTCGTTTCGTTAGTGTTCATCAGCAAGATTTCTTCTATTTTTTCTTTGATCAGCAGAAACAAGCATCCTTGCATGTATTTTTTGTCAATTGCATAGACTGGTGAAATGGTAGGTGGTTAACTATGACCATCTAGTGAGTGGGTATGGCAGAAGCCATCTTTTGCCTTGATATTTGTGCGTGGCAAAAGAAGGGGAATAATTATGTCAATAAGCGTGAACTACTGCTTTGTGGATGGTTTGGCCTGAGATTAGGGGTGCACCTTGGGCGGGCCCAGCCCGAGCTTGATCGGCCCAACCTAAAATTTTATACAAACTGGGTTTGGATTTTTGGTTTTTGGGCCAGATTTGGGCTCAAGAAGTTGGGCTTTTAAATTTTTCGGGCAAGGCCCAGGCCTAGTCATTATGTAGTCTGAACTCGGCCTGATTCCAGCCCAATTATACACATTCGTACATACATGTGTATATATATATATATATAGTGGTTTTATTGGCCAACCCGGGCCCTAGCCCAATCCGTATCAAATTACATTGCAGGCTGGGCTCAGGTTGGGAAGACCGGGCTTGACTTCAGGCTCAGGCCTTAAGCCCAAACTTTAAGATTGGGCCCGGGTTGAGCATAAACCCAATAAAACCTGCCCAATTTGCACCCCCCACCTGAGATGGATACGCTTCACCACAGTTAGGGTATCATGGCACATTGGATTTGTACCAGGGAAGAGTTCAGGGACTACAAAACATAGATCATTATTAGTTGGTTCTATATGTCTAGATCCTTGACAAGCAGATGGGTTGTATAAATGGCTAATTTTTATTCAATGCTAGAGGTAAATGTGGATTCTACGAATCCAAGACGTTCAATCTTTGAATTTGATGGATGATTTCCTGGTAATTTGAGCAGCTCAGAAGCTGAAAGTGCATTCAAAAGAGCAAGGGAGTGACCATTCTTGTATTCTCGAGTCCAATGGGTCATGGGACGTTTCTGAGGCTGATGCATTCTCATGGATTTTTCTAATAAATATGGATAAAATAAAACTCGGAATAAATAAATAAATGGGTCTTAACTTTGATGATGGTCTCAGTCTCACCTAACAAAAGCCTCACCAAGAAGTCTAGCTTACCCGATTAAGCAAACTATGTCCAGGATTTAATTGGCCAGAATAAGATCACCAAGTATCCTGGTTCCTGAGTTATCATCTATCCAAGTTGTAGAGTCCACTACATACAAAAGTTAGAGCACGAAAGAGAGAATTCTCTGTTTGCAGTGCAAATCTAAACCAGATGTACATTTTGCACCTGGTTCAGTTTTGCATCCATTTGTTTGCAACCATGATTTGCGCTCTTATATGATACCAAGTTTGTACTGTCTCATTTGCACTCATGGCAACGCAAATTTTATATTCCAAAAACTGATGCAGAAGTTGCACCACCTTCCTCCTACCTTAATTCTCTCTTACATAAAGTGGAAACCACATCATCTTGCTTCCAACACTAAAAGAAATAACCCCCTTACCTCCATTATCTTTCATATAAGATGAGGGCAACTGTACTTTACTTCAAATCTGAAGCAAAAGTAAACCAGAATTTGCGTTCAACATATTTGTGCTCAGGCATTTACACAGTGTGAATGAAGTTTGCACTGCAAACAAATTGAGCATTGAAGTACAAAAGTTATTACAGCATGAAAGAGGAACAAGAATCTAATTTGCATTTGAATTGGAATTTGTTTTTCCACCAAAAAAAATGAAAAATTTGATTCAATTAGGACAATATTCTGAATGAAGCCCAAAGCACCAAGTGATCTGAAAACCCACCAATTTGATCTTCAGTTATACAGCTTAGTATCGTGTGCCAACATCCATATTTACATATAAAAAATTGGGAGGTCAACTTTTTGCAAGGCAAGTTGGTTAGAAAAATGTAACAGTAGAAGCATACACCATTCGTCATGTCCTTTATACCTCTTCACTGTCTGCTTCATGACAAACCAGAAAATACAAAACAGTGTTACTATAAGAAATCAGATTTCAACGTTAACCAGACAGTAGAATTCTATAAATCAGGCATCTCCTTCTTGGATGATCAGAAAGTTTATCCCAATCACAATACAAAAACAGACCACTCTTTCTCAGTGACTGAATATTCACAAATTAGAAGGAAAATATTCCCAACTTCAAAACATAAAGGCATGATACTGAAAAGTAAAAATATCTACCCAAATGTAAAAACAAGGAAATGCCATATACATCAAGTTGGAAGAAAACCGGTGCTGTGGGCTTCAAATTGACAATTGGATTAGTGGGATTTCTTTGTAACTTGGGCCAGGTTAGCATGAACCTAACTTCATATTTGTATGAATAAATACTATTATAAATATTTTTTATGTAAGTACATACATACATACATACATACATATTTTATATGTATGTCAACAATTTAAGTTTAAAGACCTCAACCCTTGAGTCCAAGAAATAAGAAATAGAGAAGTCGAGCCAACCGGAACCCAACCCGAAATTTTTGGGTTGGGATATTGGGTTAGGGTTAGGGTTGGGGGTTCAACAGCTTGGGTTGACCGCAACCCAACTTAACCCAGCCCAAGTTGCACCCCTAATTTTCACCAGTTAGCATGCCTTTCTTTTACCTTCAACACCATATTCTTCTATTGTTGGCTGCTTTCCCATCATAGATTTTCTACATCATAATTCAACTTTTAGTTTTAGTTTTTATCTCCCTGTACTGATTTGCCATTTATCAGCAATATTCTACTCTAAAGTAGAGCAGTTCATCAGAAGAAAGAGTTTTCCACAAGGTTTTACACATAATTATTAGCCATTTTTTATTTCTTGGTGACATTCAAATCATCATCATCAGCCATGCCCTATCCCAACTATGGCTCGGGTACATGAATACTGTTTCGCCACTCCGTTCTATTTAAAACCATATCCACTGTTAAATTATCAGTGCTTAAATCATTTCTACCCCTAGCTCTTCTAGCCCCTTTCCACTTGTAACAAATCACTTCTAATTGAAGCTGTTGGTGGTCTTATATGCATGTAACCAAACCATCTCAAGATTCTTAACCTACTCTCTTTTTATCACTTATTGGAGCTACTTCTAAGTTTCTACGGATGGCTTCATTCCTGATCCTATCCTTTCTAGTTTTTCCACTCATCCACCTTAGGATTTGCATTTCTACCACTCATTTTCTGAACATATTGTTTTCTTGACTGCCCAACACTCTGCTCCATACAACATAGCTGGCCTTACAACTGTTTTATATAATTTTTTCCTTTTAATCTAAGTGGTATTCTCCTATCACACAAAAGTCCATATGCATCCCTCCATTTTTCCCAACCTGCTCTAATTCTCTGGGTGACATCATCCTCAATCTCTCCCTTGTTATGAACTATTGAACCAAGGTACTCTTGGTGACGCTCAAATAGGCATTAAAAATGTACTTTCCATTTTAAGAAGTTCATACAACTAACAGATAAAAAGTAGTGTAACAAGTCATAGGTGCCTTTGTTTTAGAAAGGGTGAGGATTTTATTTATAAAAGGATAACAGGCTGTTGAGGGAGAGATTTCTTCCACAGCCAAGTACAACAGCATTAAGTTAATACTGTGCTACAGGAACTCCTTTGAAAAAGACAATTTCTATTTATCTAGCAAAATTAAATATTGTAACTAAGTTCTAAAAAGATAAAAGCTGGGAAAGATCCATTTATATAGCCATCTTGTAAAAGAAATGATCATGTACTACCTGCAACTACAAGAGATGGTGAATCATCTAAAATCTCATGCTTTGGCTCGGCTTCACCACTGCCAGGTGGAAATACATTAGAACTCGTCTTTGTCCTAAGCCTTTTGCATCTACAACCAAATAAGAAAAAAAATGTATTAAAGATCCAACTGCAACAAAATACCAGGAAAAAAAAAGATACAAAAATATAGAATCCAACATTTCTTGTCTTCTAGCATCAAGAGCATTAAGTCTATCTATATCCATAACAACTGAAGCATGTTTATCTAGTTTTATTAATCATAATATGAGATTTTGTAGCTTGAAGACATTCTACAATTTAATGTATATATGGACTTGTAAAAATCACCACAGTAAATGAACTCTCACAGAAACATTTGGTGAAAATTATCACATCTCAGATTCTGACCATCATAAGGTTTCTACTAGGGGTGCAACTTGGGTGTGCTCAGGTTGGGGCTTCGTTAAAATTTGAATGAGCCCAGCCCAAAACCTGCGCCTGATGCAGTGAATCTTCAATCAGGTACCCAAGTTGCACTCCTATTCTACACAGTTCATAACTTTTTTGATAATAAAAGAAAATTGTTATTGAAACAAAGAAGAGTATAATTGGAAGGTGATGATAAATCACCAACAGTAAACCATACTCAAAAAAGCCTAACCCTTATATCCAACCGAAACACCATTCACTGTCTACTTGAAGACCTTTCTACTCCATTTTTTGGCAACTTAACAAGCTACAAAAACACACTTCAAGATATAACTCAAATCTCCTACCCATACTAATGACTAAAAACTAGTTGCATTTAAAGCCAACAACACTCTACAAACCTTATAGCAACCAATAACACTCCAGGGTTCCTCAGGCGGTCAGGCCCTACCACCTCACCAAACACGATCACACAATCATAGAAAATTCTCTTACAAAATAATATCTGCTAGACAATTAATATAATATCATTGTACAAGATTCTATGCAGTTTATAATGCATAATATGATCACTGTACAAGTTTTTCAAGGTTAGAACAAACCAAGTTTGAAAAATAACGATCCTTTCTTCTGTTCTCTCAAATTGCACTTTTAAGGCTTGTGTAAAAGTAATCTTACTTGTATGCCAGTATAGCACAAATATGCAACTCAGCTTCATGGAAAAATGAAAAATATTGACCGAAGCATTAGAGATAATCATCCAAAATTAACAGCCATTAAATACAAAGATGGAAAGTGTATTAATTGCATATAGTGAAGATCTGGTTATCCACAAATTTCTGCAATCCCATTCCCCATGACAATAAAGCTACAGTAAATAGGCATCCTTAACTGGTAGCAAAAAAAGGGCATCCTTAAGTACCCCTAAAGCTGAAAAGAACCTGAGAAACACTAAGTGAGAACCAAACCAATCAAATTTACCTTACAGAAATATATTTTTCAACCACTTTCATCTGTTCATCATCATAAGCAAGCCACTTTTCTTTAAGTGCAGCAGAATCCAGGTTTCCAATATCTGAACATGAAAATAAATGAGAGAAAGAAGTGGCAACCCAAAGCCATAAACTACTATAAACATTAACAACTGCAGTTGACAGACCTTGTAGTAAAAGGTTCGGTTCATCAGAATAGCCTTTTAATCTCCAAAGCACATGACCTTTTTCATTCCAAAAAATAGGCTGTGTCCTAACAGCATCTGGTATTTGTTTCTCTGAAAATTGTAGAAGGTTCAATAAATTACTCTTCAGGGAGAACTTTGTTATAATTATGAGGACCCTAGAAAAACATTTCAGATAAATATAGCATCCAAACAAATTTCCCACTGCTAGAAAGTTTGTTAGAATGAGACAAGTTAGCTCACACCATGACAGCCCACTCCTGGTTAATGCAGCAGGTTTACAATTTAAAATGTGTATTTGTATTTTAAAATCAAATGCTAAATAAAAGTTAGGTAAATGCTATGGTTCAGAAACTGCACCATGAAGCAAAAACACAAACCAATGAAAACTAAGGCGTCACATGTGACATCTTGAACATTTTTTAACATCTATGACACAAAGTCACAAACCAATGAAAAGGTAAGCAGACGTGAAATCTTTAACATGATTGTTTCACGTTTTTGCTGCACGATGTAGTTTCTGCACTGTAGTTAAACTCTAGAAGATATTAGCTATGCATGAAAATAAGGGCAAGAAGTGAACAAATTATCCAATGAACAAACAGTACATACTATTGGATACCATCTTCATTGCTTCCAGTGTCTCAGAATGAGCTTTCGCTACTTCAATTCTCATATTTGCAACAATATCATCATGCTCAGAAATAGAAATAGGAGCACCATTTTTCAAGAGAATAGCTTTTGTTATCTCATCCCGTAACTTTTGCTTCATGCCTTTCTCCTATTTAACACAAATAAAAAGAGAAAACCACTTTAAGAATGCTTGTTAAAGATAAAAATACCATATACTCTCAGAAGCAGTTACCTTATTCTTGGCAGCAATAACTTTCTCCTTTGCTTCCTTCTCGCTTTCAATAAATTTTGAATTTTGTTCATCAATCCAACTCCTTACTTCTCTGAGATGCAAAATAACAAAATCATATATGAAATTCCTGCCGAGGAGAGGGGGGACTGTAGGTCCACGAAACTTATCACTTACACAGTTTCAAGAACTTCATCGCATAGAAAATTCAATACTCTCAACTTTTCCGAGGCATCTAACTTATCATATCCATCACCACCTCTGTCAAAACAATCTGAAGGGAAACACTTCAATGCACACTGGGAATCAGAAATGCATTTAGCAAGAGCTTTCAACCAAGAATCTCCACTACTTGTTGGACTTAAGAGGGACCTGTCAACAAAAATAATACAGGTAATTGACTCATCTCTTAAAATGATATGCAAAACTTGTGCCTTCATGAAATCATTTCAGGAAAACTACATACTCTTCTCCTGCATCTTTAAGTATCAAAGAGAGCAATTGGATGTGAAACCGAACAATTGAAGAGTACATTCCTCCACGCCCACTGCGCCCACGCATTAGTTCTCGAAGAATAGACTCAGCCTGCCCTTTCTTCAGATCAAGAACCTAAAGAGAAATAAAAACAACTCAGAAGATAAAACTGCAATGAAATAGATAATAGTAACATGAAACAAGAAAAAGAACTGAGAGTGCAAATTAAGCAACTTGATCTGAACTAAGCATGAAGCAGTTATCATAGAATGAAATAAGAAAAGTCCAAAGCTTAATAACTTCATGGTGCAATTGAGAACAATGCAAAATATGAGCCTTGCTTGTTATATAGCTAGAAGACCACCAAGTTAAATGGCAGTTGGAAGCAAGCACAGTTAAAAGTGCACAAGTACATATTTATGGTAAAAACCCAAGCTTCAACTGTCATTTAACTGGGTTCACTGCCTAGAGTCAGTAATTCATCTTTTTTATTTCAATGCCATGCACGGGTTTGATATGATATGAGTTCCCTCTCAAACCAAATTTGTGTTTACCTGTTCAAAAGCTGCACAGAATTCTAGAAACTGCAAAGCATGTCCAACATCCTCAGGAGGCAGATCAATGCCAGCTACAGTTGTCACATCAACACCATTAGGCAATGGGATATCAGCATCAGCATCAGCATCATCTTTGTGGAATATTTTAGCTTTATTCTTGAGTTTTCGAGATTCAGGTAGCATCTTAGGCTTAATTCTTACATTATCAGCAATTCCAACATTTGCAATTTCCGTCTTATTGCAAACTGGCAATGAAACATCTCTTTTATCTGTCTTCTCTTCCTTCACAACAGGTTGTGGAGGGCCCTGATAACACTTCAGCACTTGAAAATTCTTTTTCTCATGCAACTGATTTTCTTCACTATCACTTCCAGTTTTTCCTTCTATCTTGATTGGAGTGATAGATACTTCCTTGGAAACTCGAGATTTCTTACTGATCTTCTCTTCAGCAGGAGCAACATCATCCCTGACTTCATCATGCATATTGTCACTGCTGTCATTCTGTGACATATTTTTTCGTTTGTTTTTCCCTATTTCCTTTTCATTACCATCTGATGTCAAAGGGGTAGGTTGCAAGTTCAAATCAAATTTTCCAACAAAATTATTTTCCTTCCCCACATTTTTTGGTGAAGTTACATCAGTTTCCTATCAAAAAAGAGTATGGGCTTATCACCAAATTTACAGACCAAAAATTCCAGAAGCAAATTTTAAATCAGCCAATGCATGGGAAATGGGTTACCATCAGTACCTTGTTTGCAGCGTCCTGCTTCTTTGGAGAGGCAACCACATTTTTAAGGATCTTCTCAGAGACCAAGTTTTCAGGGCCTTTCACTTTCAGCATTTCCGAAACAGAAGAAAACCCGGTTGCCTTGGCTGTGTGCACAAGGATCCCAGTAGGTTGGTGGCCCCTTTTCTTCCTGCAAAAGCATACTATCGATCCATCAAGAAGCATTGACATACTAAACAGGAAAAACCAATTTTGGGAATCTCAGCCTTGGAAAAATAACAAACACTTACATGCAGAAACTGCAGTTGCAAATGCCTCTGCACTTGGGACACTTCCATTCATCCAACACCTCCATCTCTTCTGCCTTCTCTCCATATCTAAAATATCAAGATAGACGGTAGACCAGGTTAAGTGGGGAAGTAAAAAAAAAATATCCGGTGAACCATAAGCAATAGTAGGTATGTATGTTGTTACCTGTTCAAGAGGCATTTGTGACAGAACTTAATGGTGCACGGCTTGTTCTCTCTTTTATTCTTGCAAGAGGCCACGAAGTCCATAGTCTTCTGCCGACACTGCAACCATCTTTCACTTGTCAAAATTTGATCAATGAAACGAGACCATCTTCCTTACTGGTATTTCTGGGTAATTCGACCTCACCTGGTGACAAGACTTCCCGTTCTCGGAATCGTAAAGTCGACCGTGGAGGAGACGAACGCCAGGGGATTTCGTGCGCTTCGACGGTGAAGAAGAGGGAGGTTGAGGATATGATAGTTGCTCTTGCTGTTGCTGGTCACCGGCCCACCGTGCCACCTTCTTCTTGACCTCGCTGTTGGTAGAAACTATGGGTTTGGAAGTAGAGGTCTGGGAGACCGCCATGGCCATTGACCAGAGTTGAACCGAACCGACAAGTGAAACGAACTGAAAGGGGGGAAAACGGTTTCGGTTATTCTCTGTGTCGAGATTATGAGATAATTTGATTTGAAAAAAAAAATCACAGAGTTTTCATGCGTGTGGATTGGCGGGAGAAGGGAAAATTAAAGAGGAAAGCAGATGGGGGTTTGATTCTGTCTGTACTTTGGAGGAGTTTCTGGGGCGTCAAGACAACAATGTTGATTTGGGGGGGATTGATTTCAGAATTCAGATTTGGGGGTTCCTAATCCCATATCCCATTCCCTTTTCTTTCAGTTATCGGTTTTTGGAGTTTAAACTAAAAACAAAATGAATTGGACCATCTGCTGCCTTACTGCGTATAAGACGTGGAATATCAAATTTCTTTTTTTACTTTTAAAACGTTGAAACGTCAAACGTCAACCTTCCGAATTGGGATCTGCTCCTCACACAGGGCGCCTCACAACAATCTCAAAGGCATTCTTTCCCAATGCACGGTGTGAGGCGCCATGTGTGAGGAATAGATCCGGTCCCAACCTTCCTCATTACACCACACCTGCCATTTGTCAAGTTGCCTATCAAACAACCAACATGAAGGAAGCTACCAGGAAGCTCAGATATGCCATCAACACTGTTCTAACAAGTTATTACAATCGTACATTGGGAACATCTCTTCAAATCAATTGTAAGCGTTCTGTTGTTGGTAGTAGATTACCAGCTACGGAAATCAGGAAATTAGGTTTTAGGTTTTTTCCCTTTTTTTGTGTGTTTATAAGGTCGTTAAGGGTTGAACATGTTATGTGAAGAGTCCGGATCTGCTCCTCAGAGAGTGTGCCTCACAGTATGTCCTGGCCACACATCGGGAACATCTCCAGTAGAGGGTGGAGATGTGGCTTTGAGGTCGGTGTAAGGGGTGCTCTATGAGGAGCAGATCTCAATTCTTCTGTGAAGCATCGAACATATATAATTCAATATGGCAATGTGCTAACTAGATGCCTAAGTGGGAGACATGTTGGACTAGAGGTGTTTGACAGAGAATCCAGATTGGCTCCTCACTGAGCGCATCCCATGCATATATGCATGGCTGCTGCTCATGGTACATTTAATCCCAAGTACATCTGGGCTAACAAAAAACAAGTTTCTGAAGGAAATAGGGTATAAATTAATCCCAAGTGAGTTCACTTGGACAAATAAAAGGGAAGGTAAAGAAAATGTGCAGGAAGGAATATACATGGCCCTAGGCCCTAGCTAATGTTGAATGGCTTGATTTGTTTCAAGAAGCAAGAGTCAAGCACCTTTCTATGGGAGGTTCAATCATATTTCTATAGCCTTGGATTCCTCTCTTGGATTGCACTTATGAGGACTGTCAAAAAGTAATCAAGCAAATTTGGGAGTAGAATAATGAAGGGGAGGGTCAGAGTGTGGTGTTAAACAATTGTAAAAAGCTTATGATAGAATTGTCTAAATGGAATAAACAAGTTTTTGGTAAAGTTCAAGATAAAATCAAGGCTTTACAGATGGAATTAAGTTGGGAAAGAAGTAGTCCTGCATGCTCATTCAATTAGTCAAAGGTTAAGCAGATGGAGCAACAGTTAGATGAGGGAGCTGAAGATAGAAGAATTTTATGGGCCTAGAAATCAAGACAAAATTGGCTAAAATTAGGAGATAAGAATACTAGGTTCTTTCACCAAGCTACTTTGAGGAGGAGAGCAAGGAATTGAATATTTTCATTAAAAGGTGACAATGGGATATGGGTTTCAGGTCAGGATCAGATTAGTAAAATCTTAGTTAACTTGTTTTGAGGGCCTATTTAGGTCTTCTAACCCAGGGGTGAATCAAGAAATTCTAAGGCATGCCAACACAGTGGTTAACCAAGAGGATAACAATTGGCTCCAAAGAGATGTAGATGAGGCATAAATAAAAGAGGCCTTATTTCAGATGTATCCTCATAAGGCCCCAGGCCCGGATGGATACCTAAACTCTTTTTTTCCAAAAATATTGGGATATAATTGGGCCAAGCTTTGTTAAGGCAGTGTTAGAGTTTTTTCAGCATGGTGTCTTCCATAAAGACACTAACAAGACCTTCATAGTCCTCATCCCAAAGTGCAGAAACCCTGAAGATGCAATCCAATTTCAACCTATAAGCTTGTTCAATACTTTGTCCAAAACAATAGCCAAGCTTATGGTAAACATGCTCGAGCCCATTCTTTCAAAAATTATAAGTAAAAACCAGAATGCTTTTGTTCCTAGAAGAATGATTTTTGACAGTGTGTTAATTTCCCATGAATTAATACATTTTATGAAGTCTACAAAACATAAACAGAAATTTATGGGTGGAATGGGAGTTTGTGAAAAATACTTTTGGGTAGAATGGGGTTTGGTGTTAAATTCATTAGTTGGGATATGTAATGTACTTCCTCAGTCTCCTACTAGTTGCTTATAAAGGGGATCCCTCTTCCCCATACTTGTGCCTCATCATCTTTGAAGTCCTTTCTTTGGCTCTCCATCACGAGCACTCTGTAGGGGCTATTTTTGGAATTAAGATAAATCACAACAGTCCTGCTATTATTCATTTGTTTTTTTGCAGATAACTCCTATATTATCTCAAGAGCCAACATTGCGGAAGTAGGTGCGATAATGGACACTCTGAAGCAGTATAGGGAGGCCTTCGATCATAAAGTGAATTTCTCTAAATCTGAAATCTTTTTTAGCCCAAATTTACACCAAAATTTTCAAAAATCCTGACAAGTCGTGGGCATTAAAAAAGTAGAGAACCCTTCTAAGTATTTATGTGGGAAAATGGATAACAGATCCAATGGGTGGAAGACTACTTTTTTATCCTCTGCAGGGAAGGAGGTTTTGTTAAAAGCTATGCTGACTGCCATTCCTTCTATTGCAATGTCATGTTTCATGATACCAAAATCCATCTGCAATCAATTAAAAAGAACCCAAAAATATTTTATGTGGGGAAGCTCAAAAAAGAAGGTGAACTGGATTAGTTGGTCCAAGATGTGTCAAAGTAATCCTTGGGTGGGCTAGGTTTTAGAGGCCCCCATCTGTTTTACCTGACCTTGTTGGCTGAGTTAGCATGGAGGTTTTGCATAGAGAAAGATAGTTTTTGGGTGAAATTAGTGCAAGGTAGGTATTTGAAACGTAGGAGCTTTTGGAATATTGCTGCTCCCATTAAAGTGCTCTTGGGGATTTAGAAGTCTTTTAGCAGGAAAGAACATCTTAAAGGAAGGGGCTTGTTGGAGCATAGCCAAAGAGGAAAACATTCAGATTTTGGATGATCCATGGATCCTGGGTCTCCAAATTTTAAACCTTTGGGTCCTAGACTCAGAAATGGATATGTCAATAGGGTCAATGATCTTATTAACTCCCAATGAAACTGCTGGGATATGAGGAAAATTCAGAGTTTGTTGATCAGGCCATTTCCAACATTATTAGTAAGATGGACCTTCCAAGATTGGGAAGGGAAGACAAATTGATCTGGACCCCAAATTCCAAAGGCAGATTCTCTGCAAAATCTGCATACCAAGTGGGTTGTTAGATCTAAAGATGAGGAACTTGGTACTCTTGGCTCGTATACCTTGACCCCCTCACTTTGGAAGAAAACTTGGGCTTTAAAAGGTCCCTCCAAAGTTAAAACATTTCATATGGAAATGTTGGTATAATAGTATAGCAGCAAAGCAAGTACTTTTGAGAAGAAAAATTTTAAATAATGCAATCTGTACCTTATGTCAGAGAGAGGAGGAGCATACTGCATGCTCTCTTGTTGTGTGACCATGTGAGGGCAACATGGTTTGGAAGTTCCCTGAGTGTTGTTTGTTCAAATTTTGAGTCCTTTGGTTCTTTTGCAAAATGGTGGTCTTGGTGGTCGAATCAGAAGGATTTGCTTACTAAATGCCATGATTATGCTTTTGAATTATCTGTTATTATATTGTGGTCTATTTGGAAGGCAAGAAATGGCTTCATTTTTGAAGATATCCAACATAATCCGTATGTTTCATTATTTCATGTGAACAGACGGGTGAGGCAAGTGTGGAAAGCTTCCCACCAAGAATCAATGGATTCTTCTCCGAATGATGCCCCAGCTGTAAAAAAAAAAAAAAAACTTTTTGGTTTCTAGTTTAAACCCTCTGTGTTGTAAAGCTAGAACAGATGGGAGTTTGTGTTCCTCTAAATCCAATGAATTTGGCTTTTGGATTGTTGATGTTTCTAGGTCTTTTTTGGTTGCTAAATGTGGAGGTTGTAGAGGTGTTTCTGCTGAATATGTTGAATCGATAGCTATTTTGGAATGTTGTTGTACTGCTAAAGAATTGGGTTTATCTTTTCTAAGTATAAAGAACGACTCTCTTAATTTGGTTACTGTGTTAAATCAGAAATCTTATCCTTGCTCTCCTGTAGTCTGGACTCTGTTGCAGGATCTGTACTCCCTCTTTGATTTCTCCGTGACCTTCAGGTTTATTAGTAGGTCAATTGATGGTGCAGCTCACAAGATGGCCTCTAAATGAAGTTTGGGTAGGTCAATTAAGCACTTGTTTTTCAAATAAGCACTCCAAACCTCGGCATAAGCATCATCCCTAGAATCATATATATAGGACTAGCAGGGTATCCTGCTTAGTTTTAAAGTCTATATATAAAAATTTATTTAAGAAAAAAAAAAGTCTATATATAAATAGGCTGGCATCATCAGGGCCATTAAGCAAGGGCTACCAGGTCAGTATGTCCAAATTTAAGGGCCTGTTTGGAAGGGCTGAGCTGAAAATTCAGTTAAATTCGTTCAATTGCTTTGAGAGCTGTCTGGATAAGCTATTCAAAGAGGCTGAAACTGGCTGTCAATTTGGACACTCTGGATTTTTATGAAATATAAAGCTTATAGGCTGTCAGTATGGGGACCACCTCAGCAATACAGAACAGAAGCCTCTGTGCTTCAGCTGGTGGAGGTTTGTGAATTGTGACTTCTGAGGGCTTTCATGTAGTAATGCGTGGCTTTACAAGGTGGGCCCTACCTGAACAGCCTATGGTAAGCCCAAAATATGACCTTCCACTGAAGTTTCTTTTAGTGGTGGCTTCTCTGTCTATAGCAGCTCAATCAAAGCTTTCAGCCGTTCCAACTCCCAAATGGGCTCTATATATGCACTTCTGCAAAATGCCTAAACCTTCAACTCGATGAGCCCATGTAACATGCGTTTTGGGTTTTCGGTTGAAGAAAGTGATGTCTCCGTGCCTGAATCGGCTGGGCCAACCTTAGCCCATTTAGTTTGGAGTCATGTATGCTTATTGCTTAGGCTGAGTAGCCACTGGCCTGGCCAACCTAAGTCCGAACTGGAACCCTGTTCAATTCCATTTCTACCCTCACAGAAAACATTTACACCCCACCGTAACAATGCTTTCACCTTTGACACCTCATTATATGAAACTAGTGTTTTAAGACCCAGCTTTGAGTTTGAACTTTGAACCATTTTTCCTTCCAGGTTGGAAATTCAACTAATTTAATCAACCCTCACTCCCTCAGGCATTAATGCTTTCAACGTGTACCCTCGTAAGAAAGCGATCAGAATCAGACCAAAGAAAAAATAATTATAGGAAATTGAATTGGGAATTGGGAATTTGGAATTTGGAATTTGGAGTTGGGAGTTGGGACCCTTCATAAGTTATAACCTTGTTGTGAATCCTCCACATTAGGACAATTGGCATGGATGTGGAGGGAATGAAACAAAGTTTGGACGTGTTGCTAAAATAAATGCTGTGCAGTTAGGTGAAGTCAATAATAGATTTTTGTGAGCACTATAGCTGTATAGCAGTAGTTGTTGTTATCATCATCATCATCATTTCCCCAAGTATCATGCATCCATTTTATCCTCTTTATGAAAATTTAAAATAGGACAATTTGGTTGTTTGTTATCATGCTCGCCTTGTACCATCTAGCTATCTTATGTGAAATTGTCTATCATCAGCCATCCGTGTATGTTAATGGTTTAGTATCATCTCGACCCCCTCTCTTAATGGGTTATGTTGAGGATGAGTTATACAAAGTGTGAATGTGCCTTGGAAAATTTGAATGAAATTGATGTTAGTTTTGATTAGGGGTATCAATGTTATTCGAAAATTCAAGATTTGAATTAATCAAATTGAATTTAGATAATTCAAATATCATAATTAGTTAAATTTGGATATCTTATTCATACTATTTAAGTAATTTAATCAAATTTGGCTATGATGTGATTCAACTTGATAAATATCTGAATTCAATTGTTTATTTAATTCTTATATGTAATATATAAAATATTTAAATATTTTATATATAATATAAACTATATAAGTAATTTATTTATTTTATATATTTATTAATTACCTAAAATAATTAATTAATCAAATTCAAATTGAATTTGGATATTGCCTAATTCAATTTGAATTTGATCCATTTACACCTCTAGTTGTTATGTGTCATTTTATTACTGGTTTATGTTTTTTTTTTTTTTACTTCACAGTGTAATTCATGCACCATAGATTAATTACCCTCATTTTATTTTATTGTGATGGTAGAATTGCAAATTTGCAATTACTCATGTGTTTGTTGTAGTGAAATTTTGTTTGCACTAGTACAAAGGCATTGGAGTGCAAATGAATAGAATGCAAAATTTGATTTAATTTTGCTTTGGGTTTTACTTTATTCTGCTTCAGGTCTTACTTTATTTATATTTCAAACAAACAAAATAAGGCAAATTTTGAAACAAAAATAAATCAGAATTTGCACCCAAATCATTTACAGTACCATAATTTTTCATTACTTCAAATAAATTTATACTGCAACACACAGCTAGGTTGAGTTTGGAAAGAGTACAAATACAAATATGCACGGTGTAAGAACATGTATTTTGCACTGTACATATTCCCTTCCAAAGGCTTTCAATGCAATGGGAATGTGATAGAGAGTTCCCCCAAGCAATGGGAACAAAAATATGTATGTGTACCTCCCCCCCACCCCGCCACCACCACCCACTCCCATTTGTGTTTGTATCATGGAAAAGAGTAACTATTTTACATGGGATTCAAAGAAGAGCACAAGAAGCTAAAAAGCTTCAAAAGCAAATTAAGAGTATTAATATGGGCACGTGTTGGGTATCTACACACATGAGTAAATAAATATAAAAAGACTGAAACACCCTTGAAAAAGCTTTTTGAGTCAAACTTAAAAATTGATAGAAAATGGCGAATACAATGTTCCAAGTGGATCCCACATATTGGAAAATAGGTTGCTTAAATGTTAGCCAACCATGTGTCAAATTTGGACTGGATCCAGGAGTCTGGGCCTAATTAAATTTATTGAAGCCTTATCATATCCTGATCCAGACACGGCAAACACTGCATGCAAATCCATATCTGATCCAATTTAAAATAGTCAAATCTTATCATATATAATCCTAAGCTTGCAAGTTGAGTTGCTCTATCTGAAAGTTTTCAATTACATTGGGCTTGTATTAGGGTTTGGGCCTGTTAAAAATTTAAGAAGCTCTCGACCAAAGGTGCATCCAACCTCTTATATAAGCAGCAATCAGGTGTTATTCAGGATATTTTGATTGAACAAAACTTCCCAGCATCATCGATTTACCCAAAAGCTAACAACATTAAAACATTAAATGGTATTACATGATTTGCAAATTGCAGGTAAACATATGTAAAGCATTAGGATCCAAATAGGCACCCATATTTAATCCGGATCTGGACAAAATCCATGAAAGCAAACCCATGATAAGTCCACTCGTGTTCCTTTCTCTCGCCGATTGTCTGCATCTTGCCTTCTAACCTGAGCATTTATCATTGAATTTGCCTTCTAAGGTAAAAAAAAGAAGAATTTTTTTATTATTTTATCCTCATATTATTATTCTTCAAGATTATGAAGTAAAAAAATTATAAATAGCTTAAATAAGGGCGCTCTTTTTTTTGGTATTCGGTGCTATATACCATTAATTACTTCCCCGACTTTTTTTTCTCCAAAGTGTTATTATGGGATTTAATTCTACATCAACGCTGGAACAAATCAGCTAACACACTAATGAGCCAGCCCTCGATAAAGGGCACTCTTATTTAAGGCTTACAAACAGTCTAACACTTCATGGTCTCCATATTTTGATGAGAGAGATCCACCAAGGATGAATTTGCCTTGAAGGGGTTACCTCAGTGTTTTCAATCCATTGTTGATCCAGCGGATTGGCCAGTGGTGCAGTCACAATTCCACTTTGGGTCAATGCCTAACCCATTATGTCCCTAAAACTTGTCAACCCGATCAACAGTCTGCCTACCTGAATGGTTGAACCCATCTGATCCATTTGTATATTATTTTTATTTTTGAAATTTTCATATCTATGACATCATGGCTTGAGGGGGAAGCAGTTGAGCCTCCGGACCAGCCAGGTTTTAAAACACTAGAATTTCATAAGATGTAGATTAAGTGACTTCCTTGAACTTTATGGGGTTATAGCAGATTTTCCCACCTTTAATATATGACGAATATATAGGGGTGGCAAATTTTCACCCAATCCACCCAGAATCTAACCCACCCATTTATTTGGTGGATTGTGTGATCAATCCATCATCTAACCTACCCATTTAAATGGGTTGGATTGGATTGGGTTAGGTTATGAATAACCCTTGGGTTAATCATTATAAATATAAGTATTAATTCTTTAACCTTTTCTTTTTAATTTTCTTCATTTAAATTAAATAAATTATAAATGAAGATATTAATTCCTAAAATTGATCATATTTTATTCAAGGGACTATTATTTACTGCAATTGTGTAATGGTAAAATCTCGGACCGTCAAACGTAAGAACATGGATTTGAGTCTAAGAGGGTCACTTTGTACAGAAAATGCCAAACATTATGACTGTTTTTGATTCACCTCCTCTCCTCTGCCGAGACCTGATATAACAGGGACCAACATTGAATAATGGACTCTAGTGATATTTTATCTGAGAAGAATGACACTTTGCCTGAATAAATTGTTGATGGACATCACAATTGTTACCATGTATTGCTGGCGATAATGCAAACACCAATGAAAGGATGCAATTTTCGTCATCTCCAAGTTGGAAAGCAGAACCGGACATTTGAGAACCCGGAATTCTTCCACTCTAAAAGCCATTAAAAAGGCATGAATAACGACAAAACAAGAATGGTAAAATTGCCATCCTAGTCAATATATAAAGTATCATTAAAGGTGTTTTAGTATTAGAATATTCCTCTTCTTTTGTCGTTGTGGGCTTATTTTTGCTTTCTTCCCTTTTCAAATCAATCAATCTTTTTCTTATAACTGTCTTGTATTAGGAGACACCTCTTACAAGAAACAGTGTCAGTCAGTCAGTAAGAAGGGCATTTTTTTGATATTTGCCTTGGCTCAATGATATCTCTCTCTATATATTAATATTGGGGCTGTTGTTAGATATAGAAACAAATTGGTGAATCATTAGCTATATTTCAATTTTCATTTTCATCATTATTGTGCTGTCAATGGGTCAAGTGTAGATCCAGACCCGATCAAGTATGTAAATGTGCAAACCCAGATCCGAACCAGACCCTAATCACGAATATCAAGTCTGACCCGATAAAGCCTAATTATAACTGGCATATACTTTTTACCTGTAATTTGACAATCAGTTCTTAATTGGTCCTGAACAACCAAAGCCAATAATGGAACATATAATGCTGACCCAGACCTTATATAACTAGATCAGTTTGATTCAAAGTTTAATAATTTTTTTTCTGGTTCAATGTCAGCCTTACAAGTAGGGGTATCAATAGATCGGTTTTGGATTGGACCCCATTCAAATCAAAATCAATTTGAATGAATTGGATGAACTAATAAGACATATTAAATTGGATCAGTCCAGGTTTAATGGTCCAAAATATTTATTGGGTTGGATTTGACCTAGTCAATCCGCAATGACTTTATATTTGATTGGATTGAGATAATGCTTGGTCCATTGACATAGGTGTCAATGACCAGGTTTGGGTTAGAATTAATCTAAATTAAAAAAAAAATTGAACAGATTGAATAGTCCAAAGTATTCATTAAATTGGATATATTGGACCTGATCCATTTGTAATGAACCCACATTGGGCTAAATCGGATTCGACCAAATTATGTTCAATTGACACCCCTGTTTACAAAGGCCTAAAAAATTCTCCCATTAAATAATAAAAATATTAGATTCTTAATAACATTGGCCGGTGATTATCACTACAAAAACAAAATTTTGAAGGTTGATAATGATGGGCAAAGAAAGACTTCTCCATCAATTATATCATGAATGCAATTCGATTATGTTAGCTGGTTTTGGAATGAATTTGAATCCATCCAATCCTCCACTCCCGTTAAAATCTGATCTGAGAATATTACTAAAAGATGTGCAAAAATAATAGACTTGTTGCTTTGCATATTCGAATCCCAATTGAGTTTGATCATTTAAATATTTAATCATGCCTCTGATCTAGGTATTTTTGTCTGAATCCAACCCCTTGACAGCCGTGCTCCTGCTGTCAAATGTGATTTCTTCAATTTTTTTATGAAAAATTTTGGACTTTTTTTTTTCTTTTTTTTTTACTATAATTCCAATACTTGCCGAATCCGAATCTGCTCCCAATAAGAAATCTTCCAACACGCATACAACTTGATTTATATTCGTACATCTCAAATATGTTTTATACATAAGGGTGTTTATTATACAGTCCAAACCAAAACAATTTGGTTCGATTTCACAATTTCTTAAATTATGGTTTATGGTTTTAGTTTATTTTATTGAATTTTATAAACCAAATCAAATCAAATCATAAAATTATAAAATAAAAAAAAAGACTTGGAAAAGATAAGGGTGAATTAGGATATACTCCTCACACTGACCTTACAATCACATCCCATTGTGTATTGAGAACATCTCTTCGTGAGTAATAAATACAAATACAAGAGATGTTCTCGATGTGTGGTCAAGATATGCTGTGAGGTCACTGAGAGGAGCAGATTCAGACTTGGTATAGGTGTTATTTAGGCTCAGTTTGCAATGAGTACAAATACACGTATATAGAGTACAAAACCTTATATTTTATATTATTTTCTATACATTTATACCGTACATATTTGTATTTGTATTCTTTCCAAACTTGAGCCTTGGATTTCTAATTAGGTTAAGACCAATAAAATTATAGAATGACCCAAATTGTATTAGAAACCGCATCAAACCACAATAAAATGGTTAATTTGTTCTAATTTAATTTTCATGCCACAATAATTTAGTTTGGTCTCAAAATTTTTTTGACCATAATTTAGGACTCGTTTGGCGTGTCTTTTGGAGAAGATCTTCTTGTAGCTCTAACAGTCAAAAGATGCATTGAACTTTTGTATGAAGATCTGAGCAGTCCGAAGCATGTTTGGCAGACGCATGTCTTTCCGTGTGTGTTTCCATGTCTTTCCGCACGAGAATAAAATGAAAAAGATGCGAAAAACTTTATTTGGAACTTCCCAAAATCAGTTCAAATGGGTTTTTCATATCTTTTCGGTGCTCTGGCTTTTGACGACTAAATTTTCTGCGCACCAAACAAAAATAGACCAAAAATCGGTCTACTTTATTTATAAACAGCCAAAAAAAACCGTGCAAAAGGAAGCGCCAAACGGGCCCTTACGTATTTGATCTGAGATCTTCTCCAAATAAACACACCTAACATGGATGGAGTCATACTTTTGACATGACAATCATATTTTAGATGTGCCATAATAGATAATGTTGGAAGCATTTTAGGTGTGTCACTAAGACACACGTCCAAACAGATCTTGACTCATACCCTCACGTCCAAACAATCATCCCAAAATTTTAGTCCATCTGTTTACCTCTAGCCACTTGCATGTGTCACTAAGACACAGCTACTTCTTCCTAATCAATCAACTCATGATTCTTATCTAATTGACCTAACCTATACTGCTTTTTTTAGTCATAATCTATCTATCCTGGTACATATGGAGCAATTATGTGGCCAATTTTAAAATATCCATCAGTTGGATACAGTAGATTTCTCCATTTGTTCACATTTTTGGCCCAAATTTCCACAAATTGAACCTTTATCCAACGATTTTTAGCTATTTGTTTTGTTCAATTGAATGCTCAAAAGCCAAAAGGGGCTTTAATGGGCCAGGTGGCAAGAGCCCTAATTTAGTAGTAGGTCTAACCTAGCCCACATGACATTGGATTTTAAAGGGAACAAGGGGGCCCAACCCGGCAGTGAAGGGTTACCCACCAAAACAAACCATTATCACTTGAGAGTTGAGGCACACATAACACTGTTTTCGGTTGTCAAGAGAAGAGTGAAAAGAAAGTGAGCAAGAAAGAAAGGAAGTTAAAAGTTGCCTTTTATGAGAAAGTAGGATCACTTTGTTTCCATTCAATCTCCACTCTAATTTTCCTCTTGAATATAAAAAATGATAAAAAGATTAAGGGTTCGTTTGGTTGAATGCAAAAAAGAATAAAAAATTTCTCAAAAGTTGCCTTTTTTTTTTTTTCTAATGTCTGGTTGGTAGTCGACAAAAAAACTTTAGCCAATCCGATATGAATACACATCCCATTTTCTTCCTCTAAATGACTCTTGATAGTGCATAATGGCAGGACAGGATGGGTAGTGGGGATTAAGGTTAAATTGAATTGTTTTAAGTTTCTTATACGTAAATTAGTTGTAAAAAATAAATACTTTTTTCATAAAAAAACGAATTATATCACATTCCTTTTTTTTTTTTGTAACTCATATTTCTAATATAATTATTGCCAATAGTATCCATTTGTTCGAATTCGAATTCGAGTAAATCTAATTAAGGGTAACCTAAATTTGATCTATATGTATGTGTGTTTGTGCGCATGCGCTAACATGCTCTTATATCAATATGTGCAATTTATCTAAATGCCTAAATTAATCGACTAACAAGCCTCTCCAAACCTAATAAAACATGTGAAGGTAGTAGGGTTGGAAATAAAATGGATCGAATTCGGATGGGAATACATCCCAATAAGGTCCACAAGAATATGGCAGATCCAATTATCCAAATTCAATGCGATATTTGAATATCCATGGATGTGTAAAACACATTTATGAATTCGTTTTGTTTATATATCGAGATATGCCATTCAAATCGAATTCAATTAAAGGTTAGTAAATTTATATGAATTTAACATAAATTAAAAAATTAAATATAAAGCAAACTAGATAATATAAACAAAAAAAAAGCATATCTAAATTCCCTATTCCCACTCAATTCAAATGAATTTTAATCCTAAAAGTTATATTTTGTTTACCCATTATATATATTCGGATATCCTAACCTGATCCGGTTAACAAGGACCATTCCGATTTAAGTGAAAAGATGACGTGGCCGATCTAAACTATTCATTAATAACCCCGACGAAATGCTGGTACACGTTGAGGGTTAGATTGACCGTCCTTCGTCTGTCCATGAATATACGCTCTGTAATAGGGTGGATCCAAATTCCATACAATAAATAGCGGATCTGATGGTTGGGATCCGTATCCGAGTTTATTTGGATTCAGACAACGGAAATACGTTTACACAGTCATCATTATTTTGCCTCGGAGTTAATTTTTGACCCAATCAATTACTTATTTTATTCTCTTTGGTGGGACCCGCACAACTACAGTCTTAAATATTAGCGGGAAACGTGAAAGCATTTGTCCCCACAAAACAACGTGTGGAGAATAAAATCCCACCATTCCATCAGTATCTTTATCTCTGGGTCTACGTTTAAGCAAGATTATTCCAATCAAAGGGTCACACCTCGTACCTCGCCCTTTGAGGACGGGAAAAGGCAATTCTCAGGTCTCTCTATCTCTCTCCCCTCTTTCTCTCTCCTATTTTCTCTCTCCGTCGTTAATTTTAAGGCTCGTCCGTCCCATACGCGGCGTGGGCAGGAGAGAGCACGTTAATAAGAAGAAGATTCTCTGGAACGGTTTCTCGTGATTCTTCCAAACGTTTTCTCTCTCATCATTCAGGATATTCGGAGGGAGAGGGGGGAGGGAGAGAGAGAGAGAGAGGGAGACAGCTCCAGATGGAGATGGGTGTTTTTTGATCTTATCTCCACTTTCTCTCTCCTGATCTTCCTGATCCTGACGTCAGCGCCAGCACAGAGAGAGAGAGAGAGACACGAAAGAAGGAATCGCCCCCTCGAATATTCAACCCTTTCTTTCCTGAAATCCCTTCCCCCACCACCATCAAAGATTCGTTCTATACGCGACGCCCCGACCTCGATCCTTCTTTCTACGCCCTCCGATTTCTCTTCTCCTGCATCTCTCTCTCTCATCGTTTTTGTTTCTTCCTCTCCAAGTTTATTCCTTCTTTGATTCCTGATACTGCTTAGATCCTGCTATTCTCTATCTTTTCCAGCTTTTTACGGACCCGTCGATGTTGTAAAACAAAAGCCTCCTTTTTTTAATGGTTCTCATCTACTCTCCTCCATTTCTATTCTAGAATCAGAATTTCTTCTTCTTCTCTTCTTATCCTTCTCATCCTTCTTCTAAGCCTCAGAACTCAGAGGATTCAGAATTGATCGATAAAATTAAAATGAACCCACAACCGACCATGACCATCATGGCTAATTATACAGAAAATGCGCACAAGTGTCAGACTTACATGGAAGCCTTGGAGGAAGAACGTCGTAAGATCCAGGTCTTCCGTCGCGAGCTCCCTCTCTGTCTGGAACTTGTTACTCAAGGTATCCCTCATATACCCATCTCATTTTTCATGTCTTTTCTGCTCCTAAGTAATGAATCTCGCCACCCAAGTTGCGGGCAATGACCATCATCCTAAGATTACACGTTGAATCAGTCTTGTTTTTTATTTTTAGTCATGTGGGTTGTTGATATATTGATGTTTTTTCTCTTCTGGGTTGTTTGTGTTCCAGCCATCGAGACATGCAGACAGCAGCTTGCTACCACCACAGAGTATTTTCCTGGACAATCTGAATGTTCAGAGGAGACATCAAGCGAAGCTCCTGTGTTGGAGGAATTTATTCCTTTGAAACGGTGTTTCTCTTCCGAAGAAGACGAAGAATCAAACAAGCCCAAGAACGAGGACATAAATGAGAAACCAGGCAAGAAGGCTGACTGGTTGAAATCTGTCCAATTATGGAACCAAGACCCAGATCCATCCCTAAATCAGGTTAAAAATCAGATCTTTCTTTCTTTTTGTTTTCTTTTTCTTCTTTGGAAAACAAGAGAGGAACAAAAGTCCATCCTTTCCTTTTTCTTTTTGATTGATTAAACTAGAATTAGAAGAATTTACAGGATCTTAGTCGGAAGCCATCGGTGATTGAGTCGAAGAAAGGTGGAGGCGCATTTCATCCATTTCAGAGAGATGATAAACTCACAGCACCATCTATAACGGTGATACCATCGTCAGCCCAAACAACTGCTGCAATCAGCTCTACTGCTGACACAATTAATGGCGACAACAGAGGAGAAGATAAATCACAGTCAAACAGGAAGCCCAGGCGATGTTGGTCTCCGGAACTGCACCGGCGATTCTTACATGCCCTTCAACAGCTTGGTGGTTCTCATGGTCTGTAAATTAATCAAACCATTTTTTTCTTCTCTTAAATACAGTTCTCGATTAAATGTGAATTGGTATGGTCACTAACATGCTGCTTCATGCTTTGTTTAATCTGTTCACAGCTGCAACGCCTAAGCAGATTAGGGAACTGATGAAAGTAGATGGGCTTACAAACGATGAAGTCAAAAGCCACTTACAGGTTTGTTTGATCATCGATCTCTGTTAATTTTCGTTTTCCATCTAAAATATTTTTTCTGTTGGACTCCATCTTAATAATTTGGGAATCTAGGTCAGTTCATAGAGCATCTTCTAATTAATGTGATTGCTGAGACTTATCGGTTAAATTTGGATTGAAGCAAAGCGTGGAGAATCGTAAATGCTGATATATTTTTTTTAAGGGGAAAGATTTGCATAGGATTCGCTGATGTGATTCTTCCAATTTTATCAGTATAAAATACAGAGCTAGAGGATTTATTTTATTGAACAGAGGCAAGTAGATTACTTGAGAGTTGGGACTAGAAAACGATAAGGATTAGGGACCCACCATTTACTCCATTTGGTAGATATCCATGGTTTAGATAAGTCTTTGGGCATTACTGACGAGAAGTTCCAACAACCCATTGGAATTTATTCGCTTAGGATTGGAGGGATTTTGAGTAATTGGAATCATCCAATCGCCATCTGTTGAGCCAATGATCTATTGGCTGTATATGGACCTTAACACCATTATTGGTGAGAGGTGACCTCAACATACAACAGAGAATCGAGGGCATGATACTGTTTGGTGATTTTATCATTTTGCTTGATATTTGCCTGTTAATTTAGTCTAAAACACTGTGAAAAACTTTGATATATATGTTGCAGACTTGCAGACAAGAGACAACAGAATCTCGAGGGAATAATTGTTTTAGACTTAGTGTGATGAGTTGTATTCTTGTTGAATTTTCAAGGTTTCCACCCATGTTCTACAGTTCTGAATTTCTTAATTCATCTTTCTTTGCTTGTTTCAGAAATATAGGTTGCATACAAGACGACCCAGTCCGGCGGTGCAGAACAACGGCAGCCCCCAACCACCTCAGTTTGTAGTGGTCGGAGGTATATGGGTACCACCCCATGATTATGCTGCAGCTACAGAAACCAAGGGAGAGCTAAATGGGGTTTCTGGGGTTACTGCTCATCCGACGATATATGCTCCAATAACTGCACCCTCGGTACCGACTGTGCGCTCTGAGCAGCGACAGAAGCTATCTCCAAGGTCGCCATTACAAGCAGAAGGGAGGAGCAGTTGCAAGAAGGATGACGACACTCATTCCAATTCACCTTCTACCTCTTCTTCCAGCCGATCCTATTAATAGAGGCCATGTCCATGAGAGAGAGAGAGAGAGAGACTCTCAAGTTTTGTAACGTAATCCAAGTGGCGTTTTTGTTTTTTGTTTTTTTTTTTTGTAATATGATAAATAACGAAGAAAGAAGATAGAACTTGATCTCAAGTTTTTGTTTCAATTTGTTGTTTTGTCTTATAATCAATCACACAGCATTTCCTGTTTTTGTCTTTTGTTCCATAATCACAGCCTCAGCTCAGAGCTCAGGTTGATGTTTGGCTTTTACGCTTCAAGTAACCTTTGTATTTATTTTTTATTTAATTAACCTGTTTTTGCTGTCATTTGTTCACGAGAGGTGATTGCGTTGGCTTCCCAGAAAATACAAAGAAAGAAATTGCTTGTTTCCTTGCAGAGGTACAAATGTGAAGCCACCACTGATATATTTCCTGTTTTGCTTGTGACTTGATTGAATTCTTCCTGTGTTTTTACTCGGAACTTGCTTCATCTTCTACAAAGTGCAAAGCAAGAGATTGCTTGTTTCGACTTTTGGTTATTCTGTTTCTGACTTCATGGATTTCTGATTTGTTAAAATCCATCTGTAAAGAAAAAGAAAAGGGATATATTTGAACTTGAATCAGATCCTGTCCATTGGATTTGCATCTGATTCGGATTGCAATGGGATATTGAATGGTATAAATAAGTTAAATTAACAATGATGAAAATTTTATATATTATTAATAAAATGAATTCAAAATGACTTTGATATTGTATTTCATAAATAAAGTGAATTTAAAAATTAAAAACTTGAATGATCTAGTAAAAAGTAAAAACACAACATTCAAGCCAATTTTACTTAGAGGTACAATATACACTTTTAACATGTACGAGTATATATATTTAATAAATCAAATGGAATCAAATTATATTAGATTGGATGGGGTGTATATTCATATTTAAATGGATCAATTTTTAATTTTTATTTGTTTTGACAAAAATGGCTTTCATTCATTGAAACTCAGTTTCCAAAATCCAAACCAGATATTCCAAATAGTAGGACAAAACTGTTTAAAATGGATCGAATTTGGATCACCTTTAATGGGATTAAATTTGAATTCAAACAATGGGATACTGTTTGCAGCCCTAGACATATTGATTTTTCTTTTTCCTTTTCTTGAATCATGTCTTTATATCATGTTACACCAAAAAGAGGTAAAAAAAAGGGGAATCCGCTTTTTTAATATAAGGGGGTGTTCTTTTTTTGGATTTTAAGAGGGGGGAATAACTCCATGTTCTTTTTTCAGATTAATGTGGGGACCGGGAAAAATTTATTTCCTAAGTACTCCTAGGTGGGTAAATAACTTTTCCACTTTGGGGGAAATTTTCCAACAATGAATGAGGCAAAAAAATGCCCTCTTAATAATGAATTTTTACGGTTAAAATGGTCATTTCCTTTTTTTACTTAAAAAATAAAAAAACATGGGTAAATATACTTACTTGGATTAGTATTTTCCAAGAAAAACTTACCCAGATAATTGCATTTATCCAAATAAATAACTTACTGAAAAACGAACGGGACCTAAGAATGGCCAAATTCTTATACTCTTTTAAACAAACAATTCACCCTCAATAATTGATAGCCCACGAAGAAAAAAAGAAATCAATTTTCTAGTTCTAAAAAAGGTGCAAGAATTAATAATCCATCACCACCCTCTTCAAGCCTCACCATTCAAACAAACATCAAGATTCAAGAGTAGGTAACCTCTAAAAGGAACCTTGAGTCATAAATTATAGACATCGAAATGTTGGAAACAAAGGTGGGTTTTTGGTCTGTTTGTTTGTTTTTTTCTTTTTTCTACGAAGAGCCATCAATGCCATGTCCACATTACATGATACCGAAATAGGTTTGCTTAGACGCAAGAATTCTAAAAACCAAGGAAGCCATTTGTCATGGTTCTAGAATTCTCACACCAACAATTTGCGATTCTGCTCCTTAAATGAACCTGAATAATCCATAGTCTCACGCCAAGTTTTATTTTAAGTACAACAATGGGATCCAATTTCAAAAGGTTTCACCCAAGGTTCAAAGTATCAATACTCATCGGTTTTCAAGGTTTTTAATAGGTTAAATACTTTGAATTGAGTGATATTAATTAATTAAAATATTAGTAACTTTGTTGATACACTCCGATACGGTGTAAAGGCTGTATCAGTACTTTGAACCATGCGCTCACCTTATTTTTATTTATTTTTTGAAAAATATATTAGGGGATAGGTTTTAGGCCTATCTACCACCTGAAATAGGCCAAAGGCCTAAAACACCCATATTTTGTGTATCAATAGGTATAATACATAGGCCGATACATGATAAAATTTTAAATATTAACTATATTATATGATAGAATACCATTTTCACACTTGATACTCAATTTTATTTTTAAGTATATTGAATGCATTGATAATTTAAACCTTGATTTCAGTTCACCAAACAACAATCTTCATTGACTTTCAAACAAGCCTTACAGAAACCTAGGTGCTAAGTCATGGTGGAATAATAGATCTGGTTACTAATCAGATAAAAGAAACATGAAAAAGGGTTGAATGTCTTTTTGAATCCCATTCCTACCTATAGAGTATAGACAGAATGAAAGATGCAAGTATGTATGTATGACAGTCATGTTTATAATATAATAATAAAATCTATTTGATCTTATATGTGCAATATACAATAGGAATATTCCAGGTACCTGGATTTGTCCAAGGATATTCTCCATTTATATATAAGTTATGTTCTTGTAAGGCTACAAAAGGTTGAACATTCCAAAGACCAGGATTCCATCTCTTCTGAACATGAATTAGGGTTTAATTAATGGCTTAAATTAACCAGGAAGCATCTTTCATTGGGTACACATCTTTTATTAGTAATCCAAACTTAGCATCATTTCTTCCAAATGTGAAGGCGGTTTGGAGCCACAGATTTGAGATTTCATTGCAAACCAACCAACCATGTTGAAAAAACCCAATTGGATGGTTCATGAATGTGCCATGTGATCCAGGGAATCATCCCTTACGATGGTCCCAGAAAAGGAAAATTTGGCCTATCCTTGTAAACAAAGAAAAATAAAGATTAATTAGCGTTAAAAGCATAAAAAAGATCCATTCTTCATCTGTTAGAAACAGAAATATATAATATTAAGGGGTCAACCGTTTTTATGGGTTCAAAATGTGGAAGCATGAATCATGCTCTAACTATGAGGGCCAGCGAAGCATCTCCATTATTGTAGCTCACTAGACATCACTGACCAGAGCAATAACCTACCATAATGTAGGTTTTAAATTTTTAATGTTTTATACTTTTATCATTGAAGCACAGGAAGCCTGTTTCGATTGACAAGAGTAGCACTACCCACAGGACGCCACAGCCGCTCATCCGGAACATCACCCATCAATCATAACATGGGAGATGTTTCCGATGTACCGTTATAGTGTTTTATGGGTAGGTATGTAGGTTTCTTGTGGGTAGGAGATCCAAAGTCGTTTAGTAGGTGTTTGGCATCAATGCCATTACTTCAGAGATGTTTTCTGAGAAAATGGTGTTGTATGCATGAGGGTCTGTTGCATCGTTTTCTTAGAAAATGGCTTTTTTTTTTTTTTTTGTCATCGTTGCTGCCACATAGGCTATTTTCTAGGAAAACAGCACTGTTTTTGTTTGGTACCAGTGTTGTATAACCGTTAATTGGTCTACATTATCCAATGCCCAAGATTGTGCCACATTGATGCACGTCATTGCACCGTTGGCAGCAATAGGCTGTTTTTTGAGAAAACATTGAATTTGGTGTTTTTTCATATCACACTTTCTTCATTTTCAAAGTATAGTTTGGAGCAACTTTTTTTTTCCTGAAAAAACGATGCCAAATAAAAGGCCATTTTCTGAAGCACCGCCTTTTCTAATGTGACACTGATGTGGCACCATTTTCTCAAAAAATGGCATCAATGCCAAACACCACCTTAGATATGTAGTAGGATTTGGGATCTTTAAGGCTTTATTACTAAAACACCATTGAGGAGAAAACCACACGAGGTGGGCATTCTCATTTCTGAACACCATGCAAAATTTAGAGAATCCCATTGGGAATAGAAACCATTATGTGAGATAAGAGAGATGAGACTTAAGAGAGGGAAAAAGGGTTAGTATGGCTGTAATAGGTAGGGGTGGCCATGAGCCAAGCTCTTCACGAGCTATTCGAGCTCGGCTTGGCTCGGTTTCAACCAAGTTTCGAGCCAAGCTCGAGCCCAATTTACAGGCTCGATTAATAAACAAGCCAAACTCGAACTCAGATATACATACATATATATATATATATATATATATATATATATATATGTATTATAATTATAGAAAATAATATATATAATAAAAATATTATAGTTCTTAATTCTTTAAATATCAAATAAAAAATATTTTTTATATATAATTTTTTATTTTTATAAAACATTTTTTCTCAAATCTAGCCCGAGCCAAGCTTGAGCTCAAGGTTCTATCTCGAACTGAGCTCAAGCTTGAGATCGAGCCTTGTACTACCTTGGCAAACCGAGCTCGAGCCTCGTACTATTTGGCTCGGCTCGACTCGACTCGAATCCACCCCTAATAATAGGATCAGATCTAGCTACATCAGCATCCACATTTGAGTGTCAAACCTTTATATCTACATCCAATCCGAAATTAACATATCAGATTTAGGATTTAATTCAGATTTAATTTAAAATCATCTTATTGTGTTTAAAATGATAAAAAAAATTAAAAATAAGTTATTTTTAACTTATATATGTATAATAAATATTTATAAGTATAAAATATTAAATTTATCGGATTTGAATTTTAATTGGATCGGATGGGCTTAATCCACACCCAACGATCTTATTATTAATTGAATGCAATTTTTTTAACTAACAATTGAGAGTAAATTCTAACATCCAAATCTAAAATAACTGGATTCAGAATCGAATTGGATATCAGACTTTCATAATCCATCAATAAGCCTTATTACGATGTTTTAATTAAGGGTTCAACTATGATATGGAAAAGATATGATATCTGAAAATTTTCTAACCAATCAACTGAAATCATAAACGTGATAGCCAATCAGATATTATTTATCAAAATTCATGAGTGGATTTTGATTGGTCAAAACTCTTCCCATGTCATATTTTTTCCGCATCATAGATTTTCCCATTAATAAAATAACATCATATTTTTAAGGTAGCAAAACTGCAAGAATAGCCAGCTACAGTAAAGCATTCACAGGAAATTGGAGGGCAGATGGATGAAATTTACTGAAAAAATCATAGAATAGGGTTTACGGCAGATGCTGAGTCCACATGGAGAGACACCAATAAGCTTTACAACGCATGCATGCAAGGCAAATGTGTAGGTGTAAAGTGAGTACCTGAGTTGGTTATGAGAGCTCACCATTCCGTCAGCAAATATTGACTCGGTTGGCCGTGAAGCATTAATGGACCGGAGATGGGTAATCTTTGCCGTGTTGGAAACTTGGGATTCTTTCCTTGGAAGGTGGTAAAATTCGTGGAACTGGAACCTCCTGTCAAGACAGGGCCTTCAATCATAACCCCGGATGAAAAACATCTCATCCTCCCACATAATATTATGTAGGAAGAGATGTTTCTAATTCATGGGGGTAGTGTGTTATGGATAGACTTGGGCAAAGTTCTCAGGAACAAGAGATCCAGAATCCACTTGTTCCACCATCTCACCTCCCTCCACGTGGTAAGCTTCAAAACCTACCCTGTTATGAGTCAGTTATGAAAGACCCATGTTTCTTCCTTCCATTCTTTAAAAGGAAAAATAAACACTTGAGATTTGAGAATGAAACTAATGGTTTCCATTCACATGGGGGAGTACCACAGAGCAGAATATAGTGCTGGTTATCTCTTTTCCTTGTCATTTACGTAGAAACAAAGTGGAGTGAGCAATAAACTAAGGTTGACACTGGAGACGGAAATAATAGCTAAAATATGTCAAATCTGAAAAAAAAAAAACTTTACGTTTTAATATTTTAAGTTTTTAACACAGCCGTGTCAAAGGATTCCAATAGTCAGTCTAACTAGATATTACCTTTGAAGAATAAAGATATCCATTGGTTGCCCAATAACATAAAAAGAAAAAGAAACCATGGTTTTTAAAACTGAACTGGTAACCGAATCGGTCAGGGGTCTGATTACTGGTTTGAATGGTCTAACTGTTTGAATCGAATGTTCAGACTGTTCTGACAAAAAAATAAAAAAATTAAAAAAAAAAAACATTCGAACAATTAATCGCCCGATTCAGCGGTTCGCTGATCAAAATCAATGGTTTTAAGAGGAAATCCGGTTTTTGAGGAAACACTAAAAGATCAATTAACCAATGCAGTAAAAGCAAGTGAAATAAAGGAAATAACTAAAGTCAAGCTGCATGTATACACGGGCATACATTTCTCATGTCTTTGTTCTTCTATTTGTCATCATATACATGGTAATGCAAATTTCTTCATCTGCACAACTGTATTTTAAAAACATCAATGCATACCATAGTAATGAAAATTTCTTGAGGATATGAGCGAGTTATAAACTATGAGACAAAAGGATCTTAAAAACAGTAATGCATAAGATTTACTATACATTTTCATGACATTGCTGAACGAGACAGATTAGTAATAGTTAAGTCAACTTCTTTAACATATTTGTTTACTTCCCCATTTCTTATTTTGTAATGATAGTTTGCTTTTATCCATAAAAAAGGGCATGTAATTTTCACTTGAGCTTGGAGGATGTGGAAAAGCATGCTTGTGTTTTAAGTTTTCTTCTTCCTTTCATGCTTGTGAATTAGTACTGGAGAAAAACTTCGTGTTTCTTTTTGTGGATGAAAGATATTTTAAGTTCAATGATTAGCATATAGAAAAATTTGGGAGTGTTCCAGGCTTAAAGCAGAAACTAAGGCAAAGACGTTATTTCCAGAAGCTCCAATGAAGACATAAAGGATGAAAGGATACCGCGTGTTGGTGGCTCAAAAGATCTAAATCAGGCAACAGAGGAACTTTTAGGATAACTTGGAAGAAAATGCAAACTAGAGCTTTCTGCTATAAGGAGAGAAGTTTTGATTGGTTACAAATCTGTCATTCCATTGTTTTCTCTTGTTTGAGAAATAACCCTAATCTATGACACATTATTCCAAACAACAAAAAATCTTGTTGCTACAATTGGTTGAGTTTTGTATACATACAATACACAATATCTTCCTTCAGTCAAACATTTAAAATACAAAATATTTAGGTTGCATTTGGAAACGATGCAAACAAGTGTGAATGCAAATATATAGTGTAAAACGGTTCATATAAATTGTAAAGTTGGGTTAATTTTGCACTGACAAATTTACCTTCTTGCCAAATTGTAAAGTTGAATGCAAATTTACTTCTTTTTTATTGATGTACTTTTACTTCTTATTATCAATGTAAATATGTATTGGTCTGTCATTTGTCAATGCATAAATGTAATGTTGCCAAACACAGACAAAAGTGAACCAGAGTGCAAATTTTCCCTGATCCGGGATTTACACTCCATTTGCATTGCTTCCAAACGCAGCCTTAACAAATGGACCAAATTAGTTGCCCATTCCACACAGGGGTGGAGCCAGAGTGGAGAGAAGTCTTCAGAGCACCCTTTATGTATGTTGGGGTTGAAAGGATTTTGGCCACCATTGAAATAGAGTGGCTCACAACATAAACTTTTAAGGTATATACAGTGGCCTTCCAAATGAGGAGTCCTGGCTCAACCCCTCATCCTACATGACATAAACCACATTTGAGGACCTTGTTTTGAGAATTAGAACCTTACGAGCATTAGCCACTCATTCACATAAGTAAGTGAAATTCTAGCTATTACGAACCCATAAAACTAAGAAATGATATATTTATATATATGTACATGCTTTAAGGAAATGTATCCAAAATTGGTAATGAAAAGAATAACTGAAACAACAACATTATTACAAAGAGTAAAAATATGTTATGGGGTATTTGATAATGCTGGAATTTCCACCGGTACACCAGGGGTTGGCTCTAGTACCTCCGCATCTGGTAGCTCTTTGGACAAAAGATCCTGTATATCGAAGTCATCAACTTTGTCATTTAATAGCAATTTTAGAAAGAAGCTGGGTGATAAAAAGGAAATGGAAAACAGTCCAAATAATCCCCCAAGAAATAATAGCCAACTGCAAAAGCTTATCTTCCCTACTTTGATTGGATGAATGATTAATTGCAAATAAATTTTGTGGCCCTCAGAAGGTTTAACTGGTGACTTAAAAATGTACATAAGGCTCAGTTTGGCAAGAGTACAAATACAAATATGTACAGTACAAATTGATACAAAATACAAGATTTTGCACTCTACATATTTGTATTTGCACTCCTCCTTCCAAACTGAGCCTAAGAAACAACTACATGAGCCTTTCCACGTAAAGCTTCCAGAAATTAGCAATACCACATAATGCACCATATACCTTATGCTGCGGAACTACATAGATTTTTTTTAGTAGCAACTAGTTGTGACTCGTGGCATAACCAATTCTTATTTCCTTTTCTTTTGGTTGGTCAGCAGGGTGCTCAATGGGTAAAGATGGATTTATGACAATGAATGTGGCATTTGAATTTCAACAGCAAGCTTTGCGTTTTTTAAGATAATGGAATCCTTGTTTTTCCAATTTAAACAAGGATTAACAAAATTCTAACCTTGAATGATTCTATTGTCCCTCCAGCCTGAATTATAGCTGAGAGAAGCCCTTTGCTGTCAAGATCTCCATTCTTCATTGGTATAATAAATCTGTGAAAGAAAAGAACAAAAACAATAATCTAAATGCAAAGAAGATAACGATATGCCACCCCAACCATAAACGCCAAGGTCAAGTTAAAAGTCATACTTGGAATTTAGAAGCTTTGCAAGCTGAACGGCATCTTCTTGTCCTGAAACCAAAGTGAACTTTGGTAGCAATTGCTTTATCACAGGTGTAATGACAATGTCAGCATGCTCCTTTTCCAGAAATTCCTTGTTGTAGACACAATGAGGTTCATAGTAAAGAGTCAAGCAATCTTGCCTATAAGTGATGAGATACCTGGAATACAAAATAGAATGGTGAGATGTGGTACGAGAAATCATCAGGGCAAGAGGTGTCAACATATTGCTCCTAAATGGGAATTGATAAGTATCTAATATACAAAAATCCAAATCAGCTGGGTCCTGGGTAAGAATAAGTATGATGTAACATTGGCAATTTGGCAAGTTTAAGGACTTAACCCATTTTCTGGACGCTGCCAAGGTGGACCTAAAATAGGCCCTGCAGTAGCCTTTACTATGACTTTAAGACCATTCTTCCCTTCAATTTCAGAGCTTTGGCCAGGTTCTAAATATGTAACCTGAAAAGTAAAGAAACCATGCCCTGGATTAAATGTGCCTTTAGTATGTCATCTATTGAGCAGAAGAGAAAGGGAAAATATTGAAAAATAGGGTTACGAGATTGGTGCCAATCAGGTCCTAAAGTTGAAAAGGAAGAAAAGAACATGCATTAGAATAAAAGAGAGTTTGTCATACTTAGATTTCCAAATAGTTTATGAGCAGGAAGTGCTTTTACATTTGATCCTGGGCAGAAATAGAGCCATTGTGTTATCATATTTTGGTAAGATATTATCAGCTGCCCCACAAGAAGAGGATGCTAGTGCAAAATTTGTTTCGTCGTACACAGTGGATCTGGTCAATATACATCCATTGGGGTAAAAGAAATATTAAATATTAGGTCAGTTTTATTTTATATAGTTGATGTAGGAATTATAAAGCCAACAGGAGTCTGATTTAGAATCAAATTAGTAATGAGGTTAAACCTTGGAGAAATGGATCTCTTCATACCAGAACACGTTTGTTACTAAAATACAAATACTTGATAACATCTTAATAGCCCATGAATTAAAATGATACATTTAAAAAAGAAGGCAAAATTGGAACAATTTGCTGTAATAGACATGGAAAAAAGCATATGATAAATTAGAATGGGAATTCACTGTAATAGTCCTTCTGAAGTCTGGATTCAACCAAAAATGGGTAAATTGGGATATGGAAGGTATAACCATAGTTTAACACGAAGTTTTAATAAATGGGTCCCCAACTGAAATATTTATCACATGCTTAGACGTGTTAACAGGACATATATTAAAAGCTACAGGAAATAGAAAGGATAAGCTTTGGGGTTAAAACCTCAAAAAAAAAAAAAGAAAAAGAAAAATGAAGTCATTATCCCAATCATTCAATTTATGATTATTGCATGGTACATGCAAAAGTGACTCCTAACATGCATCGCCATTAGGCAAATATTTGCCAATTATGCTGAAGAATTGGGCCAGTTACCAAATTTTAAGGAATCAATGACATATTACTCCAAGAATATTCTTAGAAATTACAAAGAACTCTTGTTAGAGCCATCAAAATCCCCATGGGAAGTATGAAAGACAAATATCTTGGAACCCCTACCATCCATGGTAGAGTAACAAAAGTCACTCCCTTGATGTGTTTGAGAGGATAAAATTGAGAGTTTCATCCTGGGATTAGAAAATCTGAATACACCAATTCTGTAACTTATCAAAACTAGGGTGGGCGATCTTAAATAGAAAGAACAATTTGTGGGCCTTGAGGAGAATTGTCTAATAGAAACAATGTTATGATGGTTCTAAGATGGATTAGAAATAAGGAAAACCCATCTTTTAGACTGACAATTGAATCTCAAATGAACAATTCATTAATAGAATTGGTAACGGGGATTGACCAAAAATTAACTTGGACTTAAAAGTTGTGGAAATAATTGACCCTAAGAGTGGACAATGGAAAATAAATAGAATTGACCAATTAGTATCTACCAACACTAAAAAAGAATTTCAAACCATAACATTGTCTATACTACCTGGAAAAGATAAAATAAGGTGGGGAGAAGACACAGGCACATTTACAATGAAATCAGCTTATAAAATCATTCTGAGATTATTGGACATACAGATTACAAACTTAAAAATCTATTAGGAGGATATGCAAAATCAAGTGCCCTCCAAAAATCAAAACCTTTCTGTGGCTACCACTCAATAGCAGGCTCCCCACAAAACAATTCCCAAAAGGGGGCAATGGGAGATGAACATAAACATGGAACGTACTTAATGTGAGGAAGGTCCAGAAGATGTGAACCATTTATTCAAAGAATTCTTGTTAACTAAACAAGTTTGGATTACCATAAGTTCCAACTGCCCGGCTTGAAATGATGAGGACAGATCAGTGGCAGAATGGTGAAACCATATCATCAAATCAAGACAGGGAGAGAGATTGAATATTACTGGCAAAAAACAGCATTCATATTATGGTCAGTTTGGAAAAACAAAGACCATTGAATAGAAACTCTGAGGACATGAATAAATTAAAATGGTGTATGGTAAAAAAGATAGCTGCTGACTCTGGATCCATCAAAATAAATTTTGATAAATCCCAGCCTTCAAATGGGGAAACAGCCCTATAATGAGAGACCAAATGGTACAATTAAAAAGAAAAAAACTAGAGTGAAGTACATTGGAAGGACAACAATTAATATAGCAGCAACTTGGGTGGTTACAGAAGCTGACATGGTGGCATTGGAAAATGGATTGGATATAAGGAAATTCAAAAATATCAGCCTCCAAAAAAAGATTAAACCACCTTGGAACATCACCAACATCACAACATTGCAAGGAAAGAAGGATTGGAGATCAAGTACTCTCAACAGGAAAATCAAGTAGTGCATTGGCTGTCAAACAAAGGACTCCAAGACATGGTTTTAAAAGGTGCCTGAGGCAAGGAGTTAGGCGTACACCACAAAAGGAAAAGATTTTGTTTCATTTTCCTTTAAGCAGGGTTCTAAAAGAAATTTGCATACTAGAGTGCAAAGTAGCTTCTGGAATGGACAAACCTGATACAAAAATTCAAACTAGAAACATAGAATTAAAGTACCATGTGTTTTTCTAATAACTAAATATATTTTGACATCACATCATGACTTGATTTTTTTTTTTTTTTGAAAAAGGTAAGGTAAATTTATTAATAGAAATCAGAACCATACAAAGGACCTCCCAGAAGGGAGCAAAGACTGAGAACAGCCTCTCAGCTTACTAACAGATCTTAACTGAGACCCCAAGACCCTAGGCTGGATGCCTTTCACACCTGCAGACCAAGACACTAGCTTTCCCATTGCACCATACACAAGACAGTCCACCTCTTTTTTCTTATTCTGAAAGATTCTTCTGTTTCTCTCTGCCCATATTGAACTGATAACAGCTGCAGGGATAGCCCACCACACACTTCTAGCCAGCTTAGAAAGACCTAACAAATCCCAACTCCTTAGCAGATCTGGAACCTGTTTTGGCATGACCCAAGAAATACCTTCCGAAGAGAGAAAATGGTTCCAAATTCCAGCTGCAAAAGGGCAATGGATGAAGAGATGATTGTTGTCCTCCTCTGCTTGCCCACACAGCTCACACAACATGTTCTGAATCAGAATTCCTCTTTTTGTCATATTCTGTTTAGTTAGATTTTATCCAATACCACCACCCACAGCAGCGGATTCACTTTGAGAGGAGGAATCTGAGTCCAGATTCTTGTAGCAGGAAAGTTATCCAGTCCTCCACTAGCTAATTTTTTGGCAAAAGAGCTTACAGTGAATAGTCCATCAACATTCCATTTCCAAATCCATGAATCTTCTTCCAATGGGTTCAGAACTTGACTAGTGAGCAAGTTCAACAGGTTCACCACTTGGTCCACTTCCCAATCTTGGAAAGGTCTTCTGAACTTAGGGCTCCATGCAAGACTATTCCCCATCAGCTCACAACAATCTGCCACCATTACATACTGATTCTCTGTGAGTTGAAACAGGTGAGGGAACAGCTCTTCAAGGGACCTACTGTTACACCAGCTGTCTTTCCAAAATTTCAAACAAAGACCTGAACCCAACTTAAGGGACAAACCACTTTGAGCCAGAGGGTAGATTTCCATAATTTTCTTCCAAAGAGAGCAACCCAAGGAAGGAAAGTTCAAGGTACTTAATATGATTTTTACAATTTATATTTAACCGTTGATCCAATTGAATGGTCTAGGTCTAGGCAATAATAGTTAGAACCTTAGAGGGATGTAGCAATTCAAAATATGCACTTGCATTTGATGCTGAAAAAGGCATGGAAAGTTGGAAACAAGGACGACCAGAATTGCATCTTTACATATCAATATCTCATTATAATACTTAGAAATAGGAACTGGTAATGTTTGTCTGTTGGCAAGCCTCTAGATCACCATTATAAGTTCTGTCTGACTTTCTAATGTTTTTACTACAAAACATTTAAACTGTATAAACAATGCAATGTTTACTTTCAAAATTATCACCGGAGTGTAGATGTTAACTATTACGATCCCGGATAGGACGTAACATGGGATTCCGTCTACTTCAAGGGAGATGAAAGAACCTCCAAATAATCTCAATTGAGAAAGTGTAAATTCAGATGATTCCCATTAAGATGATGATTACAATTTATTACTCAGAAGAGAAGAAGAAAGGAAGAGAGAAGAGAGAAGAGAGAAGAGAGATGAGAGAAAAGAGATTTAGAGCCAAAAGTCAAGCTAGCGGCGCCAACTTTTTGTATTTATACTAGGGTGACATAAAACAAAATAAAAGAGGGAGAAAGTACAATAGTACCCCTATGGTACTAAACTTAAAATATTAATAGACTTTTAACACTCCCCCTCAAGTTGGGACATAGATGTCAATCATGCCCAACTTGTCACATAAATCATGATGCCGCAAGTGATGTAACCTTTTTGTTAAGATGTCTGCAAGTTGGTCTTCAGAACTGACATAGGGGGTACACACTTCCCCTTTAACAACCTTTTCTCTGATAAAATGTTTGTCGACTTTGATGTGTTTAGTTCTATCATGCAACACTGGATTAACAACAATGTTTATGGCAATATGGCTGCTTTGTTATCAAAGTATAGGGTCATAGGTCCATCAATTGTAAATCCCAACTCAAAAAATTTTTTAGCCACATAATTTCAGCCACTCCATGAGACATTGCCCTATATTCAACTTCAGCACTAGACCTAGCCACCACATTTTGCCTTTTGCTTCTCTAGGTAACTAGGTTCCCTCCCACAAAGGTACAGTAGCCGCTAGTGGACTTCCTATCACATAGGGATCCTGCCCAATCTGCATTGGTATACACCTCAACTTTCAAATGCCCGTGCTTTTGGAACAATAAACCTGCACCTGGAAACTTCTTAAGATATCTACGAACTCTTTCAGCTCCTTCAAGGTGGGTGGTCTTAGGTGCATGCATGTACACTTCTTCTTCTTCAAGGTCACCATTTAGAAAAGCATTCCTGATATCTAGTTGATGAAGGTCCCAATCAAGATTAGCAACTAAAGAGAAAAGGACTCTAATGAAGTTCATCTTAGCAATAAGTGCAAAAGTTTCTGCATAATCCATTCCATACACTTGTGTAAACCCTTTTGCCACTAAACGAGCTTTATACCGCTCTACTATGCCATCAGCCCTATGTTTTACAATGAAAAGCCATTTACATTCAATTGGCTCCTTCCCCTCAGGAAGATCTACAATTTCCATGTGTCATTTTTATGCAAAGCATTAATTTCTTCCTTAATAGCATCTATCCATTCAGGCACCAACAAAGCTTCTTCCACATTCTTAGGAATAGGAACACTGTCAATGGAAGAAAGAAAGGCCCAAAAGGAAGGTGAAATGTTCTCATAGGAAACAAAATGGGAAATGGGATGTTTAGTGATGCAAAACCTAACACCCTTGTGGTGAGCAATAGGAAGGTCAAGGTCATCAGCAGTAGAGGTATCAATAGCAATAGGGTCAGAAACATCAATGGGAACCAAGGTACCTAGTTGGGTAGGATTCACCCCTGAAGAGTTTGATGGCATTGGTGGTATAGGTTGTACAGCTTCTAGGTGCTCTACAGCTTCTAGGGAGATGAACCGGTTTTTCTTCATTCCTACACTCCCCCTGAAGAGAAACATGAAAGACACTCTTAAAGAAAGCACCGGTATCCCTTCTGAGTGGTGGAGTACCCCAAGAAGATGCAAGGAATAGTACGCGGATCCAATTTTCTACGGGTGGGTGATAGGTTTTGAACAAAACAACGACAGCCAAACACACGAGGAGGAATAGAAAGAAGAGAAGCCTTAGGAAAAACAAGCTGATATGGGGCTTTGCACTCTAACCAGCGAGATGACATATTATTAATGGGATAAATAGCACAAAGGACAACCTCAAGCCAAAAGCGTTTTGGGACATTCATATGAATTAGTAACCCCCAGGCCACTTCAAGAAGGTGTCAGTTCTTTCTTTAAGCAACACCATTTTGTTGTAGTGTTTGGGCACATGAGCTATAGTGAAGTAATCCTCGTAAAGCAAAGAACTCTATGAGATCATTATGCAAATATTCTTTGGCATTATCGGATTGAAAAACTTGGATTTCAATTTGAAATTGGGTGAAAATCATTCAATGGAAATCTTGGATAATTTTTGGTACTTCATCCCTAATTCGCATGGGATGCACCCATGTGTATTTGGAGTAATCATCAATAAAGGTAATAAAATACTTGTAGCCACTCTCAAATGGTAAAGTAACAGAGCCCCAAACATCAGAATGAACAATATAGAAAGGAAATTCAGATTTATTGTTCTTTGAAGAAAAATGAGTTCTACAATGCTTACTTAATTAACAAGTTTGACATGTAAACTCCGACACTAACGTTAACTTAAACAACTTTGGAAATACCATTTTTAAGGACTCAAAAGATAAATGACCAAGACGACTATGACATAAATAGACCTGACTCTAACTAGACTAACAAGACCAGCCTTATTTTCCAACATGTAGAGCCCATCCATCATACATCTACCAATCATCTTCCCCGAGGCCAAATCTTGGATCACACAATAAGAAGGGAAAAAGGTCACTAAGCAGTTTAAAGAATTAGTGATACTACTAATAGAGGACAAATTAATAGGGAATTTTGGAACATGTAAAACATTAGGCAGGGTGAGGCCAAAGGGAAGAGAAATGGTTCATTGACCAACTATAGTAGAGTATGAACCATCTGCTAGTCTCACCTTGTCTCTTCTAGAGAGGAGGTGATAGATCTGAAAGTAAGTGGACTTACTAGTTATATGTTTTGACACTCCATAATCAATTATCCAAGGAGAATCAAGGGAATGAAATGATACATGGAAAGTTGTGGCAGAATCATGGTTTCAAATGTCGCAACATTTCGCTAATGCCGCCCGACATATATCGAAGTCGAGGCTCACCGACACGAAAATGGATGGTAATATAAAAATTACATTATTTCGGTCGAAATTTCCTATATTTCGGAAATGTCAACCAAATCGGTCCAAATAAAAAAAAAGGCAGTTTTTCCTATTATGTCGACAGGATGTCAACTTATGTACATTAATAATATAATATATTAGTATATTATGTTAATATAATATAGTATATTAATATAAATTATTCCATTAATAATTTCTATTTAATATTTCAAATAAAATATTTATAAAAA
>NW_010729075.1:11663376-11673724 GCF_000365185.1 Nelumbo nucifera
TTTATATAATGGTTGGGAATAAGATAATAGTCTAGTATGTAGTAATGCTTCTTTTATCACTTTACAAAATATCATTGCATATTTCCACACATTTCATAATATTTCCACAATGTCTCTAATTTTTACAATATTTCCCCTCGACATTTCCGACATATGTCCTATATTTTGGTAAGAGACGTTTCCATCGACATCGACATTTTAAACCTTGGGTAGAATTACCTGATGTAGATGCAAATGAAGTTGAGGGAGGAGGAGCATCCATCTGAATTGCCCTACCATAGAGTTCTAAATGGTCACAAAAGGAATTAATAATATCCTTCCTCCCTAGAGTCAGAACCAGAGGTGTGTGTCTGAGTCACAGTAGTAGTAGGGGGTTGATTCTCTTGAGTGGCCATGTTTGCAATAATGAGCTTTCTTGGACCTTGCTATCCTGACTTCTTATTCAGATCTGAACCTTGCTTCTTACTCGATTCATGAGCCCCCTTTGGCTTCCCATGAAGTTCCCAACATGTATCACGAGTGTCAAGATTTCTGGTAATGGGTGCACCATAATGTCTTGTCATCCACCCTTTTTTGAAAGTCCCCCTTCTTAAAGAATTTCCCCCACCTGTAGCAACATTCCCTTTCACTGCCAACACAATTGCACCCCCCCCCCCCAGAATTATTCATCAAATTTCTTCTACTTTCCTCTGACTGTACTAATGCATATACCTCCTAGACAGATGGAAGATCTTTGCTGCCTAGGATCTGGACTTTGATGGATTCATACACAAGGTTCAAGCCATGGAGAAATGCAAATACTCGTTGTTGAGAAACAAGGGACTTGTACACTTTTGCATCACACTTCTAGTCCACACTCTGATAGTGATCTAACTCCTTCCAGACGGAGGTCAAGTCTAAATAGTACACAGAAAGACTCCTCTCCCCCTGTTTACAAGTGGATGATTCCAGTTGTAATTGATAAATTTTTGCATAGTGACGCAGTTTAGAATAGGTTGACTTTGTAGGTTCTCAAATCTCATAAGTTATTTCAGCTCACATAAAGTTCCTTCTCACATGAGGTTGCATAGACACTAAAAGCCAAGACATAACCATGCTATTTTCCTGGTTCCATCTATCATACTCAGCACTCTCAGAATTAGGTTCTTTAATTCTCCCATTTATATATACTATCTTTCCCCTTGCAGTAATGTAGAACCTGATCCCTTTCAACCATTCTAAATAATTTAAGCCATCCAAAGGTATGACAGCCATAGGGAAGGATAAATCCATACCCCCACTCATTCCATTCTGCATTGAGGAAACACCAGATGTGGCAGAATCTTCACCACTCATGATAACAGCTTCAAGTCACACTCAAAGTAGGCACAAAAAAATCCTAAAATAGTGCAGTCTAACACCCAAAAAGATAAATTTTGTCTCTAGTCCACACAATTTCCCCTTCACATGCTGACTAACTGCTGAAAAAAAAAATTTCTTTGCACCAGGAGACTAGAGACAACCACTTTTTTTTGAAACTCAGCTCTTCAATCACCAAAGAAATAAATCAATTGCTGTTACGACACTAACAGGTCATCACTAGCTGACAATAAATTAGAGGGCTGCTGTCGCAGCACATACAGGTCATCTCCCTGACCTACAAACCCATCATAAGGCTGTTGTCGCAGCATATAAAGGTCACACCGACCTACAATACATCACAGGGATCAACCAATCCCATAAAAAAGGAAAGAAAGAGGTGCTGATCACCTCACATCAAACAAGTGAACCTAATACAGGTTCTGTCCTGGTACACAACCAGGAAAAAAAAAAAGAGAGGAAAGGATAGAAGGTACTTCAGTCCGATGCTGTATTCTAGATCTTCAATAAAGCAAACAGTAACTGGCAAAGAGAGGAGACAGAAAAAGGCTTGCTCAATCTCTCCTTTCAGATCTGATAGTCCCACTCTGATGCCATATTATTTAGAAGAGAAGAAGAAAGGAAGAGAAAAGAGAGAGGAGAGAAAAGAGATTGAGAGCCAAAAGTCAAGTTGGCGGCACCATCTTTTTGTATTTATACTAGGGCGACATAAAACAAAATAAAAGAGGACGTACAAAGTACCCCTGTGGTACTAAACTTAAGATATTAACAGACTTTTAACACAATTTAAATGGACTCTTAACAATAACCAACTCCTAAAGACTTGGCCCCTAAAATTAAGTAACAACTTGACCCACTTATCCCAACCTCAAACTAACAACTTCTTACAAAGACATGATTGACCCACTACTCACTACTTGTGACCCACTATGCCTCTAACCAGCCCATGACACAATAACCGATTATAACCATATCCCCTAAAGACTTGTTCTCACTTCACATGTGCTGACTCTTTGTTTATTTACAATTAACAACCCAGCTAATGCTACCCCAACTATATGCACCCATTAGTGGGTTTGTCACATTCCCACCACCCCCTTAAAAATTGTCCTTGTCCTCAAGGTCAAAGTTTTTAACAAGTCCAACTCAGCCCAATGATACGTGCCATGTATTAGACTTTTCAATGCTTCAAAGGCTGCAATTAAGATCTCCTTATGATCACAACTCAAAATTTCTCTTAGCATACTGGTATTAGATTCTGCCAAAATAAAAGTTTGAAGCTTGACAACAGAAGCATTACGATCCTGCAAAGCTGCCACACTTCCAATGGTCATGTAGGTTCTCCATGTGTCATTTGACATTGACCAAAGAGCATCATGCAATGGTGCTGCACATTTTGAGAGAAAAATGGCAAAAAGTAGGCACATGAAAGGCAACAAAATGACCTGTACCGCAAGTTGTAAATAGGCATCAAGATCATCACTTTCCTTACACCTAACTGCTTCTGAACTGGTAATCCAAGCATGATTGGACCCTGTGATAAGCCATCTGCTATCAAGGTGGACTGGTTCATGCAACCCTGAGTAATTAAATACATGCTTTCCTTGCTCGAGGTAGAAGTGAGGGACACCTCATGCTAGTGCTTGCAAGTGGTTCATTCTCCCATGGGAAAATCCTATCATCTCCTCCACTTGGTGCCACTAGTTTAATTAGGGGTGTTCACGGTTCAGTTAACCGAACAGTGGGCTAATTTTTGAAACCGAACCAAGGTTACCGGTAACCGAAACCGAACAGAAGCCGATCGGTTAACCGGTTCGGTTAACCGTTGGTTTTTCGGTTTTTTATTATTTACAATATTTATTATAGAAAAATGTATAAATATATAATAAAATACAAGAAATATATATATATATAATATTATAATTTTAAAAAATAATATATTATATAATAAATATATATATATATTTATATACATAATGCATATTTATTAATTTATAATGTATAGAAAATATAATATATATATATAATATAAATATACATAAAATATATATAAAAATATGTATGTTGGTCGGTTTGGTTAACCACCGGTTTTCTATTTTGGTTAACCGAAACCGAATTGGTACCTTCGGTTTTTTAAAATATTGAACCGAAACCGAACCGGCCAGTTTGGTTAACCGAATTTTCGGTTCAGTTTTTGGTTTTTTTTTTTTTTTTTGCTCACCCCTAAGTTTAATATCCATTGGAATGCATGCAACCGTATAAAATTCAATGGTTTGGCATCTAGGCCAGCTTCATTTTCCACATCAAGATGATCCTCTTTGTCAACCATGGTTTCACCGATGATGTTATCTTCGTCGAGGAAGACCTCTCCATTGTCGTCCTTGTCATCACCATGACCATGCATCATTGTAGTTAATTGTTCAAGAGTAAACATCCTTTCGTTTTGATGTATGTTTGATTGGACTGAACCCTTATACCTATCGATAGTAAGATAGAGATGGCCATCCTCCCTACTCCCTTGTAGCTCCATGGAATGTGCAAACATTTCTACACCTCATCGACACCCATTTTGGAGATGATGGTTTCTTGGGTTTAGAGACAGCACCTTTGAAGCCATGGATAGGGTTCTGGGATGTAAAAAATGTAGGAATATGACTCAGTTCAGATGTTAGTGAAGGTCGAAGAGCTAGCGACCCCATCCCTCTTCTCTCACTGTTCTCATGAAAAGGATGGAAATTTGAGATTTCTGTCCTCTGCTATGGTTTCTGTTTCTGCTTTAGGCTCTGCATCTGCATCAACAACCCAATGCTACAGTCTTCCCCGTGATGGTTGCAAGAGACTCCACACATCATGGTGTAATATTTTGGACTTCCAAGATAGATTCAATGATTCAAAAATAGAGTTGCCCATAGGGTAGACTCCAATGTTAGCAGATTTGACAAGACTAGATGGAATATGAGAATTAAGGTTTTCATTGACCTCCTCCCCCTTCACATTGGTAATAGCCGCAATCCCTACATGAGAATTCCATCGCATACTACCATTGGTCCAATTTTTCATGGAAATTACAAAATCTCCAACAACAATCTTGTGAGGATTCATGCACTTACTCCACCCGGTTGTCACCAATTGCGGACATGGCATCCCACAATAATTGGGCCGGAGCTCCCCAATCACTCCATTCACATCTCGTATTGGAATTGTCTACCCTGGTGGTTCTGCCTTGTAGTTTGGGAGGATTGAATTGACACAAAACTTTGGGATTGAAAACCCGCCACTATTATTGACATCACTCGAAGTCAATAGCTTCTCAATGACTCGCCTTTCTCCTTGGCCTCATCCACGTTGTTTTCTTGTGAAAACCCTACCGCAATCAGTGGTTTATGAATAAACCCTGTGAAAGACTGATCCAGCAACAAGATCTTCCAACTGTTAGTAATTACCGTAGCAACTGCTCCTTCAGTCTCCATGACCGAAACAGTAGCGTGCTAATAGTTGCGGCAAGGGTGAACCACTTCACCCTTTTCCTTTGCTTGTGAATACTCGAATCGGTCTAATCTTGCCAAAAAACCTTCGAACATGTGATTCATCTACTCCATCATCCACTGTTGGTTAATGGCAAACAAGAGGATCTTTCCTTGCAATTGTGCAAGCCAATGCTCAAAACCGGAAATCATAACTGGCTCTGATACCATTTGTTACGATCCCAGATAGGATGTAACATGGGATTTCGTCTACTTCGAGGGAGACGAAAGAACCTCCAAATAATCTCAATTGAGAAAGTGTAAATTCAGATGATTCCCAGTAAGATGATGATTACAATTTAAATGACCTCCTAACAATAATCGACTCCTAAGGACTTGGCCCCTAAAACTAAGTAACAACTTGACCCACTTATCCCAACCTCAAACTAACAACTTCTTGCAAAGACGTGATTGACCCACTACTCACTACTTGTGACCCCCTACGCCTCTAACCAGCCCATGACACAACAACCAATTGTAACCATATCCCCTACAGATTTGTTCTCACTTCACACATGCTGACTCTTTGTTTATTTACAATTAACAACGCAACTAACGTTACCCCAACTATATGGACCCATTAGTGGGTTCGTGACATTAACTTCCCATCTGACATGGATATTTCAATCTAATTCAAAAAAAAAAAAAATAGTGCTGCCAATTCAGTAGAAAGCATAAAAAAAAAGACACTTAGGAGAAGAAATATGAATGAACTAAAATAACATTAAACAAAATTACATATTTCATAAAGATAAAAGTTTTAAAAATTATCCTTTCTATATGAAGAAAAGCATAAAAAAAGAGCCAGGAATTCAAGAGGACTGTATGGATCACGCACACTCAACCATAACCACAGTCTAATAAATATTACCAGCATGGATTAGAAACTCTTAATCATAATTCCAACTTGGTAGGCTATGAATTAGGGTATAGATATAGGAGAAAGAGCCATTGCTTGGTGTAATGATAAAAACTTGGGCTGCCAATTCCATTTTTAAAATAACCACTTCATGCAAGAAAATGCGGAATGTTAGGCCCTTATCCAATCTACTGCTTGCAAAACCATGGTCCATGGATAGTCGGGAACAACATTGAGTAATGGCCGTAGGACTAAATGGATTATGGACATCCAATGCTAACTCAGAAATAAACCCTAGCTAAACCCACAGGTAGTGCTTTTGCAGCAGTAGATAAGCCTGTAACATTTGGGCCAAGGGATTCAATGCCACTGACATAGACACCAGCAGAAGTTCATTGATTTTTTTTTTTATTTTTTTATTTTTTTTTCTTTTTTTTTTGGATGGTTGTTCCTCGGGGAGCATTGCCTTCTGGATCTTATAAAATTAGGAACAGGGATAACGCAGTACGTAGCCGGATGCATTGGCCTATAAAACCTTACACATAACTTGCATAACATAGCCGCTGCCTATAGGATCAAGGAACAATTAAGATGAAACAGGTGCGACTCACATTGCTGAAAAGGGGGTTCAACATTGCCTCCGCATTGGGAGTTGCTATTACTCGCAGATTTGGAAACATTTCGGAGAGCGGTTTCAATGTCTTCAAATGACAGTGATCGTCGAGGCTTTGTGTGATCAGTAAGCAGTCGACTTCAGGAAGATCACTAAGCTGCACTATAATTGCCAATCAATGAAAAGAAGCTTATTGATTGCAAAACACACGAGCTAAACCCTATACAGTGATAATAATAAGGCAATGAGAAGGGATCTGTGACTAAAGACAACATACCCGGAAATTCTTTAAGACCTTCTTGGCTGCATCGTAAAGCCATGGAATTCCAAAGTCTAAGTTACCCACCAAGATCGGATCAACCAGAATTTTCACTCCACCAACATCCCACAACCAGCTATTACCCTGCAGAAAAATAAAGAAAAATAATTAAAAATCAGTATTAAAAAAGAAAACCCAGATTACCACGAGGAAGAACCCACTTCTAAATACGTGAGCTTGAACAAATATGTGCCGGCGGAAGTCGAGCCGACTGCGTTCTCCTCAGAAACCACAGCGGAAACAACCCGAGCCAACCTGTAAATGATTGTGATTTGTGATATAATTCAGGATTGGAGCTTGCAAAGGAGAGGGAAGTGTGAAAGAAACCTGCGTTTTGTGAGACTCGATTTGTATGAAGATAAACGGATTGGATTATAACAAGTAGGAAGAAAACGGGTAGGCGAGCATGGCAACACAAACGGTCTATTACTTGTACTGATTTTGTAGGAGCAAAGGAAAGAATTGCAATGAACAGCCATGAACGATTCAAGACTGATGGTAAGTTTCCGTTCAAGTGGCTGAAACTGAGAACCACGGATTTTGCAGGTTACAGGTTTTGAGTGACTGTCTTTTGCTTCCAGTTTTGCCGCGAAGTCCATTCTGCTTTTTGATTCTTAACCACTCACTAACCTGGTCCTTGCCGGTCAGCGGTCATCCACTCAAGTGGTTACAATGTTTCCATTTGGCAAAAGTATTCCCATTGAACAGTTGTTCCAGAAGGACCCTGACCTTCTCTTGTTGTTTTTTCTCGGAATTGAGTTGACTCAACTCGGTTGGGTCCGAGTTTGTTAGCTAAGGAATGGGGAGACGCTTTAAATGCATTATGCGAATTCACGCCACGGCGCCCCACAGAATGCGCCACACATGCACATCAGCGTAGACCGAGAACATCAAGAGGGTGTTTGGTTTCGTTTACGTTTATTCGGCAAACCTTTATTAATGGTGTCACATAGGTGCCATCTCAGCATTCTCTCTCTTGTTCTTCTACATATATGGAAAATGTAAAAAGTGAACTTTGATTTATGTGTATGCCAGTTGATGAAGGAAGATTTGGCTCGACCTCTTGACCACTCAACACGTGACAGAAGCAACAGCTCGGCACGGCAGTACGCTCAAGACGCGAGCTCCGAGAGGAGGAATCAGCGGTTCGAGCTCCCTAAAAGGAGCCCGAACTCTCCCTTTGACCCCAAGCCTTACGAGGAGCGCAAAGGGCAACAACCCGAACTGACCCACCCCAGGGCAGTTCGGGCCACACCTCTATCCGAACTCAAAACTTCACATCGCACACTACTCCAGCACTTCATCTCCAGGCCGCCGAACTGAACAACCGTACCTGACCTGACACCAAAGGAGTTCGTATCCTGAGGCGGCGCACCTGACTGACTTAGGATCTGACGCTTGACAGCCGCACTTCAACGGCCACCTGCCACCACCACCTCTAGTCACAGAGACGGCTCCGACAAAGAGAGCAGTGGCGGTTGTCTGCCCCAGCAGAGGTGATGACACCCGAACTGGCAGAAGTGCAGAGGTAATGATACCCGACCTGACAGGAGCTTGGGAGTGAGTGCACGAAGTGGTTATAAAAGGCTCTCTTCCCCCCAAGAAGGAGGTAGGTGATAACTTTGCGCCATCTGGTTTTTTATCTTGCCTTTGAGAAAATATTAACTTGAGCTTCAGAGCACTCTCACCGGGTTCCTCCTCAGAGATTACTCGCTTTCTTCCCCGTTTTAGGCACCTTTTGCTCCAGCCAAAGGCAAGATCGTTGACAGCTAGGACCGGCCGGACTGCGCTCCATCAATTAGCGTCGTCTGTGGGAAAACGCTTCTAAAAGCCTCCCTCTAAAACTCTCATAACCCCTTTTTTCCAAGAAACCCCAACACTCATGGCTTCTTCCAGCAATGCTGGACGTAGCACGGAGATGAACGCCACCGGGGAACAACTTCAAGTCCCCATGGTGTGCATCGGACAGTTCACCATCCCCCTTCCGGTGGATGGGATCCCCAGCCTGAATGCTCCACGAACAGTGGCGCCCGTGAACCTTCCCGCCATGAACGTCCCCCTTCCTCTCCCTGTCAAGACAACCTTAAACGAACCAACTGTTGTCCCCCTGGCGACTAGCCAAAACCAGTTTGATGACTTGATGCAGTGCATGCGGGCAATGCAAGCCCAAATGCAGCAGTTCCAGCAGCATCAGCTCCAGCAGCACCAAGTATTGCACCACATCTCTCAGTATCACTATCAGCAGCAGTTCCCCCAACTGCCTCTTAACCAACCACAACTTCCACCTCGGCACCCCGCTCCAAAGCCGGTTAAGCCCTCCCCTCAGGGCGGACACCATCACCGAGGAGAAGCCTCCCAACTTCAGAACCCCCCCAAAGGCCAGGCCTCATCCCCGGGCCGGGGGGGAAAGAAAAATCACCCCCGCCTCGCAGCTCGCCGGCGGGTAGGGAACCTCATCCGCCAAGTCAGCACCTCAGCACTCCAAGTCTGAGCTCCCGCCCACAGAGAACCGATTCAGCGTCCTAGCGGTGGACTACCAACAGTCCGAAACCATCAAGCTCGGCAACACAGAGGCCAGCAGCGCCAGTACCAGGCCCACTCAGCAACGAAGACGCCGGCGAAGTCGCCAAACTACCACCCGTGTCCTGCCCGAGCTCCGAGGTAAAGAAGAGACAAGCTCGGACGAGGTAAAAGTTGCCCCTATTCTCTCAGTCCCTTCCCCCCTCTCATCAGAACTTCTTGCAGTCCCCATGCCCAGAGATTTCAAACTCCCCCCTTTAGACAAGTATGATGGGTCCTTCGACCCCAACGACCACGTCGATGTCTTCCAGTCCCAAATGCACCTGGCAATGGCTAGTGAATCATGAATGTGCGTGGCCTTCACTACCACCTTCAGAGGGGTGGCCCGCACCTGGTACAGGAACCTGGCCCCTGGATCGATAAAGTGTTGGGCTCAGTTCGTGCAGGTCTTCACCGCGCACTTCGTTACCAGCAAGCGGTCCCCATAACCAAGGAGAGTATCTTCGGAGTAGTCCAGAGGGAAGGAGAGTCCATCCGGGGCTACATCAAGCGGTTCAATGATGCGTGCTTGCAGATACCACGACTGGACCCCGCGGTGCAGCTCGCGGTAGCTAAGAAAGGAGTGACACACAAGGAGTTCAAGTGGCACATGGTAGTTAGCCAGCCCGCGACCGTAGCTGAATTCCTCAAGCTCACGGATAAATTCATGAGAACAGAGGAGGAGATCAACCAAATGACTGAAAGCGGGATCGAGAAAAGGAAGAGGGAAGGCGAGCCCTCCAACCCAGATGACAGAAGAAGGAAAGATCCAGCCTGGGAGACGAAGCCGAGCCAGCCGTTCCAAACTTCCTTAGCAGCTCGGACGAACTACACATCCTTAAACGCGAAGCGGGCTGAGATCTTGATGACGATCAAAGATCCCCGTACGTAAAATGGCCACCTCGCCTAAAAGGGAACCCAAACAAGAGGAACAAAAACTTGTACTGCAGTTTCCATAGAGACCACGGTCATAGTACCGAACATTGTAATAATCTCCGGGACGAGATAGAGGGACTCATCCGTCGCGGGTACTTGAGAAATTTTGTACAGCATAATAATAATAATAATAATAATAATAATAATAATAATAATAATAATAATAATAATAATAATAA